>CAUOFW020001249.1:0-114736 GCA_963454935.2 Ilex paraguariensis
TCAAGTTTATTTAAAAACATTACTTAAATGAATAAATAAGCACCACATACAAATAATAATCATTAATTGCCATAACCATTTCCAACAATTCTTTCGGTAGGTGGCATACTTTGTGGTAACCTTCACTCCCCTTTTAGGTCACCTTTGATTCTCAAGCATCCTTACCGGGAACTTCTTAAAAATGGATGAGCATCTTTACATGGAACCTCTCACCAATCACTACATTATTTCCCAAGCATCCTTACCGGAAACCTCTTGGGAAGGGGTGAGCATCCTTACAAGGAACCTCTCACTCATGTGCATCATAAACAACCCAACCAAGCATACAATTTCAACATTTATCTCAATTTACAAGCATCTATCCAAAATTTCAAAATATATCATATAACAATTCCACAACCAACTAAGAAAATACATGAGATCACAATAACATCATTTTTTCTACCCAACACAAAGCACTAAGGTTTCGAAATCCATAATAAAGAAAGCATTTAGGAAGGAAATACATCACTCTCCAAAAATTAGGGTTTTAAAACTAGAAAGGAGATTTCATGGGTATTAAACCCTACTTTGTTCAAAACATGTAATCCTTGCAAAAAGCCTAAGAGAGGATGATTCCATAGCATATATATACATTGATAGCCAAAACATACATATATAAATACCCTAGCCTCAATGTAAGTGAATGAGAGAAAACCCCTACCTTGAATCCTTAGCTTTGGAGTGAAGAACAAGAATATTTGATCTTGAATCACCCTTGAATCTCTTGTTTTTCCTTCCTTTCTTCTTCTCTAATGCCCTCTAGGGTTTCAAGAGGTGTGGGGGTGTGAGGGAGTGAAGGAAATGAGAGCAAATGAGATGAAAATGAGTTTAAAACATAGCAGCCCCGAAAAATACTGTTCACAGGTTGTTTTGGGTTTCTCCAAATTTACGATTTTGCCACTAAGAATCTCCAATTTGATCCATATGACTACCCTAAGGTTTTTCGACGTTTGGATTCATTTTTAATGTTATTTTAACCTAAAAACATTTATTTTTATGATTTATCTCAAAACCCAAGTCAACGTACACCCGAAACACTAAAGTTTCTATTTTACCCATCCGAATCGGCTATTAATGAAGTTTTGCGATGTTTGCAAATAAAAGGTGATAAAGGGTGTTTCTTAAAGCCTTTTATACTTATTTGAAGCCTAAAAGTACTCATTATTCTTATATTTTGATTTAGGATGCAAATGGAGACATTAAATGCAAAACGAAGCTAATTGGACTATTTCGACATCATTTCGTTATCTGAGCATAACTCTCTCATCCAAGCTCCGATTGAGATGATTCAAGATGCTATGGAATGATACAAAAGAGCTCTAAAACTTTCATGTTTTGAGTTTTGAGAGATATTGACTGCATCAAGGTCTAAATCGAGCTTGAAGTTGCAGCAGTGCACTGTTCATAGCCTGTCTTCGTCCCTTTTCCATTTCCAATCCATTCCTAAGCCAACCAAATCTATCCCAAACCTCTCCAACACATATTTCTACACCAAACCTATTTAATACAAGTTCTAGGACCTAAAATTTCATATTTTCACTTATTAAAACCAAATTTCAACTATTATTTTCACTAACATTTTAAATCTCTACTTTTTCAATCTACCAAATTCAAACACACATCACTACATATATCCACATTTTTTTTATCACAATTATTTACTATATATCTATATACATATATAAAAGAAAATGCGGGGTGTTACAATCCACCCCCCTTAAAGAAAGTTTTGTCCTCGAAACTTACCTCAAGTAGCGAACAAATATGGATACTTCTCCCGCATTTCTTGCTCCGGTTCCCATGTAGCTTCCTCCACTCCATGGTGTTGCCACAAAACCTTCACCAATCTGATAACTTTGTTGCGAAGCACTTTTTCCTGGGCGTCGAGAATTTTACCGGTTGTTCTTCGTAGGTTGCTCCGTCTTGAATTTCAATCTCCTCCAAGTTCACGACTGGAGTTGCATCCGAGTGACACCTTCTCAACATGGACACGTGGAACACATCATGTACTCTGGATAGCTGGGCTGGTAGTCGAAGTTGATATGCCGCCTTGCCTACCGCTTTGATTACCTCAAACGGTCTGGTATATCTTGGCGCTAACTTCCCCTTCTTGCCGAATCGAAACACGCCTTTCTTGGGTGACACCTTGAGAAATACGTAGTCTCCCACCTTGAATTCTAAGGGTCTTCGTCTGTGGTCCGCATAGCTCTTCTGTCTACTTTGCGCCGTCCGTAGCCTCTCTCGGATAAGTTGAATCTTCTCCGTAGTTTCTCGAACAATGTCCGGTCCAAACAAACTACTCTCGCCGGCTTCTAACCAACACGTCGGTGATCGGCATGGTCTTCCATACAATGCTTCATACGGTGCCATCCCAATACTTTCTTGATAGCTGTTGTTGTAAGCAAACTCCACCAACGGTAAGTGGTCGCTCCAACTCCCCTTGAAGTCCAACGCGCAAGCGCGTAACATATCCTCCACAATCTGTATCACCCTCTCGGATTGGCCATCCGTTTGGGGATGAAAAGCCGTACTGAAGTGTAACTCCATCCCCATCGCTTGTTGTAGACTCTGCCAGAATCTCGCCACAAACCTAGAGTCACGATCCGACACAATCGAGAGCGGAACGCCGTGTAACCTCACTATCTCACGGATATACAGCTGGCTCAAAGTCTCGAATGTATCTGTGGTCTTCATACCCAAAAAGTGAGCGGACTTGGTGAGTCTATCCACAATGACCCACACTGCATTATGCCCGCGCGACGTCCGTGGTAAACCCGACACGAAGTCCATGGTGATGTGATCCCACTTCCACTCTGGAATAGGCAAAGACTGTAGGACTCCTCCTGGCCTTTGATGCTCAATCTTCACCTGCTGGCACACTGCACATTTTGCCACATACTTGGCCACATCTCGCTTCATTCCCCTCCACCAGTATTGACGCTTCATATCCCTATACATCTTTGTACTACCGGGGTGGATAGCAAACTTGGAGCGATGACACTCTCCCAGTATCTCCTCCTTTAGGGACGAATCATCGGGAACACATAGCTTCTCCCCATATCTCAACTCTCCATTCTTCCAAGACCATCCTTCAATCGCCTCTCCATTCTCCAATCGGGCTCTAATCCAATCGAGTTTCGAATCCAGGCATTGCAACTCCACTACCCGTCGCCGAAGCGTCGGTTGAGCTACAAGGTTGAATAGATATGGTTGATACTCTGGTCCATCCACCCATAGATCGTACTCCTCCAATGCATCAATCATTTTCCACCTATTTACCGCAAGAAAATTGATTTCACCCCGAGACTTCCTGCTAAGAGCGTCGGCAACTACATTGGCCTTCCCCGGATGGTAGTTGAGCGTGAACTCATAATCTTCCAAGTACTCAATCCACCTTCTCTGCCGGAGATTCAAGTCTTTCTGTGTGAAGATATACTTGAGGCTTTTATGGTCCGAGAACACTTGAAATTTTTCCCCGTATAAATAACATCTCCACAACTTAAGAGCAAACACCACCGCAGCCAGCTCCAAGTCGTGTGTGGGATAATTCTGCTCATGCACCTTGAGTTGCCTCGAGCCATACGCCACTACCTTCCCTCCTTGCATTAGAACGCATCCCAAGCCTCGTAGTGAAGCATCAGTGTAGACATCGTAGCCTTCCCCACTACTCGAAATAATGAGGATAGGTGCCGTCGTCAACTTCTCCTTCAAGGTGCGAAAAACTAGTTCACACGCTTGAGTCCACAAAAATTTCTCCCCCTTCTTTGTAAGGCGAGTCATCGGCATCGCAAGCTTGGAGAATCCTTCCACAAACCTACGATAATAGCCGGCTAATCCCAAGAAACTCCGTACTTCTGTTACGTTCTTTGGTGGTTCCCATTTCATCACGGCCTCAATCTTTGCGGGATCAACCGCTACTCCTTGCTCAGACACAACATGGCCAAGGAACTTCACTTCCTTCATCCAAAACTCACACTTGCTCATCTTCGCATATAACTTATGTTCTCTCAATGTTTGTAGCACAATAGAGAGATGACGAGCATGTTCCTCCTGAGTCTGTGAGTAAATCAATATGTCATCAATAAACACAATGACAAATTGATCGAGGTAAGGCCGAAAGACTCTGTGCATCAAATCCATGAAGGCTGCAGGGGCATTAGTCAATCCGAACGGCATCACCGTATACTCGAAATGACCATACCGGGTACGAAAAGCAGTCTTAGGAATATCCTCCTCCTTAATCCGCAGCTGATGATACCCCGTGCGAAGATCAATCTTGGAGTAATACTTCGAACCCTTCAACTGGTCAAATAAGTCATCAATTCTCGGCAACGGATACTTATTCTTCACGGTAACCCGATTCAACCTCCGGTAATCCGTGCACAAGCGTAGAGTCTCATCCGTTTTCTTCACAAAGAGGACCGGGGCTCCCCAAGGTGAAGTGCTTAGACGGATAAACCCAATCGCCAACAAGTGATCCAACTGCTTCCTTAGCTCCTTCAACTCCAAAGGTGCCATCCGGTAGGGAGCAATGGATATGGGTTCGATTCCCGGATAGAGATCGATCTTGAACTCAATTTTCCTATGTGGCGGTAATCCGGGTAATTCCTCGGGAAAAACATCCAGAAACTCCGATACAATTAACACTACATCCGTATGGATTTTATCCCTATCATCTCCCATCAAGCTAGCTAAGAAACTCAAATGACTTCCCGATTTCGCTTTTAAAAATCTACTACCCGTAGTAGGAAATGGATGGGAAGAATCTCAGTTATTCACAAAACTAAAAACGACTCCTCCCGGCAACTGAAATATAATCCGCTTGCGAAAACAATCCATTACCGCCCGAAAAGCGGACAACAAGTTCATCCCGAAAATCACATCATACCCCTTTATCTCTAAAGCAATCAAATCCACAATCAATTCGTGCTCCCCAATGCGAAGCACGCAACCCTTGCAAACTCGGCTAGTATCTAACCGTTCTCCCGTGGGCAAGCTAATGTTCATAACATGCTCTAGCTTCGCGAAACTCAATCCCAAATCAAGTGCATATGTCGTGCGTACAAATGAGTGTGTTGCACCGGGGTCAAATAATATTCGGGCCCAAGAATTATAAATAAGGACGATACCTTCCACAACGGCATTGGCAATGTCCTCCTCCGGCTGAGTCAAAGAAAATACTCGCCCTTGGTTGGCGTCGTCGGGGGCTTGAGCTTGTATCCGTCGTTGCGGTGCAGGCCTCGGTGGTGGTGGTTGGACTGTTGGTACCTGTCTGGTGGTCTGGATAGGCCCCTAAGGTGAAAAAACTGGACAATGCATCCTAATATGCCCCACACCTCCGCATGCAAACCAGGATCGTGAGGTAATACCGGCTCTAGTTTCAGTGTCTCCCTTTCCTCGAGCTGTCAAAAGTCGCTATCCACCTGTCTGGTCTGGGCAACGGTATGCTGTCAGTCTCTGTGCCCCACTAGTGCTAGCACCCGTCCGAATCGGACCTCCTCTCGAGCAGCCTTGTCATCGCTGGTTATCCTCTATGTCTCTCTCTACCAGTGCAGCTCTGTCCACCAAGTCCCCAAAATCACGGATCTTGAGAGCCATCAACTTCTCCCTGATGATAGGCCTCAGACCCTGCTCGAAGCGCTTGGCCCTGTCGACCTCATTAGATATAAATCATGTAGCATAACGGGAGAGCTCGTCGAATCGTCTCTCATACTCAACCACGGTCATACTACCCTGTCGTAGTGCAAGAAAATCCACCTTCATTCGATCTCTGGCCGATTCAGGAAAGTACTTATCTTGAAAATTGATCAAACTCTTCCCAAGTGAGTGTATCGGTGTCCCTTCTCCTCTTTATAGCATCCCATCAATAGTCGGCCTCCCCCTCAAACAGGTAGGTCGCCAAACCAACTCTCAACTCCTCGGCAACTCCCATGTCGTCACAGATCTTCTTCACTCGACGGATCCATCTATCCGCCTCCAAAGGATTGGAGCTCCCTTGGAAATTGGGTGATCGTTGTCTTAAGAATTCCCGAAGAGCTGTCATCCTTCGGTCTCCGTTCCCATTGCCCGGTACTTGAGCGAGAGGATGAGCTCCACCATTGTGGTTGTTGTTACCATTTTGGTTTTGTACCAAAGTGGTGAGCTCCCTCAAGCATTGGTAAATGCCTTGCATGACATTCGGAGGTGGTGGTGGTGGTGGTGAATTCACTTGACCTCCACGGCCACGCCCACGTCTGTGTCCCCTTTCGTTCATCCTGCACATCAATTCACAACTTAATTCATGGATGTAAAGGACATCCTAAATATTAGGTTAAGCTAAGGCATAGAACGTGTATAAAATTTCACTTAAGGATTTGATTCACCCTAATCCTAAAGCTCTAGAAGTGATTTCATAACCTACAGCTCCCATGTAAGACCTAAAGTCTAGGCTCTGATACCAACTTTGTAACGCCCTAAAACACATCCTGGATGACATTACATTCTAAAATCATTCATATCATGAGAGCACTAATATAATCCCTTAAGAAACAAGACTTCATTTGTCATCCACGAATATTTACAAAATTATCCAAAAGAATAAGCTCAAGTCATGGCTATTACATCTCAAAAATTAATTAAGGAAGCGCAGCGGAATAAACAAAAGAAGCTAGACTACACAATGTTCCAAAAGAATGTCCTAGTTTAGTACAAAAGGAAATGAGGTCGCTCTATGCGTCCACCTCGGGATCCACACTCCCGTCCCGTGGAGTCTTCAATGTAGCGGGCTCCTCGACCCTTACGTCCTCCTCCTCAAGCGGGTAATCTGAAAAATATTAGCAATAGGGGGTGAGTATGAAGCTCTGTAGAAACATTCTCTCAAACCCATACAAGGTTTAGAAAAGTATTTAAAACGGTCGATCTCAATTTTAACATAACATAGATACATAATTTGAAATAAAGCAGTGACATTTAAAAAGGATCTCAAGTTTATTTAAAAATATTACTTAAATGAATAAATGAACACCACATACAAATAATAACCATTAATTGCCATAACCAATTTTCGACAATTCTTTCGGTAGGTGGCATACTTTGTGGTAACCTCCACCCCCCTTTTAGGTCACCTTTGATTCTCAAGCATCCTTACCGGGAACCTCTTAAAAATGGATGAGCATCCTTACATGGAACCTCTCACCAATCACTACATTATTTCTCAAGCATCCTTACCAGGAACCTCTTGGGAAGGGGTGAGCATCCTTACAAGGAACCTCTCACTCATGTGCATCATAAACAACCCAACCAAACATACAATTCCAACATTTATCTCAATTTACAAGCATCTATCCAAAATTTCCAAAATATATCATATAACAATTCCACAACTAACTAAGAAAATACATGAGATCACAATAACATCATTTTTTCTACCCAACACAAAGCACTAAGGTTTCGAAATCCATAATAAAGAAAGCATTTAGGAAGGAAATACATCACTCTCCAAAAATTAGGGTTTTAAAACTAGAAAGGAGATTTCATGGGTATTAAACCCTAATTTGTTCAAAATATGTAATCCTTGCAAAAAGTCTAAGAGAAGATGATTGCATAGCATATATGTATCATTGATAGCCAAAACATACATATATAAATACCCTAGCCTCAATGTAAGTGAGTGAGAGAAAATCCCTACCTTGAATCCTTAGCTTTGGAGTGAAGAACAAGAATATTTGATCTTGAATCACCCTTGAATTTCTTGTTTTTCTCTTCCTTTCTTCTTCTCTAATGCCCTCTAGGGTTTCAAGAGGTGTGGGGGTGTGAGGGGAGTGAAGGAAATGAGAGCAAATAAGATGAAAATTAGTTTAAAACATATCAGCCCCGAAAAATACTGTTCACAGGTTGTTTTGGGTTTCTCCAAATTTACGGTTTTACCACTAAAAATCTCCAATTTGATCCATATGACTACCCTAAGATTTTTCGACGTTCCTGATTCATTTTTAATGTTATTTTAACCTAAAAACATTTATTTTTATGATTTATCTCAACACTCAAGTCAACGTATACCCGAAACACTAAAATTTCTATTTTACCCATCCGAATCGGCTATTAATGAAGTTTTGCGATGTTTGCAAATAAAAGGTCATAAAGGGTGTTTCTTAAAGCCTTTTATACGTATTTGAAGCCTAAAAGTACTCATTATTTTTATATTTTGATTTAGGATGCAAATGAAGACATTAAATGCAAAACGAAGCTAATTAGACTATTTCGACATCATTTCGTTATCTGAGCATAACTCTCTCATCCAAGCTCCGATTGAGATGATTCAAGATGCTATGGAATGATACGAAAGAGCTCTAAAACTTTCATGTTTTGAATTTTGAGAGATATTGACTACATCAAGGTCTAAATTGAGTTTGAAGTTGCAGCAGTGCACTGTTCATAGCCTGTCTTCGTCCCTTTTCCATTTTCAATCCATTCCTAAGCCAACCAAATCTATCACAAAACTCTCCAACACATATTTCTACACCAAACCTATTTAATACAAGTTCTAGGACCTAAAATTTCATATTTTCACTTATTAAAACCAAATTTCAACTATTATTTTCACTAACATTTTAAATCTCTACTTTTCCAATCTACTAAATTCAAACACACATCACTACATATATCCACATTTTTTTATCACAATTATTTACTATATATCTATATACATATATAAAAGAAAATGCAGGGTGTTACAACATTAAGTGGACCTTCTCTCACGATTAAACATATGGATTGCTAGACACTACCTAGAGGGGTGATGAATAGGTTAATTAAAATTATGCTTAAACAAACAAAAATTTGAACCTAGTTCTATCACAATTACCTCTTCTAACAATGATTATGAAAATAAGCATGAGAACCCCCCCCCCCCCTTTCAAGCACAACCCATGAAGATTGATGTATTTATTTTATCAAATTACTAATTAACACTCAATCCCTCACGATGATCCCAACCCAATGACAACAAACCCAATCAAGCAACTATGTAGGATATGAATATTCAAACAATCAATTTATCGAACACATAGAACCCGTATGTGCTGAAATTGCAAGTGTGTATGTAAAAATAATAAGGAACACAAACAATTTGTTGACATGGAAACTCTTCTCGAAAAAAACTGAGGGGAAACACTCTAAGGTTCACCAAAGCCTAATCCACAATCCAAAAGTTAGTTTACAAATACTCGAGATTTATACATCAACCAATACTATGGTTAGACGCTCATTTCTTTCAATAAACCTCTCCGTCGAAAGTCCTTTTTCCATGCTATTGATAGCTTCACTAGAACTTCCCCGTTGTAAAGTTCATTTAGGCCTCGAGTGATCTTCTCTGCCAAGATCCTCGATATGCACACTTGCCAATGGAATTGGTTTAACCAACCAAGTTCTTCTCCAAAGTGTGAAATTGAATAGGAATCATAAGGTTTAGAGGCTGAAAATATGTCCACAAAAGAAGTAACCCTAGTTAGGAACACTTCCTCTATTTATAGGCTCGGGATAGAATTTGTCTTAGGGCCCAAAAAAACACAATTTCGTGAATGATTGCTCGAATAGTGGAGGACAATAGTAACTAGAATAAAATTTACAATCAAACCAAAACTACAAAACAGAGACCGGTTGAGCAATCTCAGGACCGCTCAAGTGGCTTGCGAGTGCCCAAAGGGTAATCCACAATCCTCTCTACCACATGCTTAGCATTTTTTCCCTAATTTTTCCTAAAGTATTTTAAAGACCGCTCAAGCGAACGCTAACGAACATAGGGTGGTTTCTATTGATTTTTATGCCTAAAACCAAGCAAAAAACTAGTCCATATGAACATTAAAAGATGTTGCTCAACAGGGTTCCGATAATAACTCAATGTATGTTTAAAAAACACAAAGAGGTTTAGAAAAAATTATCTAAAATTCACTTAAGTGTCATACACATATCAACACCAATTTCATTTAACACTAATCATCCTAAGTCTAATAAATTAAATTAAGGGTTCTTAAGTCTCTAAGCTCATTACCTTTATCCTAAACAAAAAAAATCATACAAAGAGTTCTTTTGATGTAACTTGAAACATGATCTCCTCCATTCCATTTGACGCTTTCAAATCTTCATCGTTATAATATCGTGATCATTGAATGAGTTGAAATTTACAAAGACTTCACGAAATTAATCAATTACAATGATCTAACATATTATATGTCATGCCCCAAATTTCACAAAAGTGTGATTAAAAAAATTACTTTGTTTATTCCAAAGCCATGCCGATTTGTTGTAAAAACATCTAAAAAAGTATCACTTTAGCTTAAATAAATTATTTTTTTAGAAAATTTTGTCATAGTTTCCTTTGAAAATCGGGCATCCAAATAATTGGTGAGAGCTACCAGTGAGAGCATTAAACACAATAATTATACCTAACTAGTCATTCGTATCATATCAATCATATAAATCCCTTCTCATGATATTCACAAATAAGTTATTACCGTTCAATACCAGGGTGGCAAATGAAGGGCCATGAAGTCCTCCCAAACCCGGGTTATAATCTAATTATCCAAAAAAATTTGTCATGAACATAATATACAGAATATCTAAAATCTTTATAAGTAAACCATTTAAAAGGTCCTAACATATACATATTCCCTCAAATTAACTAAGATATAGATCACTTACAAGTCCTCAATAATATACATCAATGTACATTGTTCTTTCATGCTCTAACTAAATATATAAAAATCATAACAACTATCTTCTGTCTCGATACTCCCACTATTTAGTCCACTAACATATGCCCATAACTAAAAAATGTTAAATGATAAGGGTTAACAACCACACACTCAGTAAGATAATCCTTTTCTCAAGCATATACACAATTTTAAATTGAGGTTGTTGATGGTAGTTATATACTTATAATGTAATTGACTATGAAAAAAGATTGATAGATTTTTAAGTTGTTCATATTATGCTCATTATACATTACATTTGCATATACGCGGGAAGTTGCACATTCATGGGCACTTGACATGAGTGTGGGTGTGAGTGTGCATGTTTTTGGATCAAATATCATTATTGGTGGTTAAGGTGTGGACTCAAGAAGGTTGGACCTAGGTCTAGCTGAGTTGCACAGTTGTATAAAAAACTTGTGTTGGATATAGCAAAACGGACTAAATTCTCTCTCGGTGCAAGAGCCGGTTACTGGTTTATATCTTTCCAATGGTGCAAGTCCAAAAAAGTGTATCGGTGCACAGAATCGGCGGTGAAGATACTAAAATCTGTGTACCCAAGAAAGACACATGATTTATTTTGTAAAATGATCATTGGATGTGTAACATCAATGGCGGGGCTTGGAATGCTCGAATTCATACACATTGCATTGCATGTGTTGAGGGAGCCGGTGAAGACTTGAGTTGAGTTGCATGTATGAGTCTCATCTCATAACATGGCATAGCGTAGAGGATCTATTATGAATTGCATATTCTTGATTGGATTATTTGTTACTTGTTGAACTGCATGTGAACATTTCATATGCATCTAGGTTGGAAAGTAGCATTTTTAAGAGATACCCTATTGAGTCTGACTCACCTTTTAAGGGACAACATTTCAAGTTCGGGACATGCATCGATGGATGGCTCTCACTCGGGTCCTCATTGATGAAGAAAAGCCAAGATGTGTCTTTACCTTATTTTTTTTGTAAAACTAGTATGTAATTTAGTTTTTGGACATGTAATTGTATGTAAAGGATTGTAATCGAACTCATATAAACTATATTTACTGTAAAATTTTATGTTATATGAGTTTAGGTTAATGATGTATAAGGTTGGAATGAATTGGAATTGAAAAACGATAGAATCAATGGAAAATTGGTGAGATCTATCGATAGAGCTTTCGTTATCTATAGGTAGAACATTTTTAGTAGGCTCTTCTACCAGTAGAACGTCGAGTTTTGCCTGTAGAACACTGATATTCCTTCTAGTAGAAGAATTTCATAAGGTTTTTCTACCAATAGAACATGGACTTTTTCTACCGGTAGGTTCCCTTCAGTTTTCGAAAAACTTAAGTCAGTGAACCCTTCTACAGGTAGGTTTTCTTCAAATTTAAAAAAAAAGTTCAAATATATTTGCTAAACCTCCAAGCATCAACTTCTTTTGCTCAAAAGGTGGTAGATGGAGTAATAAGTATAAATTGACATATATTGGATCTTAGAATGGTCAAATGATTGAATGTACACAGATTATGCAGTGGGAGTACCCGGTACAAGAAAGACTCTACCCAAACTCTGTGTGGATTATGGCCCCAGTAATGAGGATGTCGGGCTATGTGGCACGCACAGGTACTTCTACGAGTTGATAGGTGATCAACGGGTTGACAAAAGAATCCCAGTTTTAGGGGCTTTACAATGATGTTCACCAATCTCTATAAGTCATACACATAATTCGAGTTCATGTTTGAACGTTAGGGAAAACAAACAAGCATATATGCAAGAGAAGGGAAAACCCTACCTCAAAACCCAAGAACCCAAACTCTACCTTCAAATCTTCAAGAGAATTCAAGAATCTCAAATAATGTTCTTAAATTTTCAAGCAAAAGCCTAACCTCTAATGACCTTCTATCTTCCCCTCTGTTTCTCTCTCTAATTATAAGGTTTATGGAGTAATATTGGGTGAGAGGTGTGAGAAAAATGAGAGAAATAGACGTGAAAATGGGGTTATAAGGACATAAATTTGTGTCGGACTATTCATAGGACAAAAAAAAATATATTTTTTTTTCAAAATTACAATTTTGCCCCGAAAACTTCTCTAATTTAATCAATATTACTATCTTAAGGTTTTTCGATATTCCGAATCCATTTTTAATATTATTTTAGGCTAAAAACATTTATTTTTATGAGTTCTATAAAAATCCAAGACAAATTATGCCCAAAATGCCAAATTTACAATTTTTACCATTTTAGATCGCAATACCGATTCTTGAATTCAATAGCGATGTTCTTTTGACCTATAAACTTTTAGAATGATTATTTAACTGCCCTTCTAAATCTTACATACCTCAAACTCTATATTTGACCCAAAATTCATTATGCACAAACTTAAACCTTATAATTATTTTACGAATTACGCTTCAAAATTTTCAAGACCATTTTTATTATTTTATAAACATTCTTAATGTAGTGTGTGTGCGTGTATATGTACATATGTTCAAAAAAATACAAAATCTAACATTATATTACAAGGTTTATCAATTCCTACTCCGCACAAGTTATTCTTTCAAAACAAAATTAAGATTCATGTAATTTAAATCATTCCCCTTACACAATAAATAGAGCTATGGCACGGCCCTATTACCATTATGATAAACGAAGTTGAAAGTTTTTTCCCCTTTTCCCCGACGCATATTGAAGTTGAAAGTTCTATGATCACAAATTTTCCGCTCACTAAATCAAGATGCTAGTATTAATTTGAATTGTTCAATAATAGTCAAAACCCTTTAACTAGTGTTACATAGTTACTTTTGTCGAGCGGATCTTTATTTGAATTAAAGCTAAAAATTGCTCAGCTAAATCCAAGTCCCATAACAGTGTTACATAGTAACAAACTAATAAGCTTAATAGGGTTACATTGTTACTTCGGGCTTTCCCAGACACTCGTAAGAAAAAACAATGCCTGTATCAGTCAACAAAATTTGTGAAGTGCCTCAAATTTCATGGTATGCAAAACATGTTACTACTTTCACGTGCAATAGACAACACAAGTTAATAACTTTGCTGAAAGTCAGCCCTATTCTTCAAAGATATCCTCAAATGAAGTCAGATAAAAACAAACTTACAACTCCATCTTCTGGAACAAAACTTTGGCTACCACCACACTAAGTTTGCATAGAGAGAGCTGTACTTACATGCCATATGAAATGCAGGCCCAAAAAGGGTGGTAACATGAAAGCCAAAGAGAGGACTAAAGACAGGAAGAGGCTACTGACGATTGCAAACATAATCCTGTGGTTGTTGGACAACTGAGGCAGGTTTCTGGGATGGCTGTGGAGAGGTTTCATTGTGGTTGAGAGATTTGCCAGCAGGGGGCAAGCACCTTTTTGAGAAGAAAGTGGCAATACTCTTTGTTCTCCCACTGCCTTTCTCTGCAAATTCCAAGGAGACAAAGCTTAACCCCCCATAACATCTAAATCAGATAGGAGCTAAATAATCAGGTAATTCAGTTGAGCAAAATCCTGACCAAAAGAAAAAGTTAAGGAGCAAAATACCAGGTGAAATTGATAATCCCAGCTTGTCCAGAATATCTTTCTTGACCTGCATAACAAGACAAGTAACATCAGCAAACAACTTTGAAATGAGTAACTATCATTGTCTTCCATTTTAAAAGGAGGGTTTGTCCAAGAGAGCCAACCCCATAGAGTTACATAAATTATG
The DNA here is from genome assembly GCA_963454935.2 of Ilex paraguariensis. Taxonomy (NCBI): domain Eukaryota; kingdom Viridiplantae; phylum Streptophyta; class Magnoliopsida; order Aquifoliales; family Aquifoliaceae; genus Ilex; species Ilex paraguariensis. The sequence goes on from CAUOFW020001249.1 coordinate 14,465, forward strand.
TTGGCCATGTCTTCATGACTATAGAGCATTCACCAATCAGCATATTTAGCCAAACGCCCCTTACTAGAACTGTGTAACTACTCAAATTGATCCACACATGAATTTTTTTGAAGGTCAAAGACCCCGCCCAAAGCAAAAAGACTAAGCTTAAGTTCACATTCAATGCTATAGATACGAATATAACTAGGTGTGGACAACACTAGACTTCAGTCATAGGAATAAAATTGATTATATTCGTATCTATAGCCGTTATCTTCGCTAGGGCCATTCCCAGCTACATACAAGTTATACCAGGTCCATAAATTTTGTCAAAATACAACCTTCGGATGCTCAAACTAGCAAACAATAAGTGTATTCTCTAACTGTTGAAAATCAAAATACAAGAGTTTGACTAACCTGCCAACGGTTTTCTGTGAAATCTGATATCTCACGCACTTTATTTCTTAATTGGGACTTTGGGATAGCAGGGAACTTATGTTGCAAAGACTCTACCACTTTGTTAATACCCTGTGAGCATGACTGAATGACAGATACCTGAAATATTAGTTCAAAACATGTCAACCGAAAGATACCGTACTCTCACACATGGGGGTGAATAGCACAAATTTCTGTCAGCATCTAAATTCAAAGATTATGTCATAAATGAAAGTTATATGAACATCTTCAGAGGTTTTGATGCATTCTTTATCAAAACCTCCAGGTTGTTGGCATCCTAGAAAATCACAGGCTTAACTCACAATTTGAGGCAAATCCATCTCCAGTATAGGTGTCACAGCCACCCCTGCTGTGATATTGCCCCTGCTACCTGATGAGCTAGCTTCTTGACCCTGTTGTTGCACAGTATCACCAATTGATATCTCCACATATGGGTCACCAGGGAAAGCAAGCATACTCAGAGCTTGCAAACATGTTTGTTCAAGTTTTAAACTACCACTGAGATCATCAACCAGTAGCAGTGGGGCCTTTTCATGCATTAGATTCAGTATAATTAAGGGCTGATTTTTACGAAGAGCATGCTCAGTCAAGTTGTGTAGACACTTTTGCCGTCGAAACAATATGCAGAACTCCTCACTCTCCAGCTCCTGTTTACGACTCGGGGAACTTCTGGCTTCCTCGTCCAAACAATCAGATTCCATTCTGTCCACTTGTACTCCCTGCATGAGATGTAAACGAGTTTATAATGGAATAAGTTCCTACTTAACAGTGTCAAATGAAATGATCTTTAATGGTGCATTCCATCCCTACAAACCTATTTAACAAAAAATCAGTACACCCCTGCAAAAAACAGTGCCTTACTGCAGTTGCAGCTGCACAGGAAAAAAAAAAAAATAGTTTCTATCATCGTAGCTCTAATTGGAAGTGTGTTCTCATGGGTGGTGTGAAGCATAGTTAATAGATTGAGATTCGTGCTGGGAATTGAAATCCTAAATTTGAGAATCAGGAATCGTAAGATTTGACACTAAATTCGAGCAACGATAAAAAATAACATATAAATACTTAAAATAGGCAAGATATTAAATAATGAGTATTATTATATTTTAAATATAATCTATAATATAAAACAGGGCGGCTTCAACAAGCTGATCTTACGGTCTCAAATTTACTCATCCAACAGTCAAGAAATTATATTTTTTTTCCTTAATATTTTCTTCCCCCCAAAAAGTCAACAATTACGGCTGATCTTGGGACACATCCTATGGTCTCAAATTCATCATCCGACGATCAAGAAATTATAATTTTTTTTTTTTAAATATTTTTCCTCCAATCAATCAACGATCATGGCTGATCTTGGAACATAGGATTTTATTTAACATAATAATTAAATGAGTCAAATTTGTCATTAATATCATTTTTGTAGTGTAAAATTTTGAATTTATATAAAACAAAATAATAACATTTTGATTAAAAAAATTCGTCAATTTAACAAATTAAAAAAACTACGACCTACTTAACACATTTATATTGAATATAATTAATTTTAATTTTAATTATTTAATTAATTATCTCAAACTAACATGTCTTACATGTATCTTGAATCAAAAGTTCAAGACTAATTTTTTTTTTATCTCTTAAGAAAATCCAAAACTAATATATCCTTATAAATTACTAATTTTTTAATAACTTGTACTAATTAAAAAACTAATATTTTATAAATGATATTTGTAGAACTTTTTTAATAGAACATATTTTGGCGATATGCTATTTGATAAATTAGATTTTTAATTTATATTATATTTGACTCGATTTTGATTACATATATATAAATTAATGTTCAATTTTGATTACATGTATATAAATTAATATTTTATTAAGTCAATTCTATCATATTTCGTGGATTTATCTATAATATAAAATAGAAAAGATTTCAATAAATTCATCCGACGGTCTCAAATAAATTCATCAAATGGCTACCAACAACTCTCTGAAAATCATTTAAATTGAATTTTACTTTCCTCTTCTCATTCTTCACTCTCTCTCTCTTTGGCAGAGGTGGATAGAGGAGGGGGTGTAGGACCACCCTCAAATTTTTTTTTTTTTGTTATATATGTTTTATATATTTTTTTGGATATTCTAAATTGGGCCCGTCGTAATGATTTATGAAAAAAAATTAATTGGGTCAAACAAGTTGGGTACTAGAACCCAAAAAAAAAAAGTCCATATCAAATCTCTTAAAATTAGCAAATTAAAATTGATTCCTTAAAGTATTGGTCTTATTTGTTGGAGCTTCCTTTGGTTCAAAAATTATGGAATATATAGTCAAAAATGAGTAAAATGTAAAATTTATAAGAAGATTAAATATTATAGAATATTACTTTTATTTGTGTCAAATCTATAATATTAAATATAATAGACTTCAATAAATTCATTTGACGGTCTCAAATAAACTCATCTAACGGCCTCCAACATCCCTCTCAAAACCATTCACATTGAATTTCTACCCTCCCAAATTCATCACTTCTCACTCATGTTACATTGTGTCTTCAGACACGGGTTTCCCCTAATCAATTGACAAGTATTGACATGATCACATCGTCTAAATGGAAAGACCCTAACCTTTATAAATCATAATAAAACTACACTTGAGTTTGTACCCTTGTTGCCTCTTTCTTAATGCATAATAAATTGTTTACTCAAGATGACCACGATAAATGATATATGATTTTAACCAACAAATAGCTATTGTCTTGCTACTAATGGAAAAAGTTCATATTGATTCAAACATGTAACTTATAAAATTACTTCCCTTGTTTTGATATAAAAACAAAATTTTGATGAAAAACAAAAACGGAGCATTTACTAAAGAAGAAGAAGGGTATGTTAGGGGATGGTAACTGTTTTTGAAGAAAAAGAAAAAACATACCTGGAGTGAAGGAGACATCGTCTCTATGTGATTTTTATAGATGCTTGAACAATTGTTTGACACGCAGAGACACAAACAGGAGATATTGAGAGAGATGTGAGTTTTATATTTGGGAGTGGGCCTCTTCTAGCAAAACAATATCGTTTTACGAGAAATAAGGTTTAAAAAAATTAAGGCAAATGGTACGATTCCTTCAATTTGAAGATTCTTGCGGTTTGATCCTTGGCTAAAAACGATTCTATAGTAAAATACGAATCGAATGGAGACTAAATCGGATCGAATTGAATCGTGAATCATATGATTTTGATAACAATCGTGTGAAATTGATCTTTATAAGATTAACAATTCAAACCAAGATTATCATATGTAATCTAGAAAATAGCTAGAGCCACAAACCAAAATATAGAACCAATTAATATATTCAGTAGAATCAAAATCATCAATACTTTTGTTAAATGATCATCAAAATAGTAAAAACAATGGAATTAAAAAAAAATGAACCCGATAGTACCCAATCCACCCACCCCCATTAAACAACACATTTGTACTGCCACCAAATTACAGTTCATACTCCAAAATCCTATTTACCTTTGGATTAACCCAAATTCGCATCAACTATTGAACATGATGCACCTTATTGTGATCTGAGCATTTAACATGCTTAATTTCTACTTCAAACTCTGACATCGACATGATCTCAAATTTTAAAAAGTATACTTGCTAACTACAACAATAATGATAATAAAAGTCATTAGAACAAGATGAAGCATCACAATGACAATACCTCATTTTCTGAGAGATATCCATCAGGTACAAAGAAGCCATCTTCACTTTCATCTTCTTCATCAACTTTTGAAAACCCTTCCTCCAAGCTTTCCTCTTCATTATCTTTATCACAATCCGATAGGCTTTCACCAGGTTCCTCCTATGATAGGAAAATGTTAGGTCCAAATGCCCTTTAATATTTTGCAAAGAATATTGCTATAACAAACATAGACATACCTCTTCCCATTCTTCATCACTATCAATTTCATAATCCAAGTCTGGATCCTTCAGAAATGGGTGGCGTGGTCCAACAACATGACTGAAAAGAGAAAAACATATGCAATCAACACCATAACACGAGCAAATCCTAGTTTAGTCAAAAGCCTAATTCATATTTTATTTTGGTAAAGCTATACGATATCATTCAGCATCAATCAATCAATGTCTGACACTACAAAGGAAGCTGGACAAACAATTGTAAAATAAGAATTCAAGTGCATCATTTTCAGTGTACACTCAAAATATCATACACACCAAAAAAAATATTTGGAGGCCTTTTCCAACTTACAACTACAAAAATCAATGCCTATGAGTTACTTATGCTTACTAGGTTAGGTTCACTATTCATGTTAGAGTTCTTATTTTATGTATTAAGTCATAAGTCTATTAGTGTAGAGTAATATTAGAATTACCTAAAATATTGCTCCGTTATAAATAAGATGGTGTACAACAACATTGCTCATACAAAACTGATTCTTTATTTTCTGCCTCTTCTTCTCTTTTTTATGTATTTCTCTAACCCTAATATCAATTTATTACTTTCAATTTGATATCAGAGCATCTATACGTCATCAATTTCTGATAGTTAGGACCTACCTCCAATAACGATTTTTTTTAGGAGTATTATGGTGATTTTTTTGTATTTTTTTGAAGCCATTTGAGTAGATTTTCTATTTTTTAATAATTTTCGAGAAAATAGAGTCAGTTTTCAGACCTACTATTCTTGGACCAGTTTTGGCTGATTTGATGCTTCAATCTGAACCTGTGGGTGCCGATTAGCCCACAGGAGGAGTTTCCCGAAGTTCCCAGGCTTCTCGGGCTGGATTTGGACATAATTTCCTTCCCCTAGGTTGCTGACACCACTATCTCAGCCTGTTGGAGTGATGATCTGGTACCGACTGGTGTTCTTTGGCTCCTGTGTTATTCTAAGGTTTGAATGTGTGATTTCTGATGCTGGGTTGCTACAGTGTGTTGTCCTTTATGGTTGGTTGGCGACTGGTCAATGTTTTAAGCCTCTGTTGTGCTGTGTGTTTTTGCGTTGCTACTGTGTGTTCCTGTGTTGCTGCTGTGTGTTGTGTTGTTTGATTTGTTGGCACTAGTTCGTATTTTTTGGTTCATTGGCGACATTGGGCAAATCTTTCGGTGTTATTGGTTTTCGATGTTGTTGGTTTTCAATGTTGTTAGTCTTCGGTGTTGGTAAGGACTATTGGTTTGATTATTATCACCTAGTTATTTGATATTTGTAATTATGGCAACTTCAGATGATGTCAAAGATACTTCTGTTGATAATCAAGCTCAACAAGTTCACTCTCTGGAGAATTGAATGGTCACAATTATTATTCTTGAGGTCACGCTGTATAGATTTTCTTATGGGCTAAGAGGAAAGTTAAATATTTGGCTGACAATCCTCCTAAGGATGGGTCCAACGGTTCTAATGGCCGATGGAGTGAAAATTCTTTGGTGATGACCTTGTTGTGGCTGAGTATAGAACCATTTATGGCCTCTAATGTTCAACTTCTTGATACAACTAAGATATGGGACTCCCTTGAGGAGATACACTTCCAAGAACATAACGTATTTAGAATCTATGAACTCTTTGAGCGTCTATTTAATACCACGCAAAGAAATAAATCCCTACCTGATCATTATGGCATCTTGAAAGGATTATAAGAAAAACTTATGTTGTAATTGCAGAACTGGAGGTTCAACGTCGACAACAGGAGGAGTTTTAGGTTGCATTGCTTTTGTCAATCTAAGTATAGTGTTTTTAAAGATTAGATTTTGGCTATTGAAAAGCTTCCTACTGCTGCCGGTGTTTATTCTCGCCTTCAACAAGCTCCTCTTACTCGTGGGCCTCCTTCATCTTCGCAAGATTTCTCTGTCTTAATTTCTAGTGATGGCAATCATGGTGTATCACCAGCAGGACGTAATTGTGGTCACTATCCAACCCAACGTGGTTAACCGTGGTGGTAGAGGTTTTGATTGTGGTGGTTAAGGTGGTCGTAGTAGTTGAGGTCGCTCCTAGTGGAAATATTCGTAATATGGGACTACTAGACATACAAAGGATTATTGGTGGGATAAGCATAGGAGGCCAACCTATGGCACTTAGCCCTCTATTGATTTGGATCCACCTGTGTCTCAGCCATCGACCTCTATTTCTACTAGATCTCCATGTGGCTTTAATGATGCCCTTCTCAACTCAGTCAACTTATCCATCGGTTATCGTCATTTTCTCCTCATTTGTCTACTTCCACAGCTGGTTTAGCTAATGCAGATAATTCTACACATATGGCAGCTCCATCTGCCTCCTTATCTTGAATTGTTGATTCAGGAGCTAGTAACCACATATCTAGTATTTCTTCTTTATTTTCTAATTTTTGTTCCTCTAACTCTCATATTGTGTTACCTGATGGTTCTTTTAGACCAGTTTATGGAACTGGTGATCATTATCCTACCAACTCTATGACATTAACATTTGGTTTATTTGTCCCTCAGTTGCCCTTTAACCTGATATATGTGGGTAGGTTAACAAAGTCTTTACGGTGTTCAATGACTTTTTCTCCATCTTCTTATGTTTTTCAAGACCTATAGACGAAGAAGGTAATTGGTTTAGGGGAATAAGCAGAATGGACTTTATTTTTTGGATTCTAGAGCAACAATACCTACCTTGAGTGCTACCGTATCTCCCCAACAATGGCATTTTCATTGGGTAATCCGTCACTGCAAAAGCTTTGTCAAGTATTTCCTAGTTTGAGTTTGTCAATTAGGCAAGCATCACCGTAGTTCTTTTCCTTTTAGTAACACGAGTCTTCAATTGAGTCCATTTGTTATTGTTCATTCTGACATTTAGGATCCTTCAAGAATAAAAAATATTTTTAAATTTTATTATTTTGTGATCTTTGTTGATGATTACTCCCGTGTGACTTGATTGTTTCTTATGAAGGATCAGTCTGAGTTACCTAAAATTTTTCTTACTTTTTATAATGAAATTCTTGTATAGTTTGATAAATGTATTAAGATATTTCATTCTAATAATGCTCTTGAATATGTACAATCATTTATGCGTACATTTTGTGCCGATCATGATATCATTCATCAAACTACATGTCCACATACATCCCAATAAAATGATGTCGCAAAACGCAAACATCATCATATATTGGATGTTGCTCGTACTTTTATGTTGTTTCGTAAGCAAACTTTCAGTTGTTGTTGGATTTACATTGCAAAATATCATCCTAATAGGTTTGTTGAGCGTTTGAAGGCACAGTTGGTTGCCAAGGGCTACACCTAAACATATAATGTTGATTATTATGAGACTTTCTCTCGTATTGCTCATCTTAACTCTGTTAGAGTTCTTTATTTCTGTTGCGATCTATTGTATATGTTGGTTTTCAATGGTATCTATTTGTGCCAACAAAAGTACATACTTGACTTACTAACTGAAACTGACATTCTTGGTGCTTGGCCGATTGATACGCCTATGAATTCTACACTTACGTTAAATTCTCAAAGTGACGAAGTGTTTATTGATATAGAGCATTATTAGAGGCTGGTTGAAAAGTTGATTTATTTCATAGTTACAAGCCCTGATATTACATATGTTGTTGATGTGGTTATTCAGTTCATGCATGCTCCTCGTAAGCCTCATTAGGAGACTTTCTGCCACACTTCGATACCTAAACAGACCTCCAAGGAAAGAATTATTATTTCATCCATCATTACCCATAACTGTTGTTTGGTTTATGATGTTGACAAGGCAGGTAGTCATGGTGATAAACGAACGACATCTGGCTATTCTATGTTTGTTGGAACTAATATTATTACCCAGCGTAGTAAGAAGAAGAATGTGGTTGCGCATTCTAGTGCATAGGCTAAATATTGTACTATGGCTCATTCTGCTTGTTAGATGTTATAGGTTCGTTATTTGCTCTGGGATATGGAACTTGATGTGCCTTCTCCTATGAGGATGCATTGTGAAAATCAAGTAACGATTCTAATTACAAGTAATCCGATATTTCATGAGCATACCAAACACATTGAGGTGGATTGTCATTTCATCCAAGATTTATTGATGAAAAAGGAGATCATCACTTCATATATTAAATCTGGTGATCAACTAAGTGACATTCTTACTAAGTTATTGCTCGATCAACCTTTAGTAGTTTATGTTTCAAGTTGGACATTTTTTTTCTTTATGCTCCAACTTGAGGGAGAGTGTTAGAGTTTTTATTTTATGTATTAAGTCATAAGTCTATTAGTGTAGGGTAATATTAAAATTACCCAAAATATTGCTCAGTTATAAATAAGATGATGTAGGGCAACATAACTCACACAAAGGGTTACTTGAAAATGTTAGATGACCTACGAACTGCGATCTGGGTCACACAACCCCAAACGTGGGTCGTCCACGACCTGGATCACTACTATCTCCGACCCCAACTGTTTATCCAATCAATTAACAAAACCCAGATTCCCGATATAAACCCTAACCCTATATCAAACCAAATCATTTTAAATTACACAGATTAAGTAATAATAGGCTAAAGCGTTTAAATTACACAGATTAAGTAATAATAGGCTAAAGCGTTTAAATTACACAGATTAAGTAATAATAGGCTAAAGCAGTGTTTTGAAAAACTCGCCTAGGCGAGAAGCGAGGCGAGGTGAGCTTATCTCGCCTGGAGAACCTCAGGCGAAGCGAACGTGAGCGAAGTAAGAAAAAAGCGAGAAAAAGCGAAAAAGTGAAGAAGCGAAAAAACAAAAAAGCAAACGCTTTATTATAAGAGGCGATTCTGCTCCCCTTTTTTTTTTTTTCCTGATCACAGGTTTGTAGTCTCTTTCATTTTTTAATCACTGATGACTTTTTTTTTAGACTATCGCTGGTCTATTTTTTTTTTTTTTTTTTTGATAAGCAATGTTCCGAACAAAACATATTCCTTTTTTTTCCTTGTGTTGTTGAATTCATTTAAAATATTTGTGGAATGTGAGAGTCAGGCGACTACATGGCAAAATTATGATAAAGAAAGGAAACAGGAGTATCAGAAATGAGGGTAAATAATAGTCTTCTACAAATAAGTGTCTCTGATATGTCTTGGTTATACTTTTCCCTTTTTTTATATATATACAAATGGTACCAAAAAGTGGTTTATACTTGTACCATGTTTAATTATTTTAGTACATGTGAAATGTGCCTCTGTTCTGCTTTTTTTATTCAGTACATAATTACATATGAAATTGTTTACAATTAATTCTGCTCTTGTCATGATCATTGTGCTTCTGTTTTTTTTTTAGTTCATTCTGCTTCTATTTTTTTTTTGTTGATTTTGTTGCTGCTTCGGTTTTTCTGTCCTGTATTCCTTCTGTTTATTTTTTATCCTCATTCGGCTTTTTTTTTTTTGTTGCTAATTCTGCTGCTGTCCTGATCCTGCTTCTTTTGTTATCCTACCATGTCAATATGAATATGTATACAATTATTAGCATTTTTTTAAATTTAAATGTTTAACTTATAACTGTTATTAAGATTTGATATATTATTAGTGTTTGTTTTAATTTAAATATTTTTTGTTTTACTTGCATTTAAATATTTAGAATATATAAAATTAGAACTTAGATTGTTTAGAAGTAATTAAACTAAAATATATTTTTTTTAACTGTTCGCTTTGCTTCTCGCTTAGGCGTTAGGAGCCTTGGTCGCTTCGCTTCGCTTTACGCCTTAAATAACACTGGGCTAAAGTAAAGAGTAGGTAACTTACTCGATGGATCTCTGCTTCAACTTCTTCGACTTCTATGGTTCGATTTCTCTGCTTCGATTTCTTTGCTTCAATTCGGCTTCTTCGCGATGAACCGACTTCTCTAGTTCATTGCCCTCTCTGTTTCTCTCTCTAGCTCTCTCTCTCTGTTTCTCTCTCTAGCTCTCTCTCTCTGTTTGCTTCGAATTCTTCGTCAACGTTCTCGTTCTCTCTCTCTTAATGGCCACCGAATCATGTGATTGAAGTTGTCTAGGAGTGGGACTTGGGAATTAGTTACCTGACTCTTAGTTAATATCTAGGTGGTGTGAAATAACCATAAAACCCCACTTATTTTATAAGAATAGAGAATATAATTTGGATAAAAAAGTAAAAATTATGTTAGAAAACTTACACATACGCGTTAAATGCAGCCCCATATATATATTTTTTAATCCCAATTATAGTTTAATCCCAACTGCAGCCTTTGTAGTCTGTACCGACAACTACTGCCTCCCTCTTCCTCCTAAATTATTCCTTCAATATCTATACTGTGTTGAATACTTGAATGCTTAAAAAATGATTTTTGGAAAAAGGAGGAAAGAACAAGAGTCTTCTCAAATTGAAGAACCATTCGAAATTAATATTCAGAATTTGGATGATTCTGCTGACGAACAAGAAGTTGAACATATTGAAGTAGCGGATGAAGATAACCCTAGGCAACCACAAAAAAATCGTACACTGGAAGATCAATTACAAGTTGATGCAAAATTGAAACCACTACTCAATGAAGTCAATCTTATTGGTGCAACTCAAGGAAAAAATCCAGTTGTATCAAAGAGTTGGTCATGTAAGCATTGAGGTGGTAAATTTACAAGTTCGTATACTCGAATACATTACCACTTTTTTGGTGCCCCACCCAAAAAAAAAGCAAAAATTAAACGGTGTCAAGCTTTGATGAATAATTTGACTGAATATGCAAAATTACGATAAAGAGTACAAAAGGCAGAAAAAATAGGAGTTTCTTCATCCCTGAAAAATTCTACATTGATGAAGCGATAACCTTCACCGACAACGGGATCAATTGAAGATGCATTCAAAATAATGGATCAAGACACGGTTGACTTGAAGGTCATGAGGGAATTATGTGCTAATGGAATCTCATTCAATGTGTTGAGAAATTCTCAATTCAATTAAGACAATTTCAGCTATAAATAGAGGACCTAAAGGTTACAAGGCTCCTAACTATGAAAAAGCAAGAACTACATTATTGAATGAGTGCAAAAGAAGTGTTGAAAAAGGTTTGATTCTCGTTAAAGATACATAGTATTCTAATGGGGTATCCATTGTATCAGATGGGTGGACTAATGTGAAGCATCAACCACTTATTACTATCATTGCTGCAAATAGTTGTGGAATTATGTTTTTATATGCTTAGGATTTTTCAGGAATAGAAAAAATAGGGAAAGCAATTGCTGATTTTTGTTGAAAGCTATTGAAGAAGTAGGTACACTAAATGTCATTCAAGTAGTGACTGATAACGCAGCAAATTGCAAACTTACAGAGAAAAAGGTGCAAAAGGTACACAAACATATATTTTGATCTCTTTATGTTGTTCATACTTTGAATCTAATTTTCAAATACTTTACAAAGGAATTTGAGTGGTTTAGAAATATTTATAGAAGGGAAAAATCTATTGTTAAATATTTTTTGAATCATACACATGTTTTGGCTATGTTTAGGGCTCAGTCTAAATTGGAGCTATTAAAAGTGGCTAAGACCAGGTTTACATCGCATTATATTTTGTTGAAGCAACTTGTTGACTATAGAGAGTCCCTTGTAACTACCATTGTTCTCGAGTCATGAAAAAAATTGATGAAATCTAGGGATGAACAGACAAGAAAGTTAGGTGCTTTGCTTACAGAAACCGTTATTAGTGAAGAATTTTGGGAGGATATAGAGAATATCATAAGTATCACAAAACCTATATTTTTTCTTATTAAATTTTGTGATGGGGAAGGTCAAAAAAATGGGTGAGATTTATGAAAAGATGAACAACATACTTGGTGAAATAAAAGATATTATGAAGGGTGAAAAACACGTTAATAAATTTTTCCAGATTGAAAAAATTGTGCTTGACAGATAGGAGTAGATAAATATTCCTTTGCATTGTCTTGGGTTTGCACTAACACCACAATTTTATGATACTCAATATCTTACTAAGCTAACACTAGAAGGTTAGAAAAACTTCAAATCAAGATAAAGAGGTCATCATAGATGTTATGGAAGCTTTTGAAAAGATAGCAGAAGATGTAGAAGAAGCAAAATAATTACTAGAACAATATGCACATTTTCACTCGCGAAAAGGTCTTTATGCTATGGCGACAGCTCAAACAAATGTTGTGACCATGGATGCTATTGATTGGTGGTCGACATATGGTTCAAAAATTCCATAATTAGCAAAAGTGGCAAAAAAGGTACTAATTTAATTTACAAGTTATTTATTTTTATTGTTAATTATCATTATTGTGTCTTATTAATTTTTTCATAAAAGGTGTTATCACAACCAATTACAAGTTCTTTAGCCGAAAAAAATTGGAGCACGTATTCATTTATTTACAATGTTAAGAGAAACAAATTGAATTCTACCAAAGCTGACAAATTGGTTTTCATCCATTTAAATATTTGTTTTCAATCACGTTTCAGTGAAAGCAACAAAGATTGTCCTTTTAAGAAATGGGATATAAATCTAAAGCACACATATATAGATGATTCTAGTATGAGATTGGAGGATTTGCAATGAAAATCCTTGGAGGATGACAATACAGATAGTTCTACCATTGCTGGAGACGAAGATCAAGAAACTTCATCCTTGCATGCTTTTATGCCCGTCTCTATTGACAAGTCACCTACTAGTTCTAGCAGGACACTGATCTGTCATTCCGGACTGCATCAGACTCAAATTACTAACTTTGAGAGAGGAGGGAACACGACGAAAGATAAAGGGAAAAGAGTTGACAAATAACTCATGTGCTCCAATTTTTTCTTATTATTAAGTAATTTTTATTTAAAACTTATTAGATGTTTAAGAGAATTATTTTGATTTGAGCTTCAAGTAGGAAGCTATTTAATCGTTCTATAGTATGTTATTTTTTAAATTTTAAGTCTTTAAATTTATATACTGTCTTTCTTTGATAGTATTATACATGATTATCAGTTGATGTGTTGTTGCTTTTAATTTGCATTTTATAATGTATATATTTATATAATTTTTTGTAATAATGAAAACGATCCGAATAACAGTTTAAAGCAAATTGCGACCCAAAATAGAGTACCAACTAAGCCTACCCCTACCACACCTCGCACCGAAAAAAGTAACATACCCCGCACCAGTACCCGTATCACGTACCCAACCGACCCACGATCCAGGTAACCCGATACACAACTGATTCTTTATTCTCTGCCTCTTCTTTTATTTTCTCTGTATTTCTCTAACCCTACTATCAATTTATTCTTTTCAACTATTCAATATATAAACGGTGCAAGTTAAGCATGAATGTTAACAAGGATCCATTTGAAGAGTTCGCAATAAAATAATTAAATGTCTTAGTCAATAGTTTCATGTATATTGATCATAATTATTTGGAAGAATAATAGGAGCTCAAAAAATGATCCTATCTAAAACCAATAAGCCATGCTGATTGTCAACCTTAAAAAATATCCTTAGGAGTTAACTAGTTGTAGGTTTCAACTGAAAATGTGCCGCCTGCCAGATGAAGATGTCAATGCAGCCAAACAACTCAAAGCAAGAATTCAGTATGACTTCTTGTATTGCTATGCCACGTGTTGCTAGTAAGGCAACTCCTATTACTTTTATATTTTTGACTTTACAACCAATCAAGGATAGCTAAATATGCAATCAAAAAGTAGTAACCAGCCAACTAGTATCCGTAAAATGACTTAATCTATAAACAGGAACTTACGTTTTATTGGGCCAGATACCATAAAATGCAGGTCTATAACTTTTGTCAAACTGCAACAATTGTTTGCTCCTATTGCGCTTCTGACCACCAGGGAGAGAATTTCCAATGTTTGTATGACATATGGGATCAACGTTTGTTTCACCCCACTCATCATCAACAAACTTCTGAATGCTGAACTGATCATCACAACCCAGTCCTCTATTTGTAGTGAGCTTAATTTCCTTGATTACTTCTGCCTTAGGCTTCCGACGAATGCCCCAATGTTGTTTACTGTTTGCACGCAAAGAATGACCCATTTGGTGCCAAGAACTTAAGTGCAACCTGCAAAGTTTAACAAAAATAGTCGATATTGATTCCAAAAAGCAAGATTGACACCAAAAAAGATAAAAATAAAAATAAAAACAAAATGAAACTTACTTCCATATATTCTCAGTGTAAATCTCATCTTTTAGTGAGAGCACACAGTCCATTGAAAGAGTAACTGATTCGGGCAACTTCTCAATCCCGTTAGGAGATGAATCAGATTTCGTTTCTTTCTTTGAAGGCTGATCATTCTGGGAAGTTAAGTCATTTTTGCTTCTTTGAAGAAAGCGCTCCATGAGCGATGCTTGCTTTTGCAAAGCAAGTTGTTTTTTTAATTCAGCTTCTTCCTTTTCCCGCCGTCTTTGATCTTTTTCTGCTTCCTCTAGCTGCTTTCTTATCTGTTTCCTCATTTGAGATTCTTCTTTCTCACAGCGTCTTTCCTGTTTCTCTGCCTCCTCTTGTAACTGCTTTACCTCTTTTTCCTGCAATGACATAAAAATTCAGAAAGGAAATGACAAGTGTTAATCAATCAGCATATATGCTATTCTATTTCACAAATTCATTAATGATATCTGCTGCAACGGCAGAAAACACTCGGAATATGAAAATTAGGACTTACGCTATGCAATTTTTGTTTCTGAAGTTCCCGATCCATTCTTTTCTTCTCCTTCTCAACCTCACGTTTGTTCCTCTCCAATTGCTTGATTAATAGTTTCTCTTCTCGTTTTGCTTCCTTCTCCGCTCTTCAACCATGAAAAAATTTTAAGTTTTGCAGAAAACGAGCATCAAAGAAACAAATTATAACCGACGAGGCTGAAGATACGTACATGTTAGAACCATTTTTATGTGCCATGCTGTCGACTAACAAACGAATATCTGCCTCACTTAACACTTTTCCAAATCTTTCTGATGCTTTCATCAGCTCTTGTCTGCCTTTCTGAAGGCCGTCTGATTTCTGAAGCGCAGTCATCATTGCTGAAAAAAACCCACAAACATCAGCAACTCATTCTGTAAGCATACATCACACTGACCTACAAACACTATATCCCGTTAGTATTGTGACTGACAATGTGATATCTGCACATCTTAGTTGTGCAGTACAGAGTCATTGAAGAAGGCACATAATAGAGGATAATCAAGAGGCATTACACATTTTTCCTTGCCCTTATCCAACTATGAGAATGAAGAGAGCCCATGAACATTACACAAACAACTAAGCCAAAAATATAAAAGACACTGTGAGATGATGTAAGGTGACCGAATAAAAACTAAGACAGTAAAAGTTATTTGCGTCCTTTTATGGCCAGAGGGCAGGACCAATATGGATTAGACCAGCTCACAAATTCTTTTCCCCTTTTGTCCTTTTCCCATTCTCCTGTTCTTTGCATAATTTTTTCTCTTCTTCTCTGTCTTTTTCTTTGGGGTGGAGGGGTTTAGTTAGAAGAATTAAAGGCAAACATGATCTGATTGAATGAGAACGAAATTGAACATTGAATTTGTCCACATATGATTAGTATCGAAAAATACATGCAATGCATAAGAGCAATGACAAAACAGAACATAGAAACAGCTTTTTTCAGTTGCAAGTTGCAGAAAAAGCTGCAACTCAAGGTTTTCAAATTTAGCTCTTCTTTTAGTTGTAACATGTTTTATGGAATATGAAGCAGTTGAGATATAACTTAAACACATTCGACTCTTTTGGGAACTAAACGAAACTCAGTTGCAAAGTAATTAAAAATCCAAACCATACTTTACACAAATTACATCTGCAAGATACTTCAAAAACGAATGTGACTGCAGTACTCATGGTTTCATAGCTTGCAACAAGTAAACCTGTGATGTTATTAGAAATTTCCATTTCATTCATTGAACTGGCCATGTTCATCTGTTATGAGTAGCATACGAGACAACAGATCACAATCTGATGTCTCTTTGCTATCCATTAGTTCATTTCTTCTCGCCCTGATGGTCATTAGAAGCTCTTCGAGAACCATTGTTCCCCCTTTGATAGCACGATTATAGGCCGTGCCGGGTAAGTCTATAGGTACGGAGAACATCCTGGACATAACAAGAGTAAAGGGATCTGCCAATCTTTTCACATGGTCAGGATCTTCCAGACAAACAATTTGCAGGCTAGTGCAAAAAGTGTACTTCTTTGACAAAGGGAAAACCTTAACTTACTGTGAAATTTTGACAACCTAAAACTCTATTTTTGCCATGCAATGCTTCAATGTAACAGCACATGTGGCATCCCTCCTCTACCATATAAATGAATCCTCAAAGCAACTTAAATTGGAGAGAACAAACTAAGCGGCAGTATGATTCATCTAGTGTACCGTACTGTTAGCCAGGAAAGTTAGTGCCCTTAGATTTCTTAGCAAATATGTTCCAACTAATGTATAGGCAGTATATATCCCCAAACCAATCAGCAGTTTAATTTAAGTACCAGCATCCATTCAAACGCTTAACTGACAGATTTAGGGCCATGAAGATTTTAAATAAATAAAAGCCTGCTGTTACATAGGCAGAAAGTTGCCTACACAGATTCAGCATTTCTTTTGGAAAAAAAACCAGAGTTTCCACAAGATAATGAGCGGAATTGCTGGAGTCAGATAGGCTAACCCCCTCCACAGCCTATTTGTGAAGTCAGGTCTCCTCTACTTGAACAATAACCAAATCAGAAACCCGAAAAACAACTTCTTCCAAACATCCTCAAAATTCCAATAACCAAATGTCCCATCATGATTGTCAGCTGCCCAGGAGCAGAGCCACCATTAGAGGTGTGGGGCCCCCAGTCGCCCCCACTGATTTTTGGAGCACCTCTACATATGTAATGCTAATGACCATATAATTTATTCACTCTATAATACATTTGCACTCTCAAATTTTTGAAAACTTTTATAGTGGTCCTATTATTTTTATTTTCAATAACTCAGTGGCCCACCGCTCAAAAAACAAATGTTTTATTATTCGATTAAGTAAAATATATGCAAATTACCTAACACTATATTAAGTATTATATTAAGTACACAAGGATGATACATCTCTTCTATCTAATGAACTACCCCTATTTTTTTAAGTAATTGCATAGCATTTCTTGACCATTCTTTGATAAGTTGGTAGCATGTAACCAAGTAATAAACGATGAGATGAAAAAGATAAAACAACCAAACCCAAAGGCTTTTTCTACTATACACTTCTCGCCATGGTGGAGGACGATCTCAATAGAACTTCACAAAAAAATGAAGAATTTTTTGTCAAGGACCATACAATTCGTGATCACTAAAAAATTTAACTTAGAATTATTCAATTATGAATGAGCATTGTGTTTTCGAACTGAAGGAAGGTCAATTCAATTTTATTTTATGATCGAGTTGAAATACACTAAGAAATAATTATTTTATGTTTTGCCCCTCAAAGACGGAATCTTGGCTGCGCCCCTGCAACTGTGTGTTCTCTTACACATAAATACACACAATCGACTGGGCCATGAATTTAACTTTTTATACCATTTATCTCCTATTTTCTTTCTTTCATCAACGCCCCTTCCAGTGCTAGAATATATGGTTTGTAAGAACGCCTAGCATCTTCTATTTCAGAAAGGATAGAGCTCACATGATGGTTTCAAATATTTATGATCAAGCGTAATTTTCTAGATGAAAATCTTTAGAGATCTAACTGTTTCATAGGGATGTAACACATCTGATATATTTTCCTGTTTTATGTGCTGGTGGACTAGTTGTCCACTTTTATATAATTTTCTAGAATTAATGGAAGTTTTGTTTCCTATACACAAAACATCTAGTTAATCCAATGAACCATGACACTTCATGCGCTCATTTTTCAATATTACTAATCAGACATGATAACAAATTAATATGGAAATAAAAATCAAAGAAAAATAAGATAGTTCACCTCATAACTATCAAAATCATCGATTAAGGGAATCAAACTAGAATAAGCAGTGTTATCAGAACCAGACCAGACCGGCCGGTCAAACCAGTTGAACCTTGAACCAGGGCCTAGACCGGTCCGGTCCTTGAGTTGGACTGCTTAGGCAATTAAACCGTCTGTTAACCGTTCAACCGGCCGATTTTTCCTTAAACCCGTGAACTGGACGAGTTCTTCAAACCGGGCGATTCAAATTTTAAGGAATAAAAAAAATTAAAATCAATTTTTTAGGGCAATTTTTCCCTAAATCGACTCCAATCGAACCTTCTTGTGCAATTCTTCACCTTCTCCATACGCAAAGGCTCTCTTTGACGTCGAGTCTTCACCAGACGCACATAGTGGTAAAAGCAATCTTCTCCGAAGCTTAGCAGCAATCTTCTCCGAAGCTTAGCAGCAATCTTCTCCGAAGCTTAGCAGCAATCCACCTCCCTCTATCCTTCTATGACTGCAACTCTTCTTATTCTTCTCTCTCTCCTCTCCTTTATCTTAGTCTTTGTGTCAGTTTTTACCTCTTTCTCTTTCTCTTTCTCACATGCACACACAACACAACACAAACTCTTGAGTCTTGACTAAACACACACACTTAATAGAGTAAAGACTACAAAGACGGAGGGAGACTTAAACACAGACATTAAAAAATATTATAATTGCCTCGAGGAGGCCACTACCTTGAGAAGCCAAAAGGGTGGTTCGTTATTTTTTTTTATAGAATTATGCATAGCTGTCAAATCGTGTATCGGAAGGCATATCGTTTTTTAAAAACAGTGTATCGTATCGTATCGTGTATCGTATATCGTAAGATAAGCACAATTTTAATTTTTAAATAATTATTAATAAAATAAATGTATATACCTTTATTAAAAAGTCATAGACTCATAATAACATAATATTTCATTAATATTCCACCAACTATTCAAGTTTCCAACATACTTCAGTAATATTAAAATGTAAAAACCTCTAATTCAAACTTCTAACATCAACTGCTTGAACAATTTTAATATTAATCAGGAATTTTAAATTCAATTGAACAACATTAATATTAGACTTCATTTATTTTTTTTAAACTATAACAACTGAAACGACGTTTCACTAGCTAGTGATTTAAAAATAAGTTACAAGGTAAAACGATGTCATTTCAACAAAAAAAAAAAAACAGAATCGTCACGTATCGTACGTATCGGACGTATCGTATCGTATTGTGTATCGTATGATAAGTTGTAAAAACGATACAGAGACACGATACGTATCATTTTTCAGGTGTATCGTGACGTATCGTACGATACGTATCGCGTATCGTATGATACTAATAACTATGAAATTATGTTTCTATGCTATTAATTTTATGATAAATTGTACACATTGTAGACATGTTTTATATATTTTTTTAATTAAATCATTATGCTTTATATATATATATATATATATACATATTTTATTTTTTATTATATAACCGGTTCGACCAGTTAAAACCAACGGTTGAACCAGTGAACCATTGATCCGGTCCCCTGCCAGTTCGATGACCGATCCGGTTCTGATAGCATTGAGAATAAGTACTAAGTACTCTATGGATGGTTATATACGTCTCACATATATTGCACGGGAGAATTTACCTGCACGTACTATATATAAAAAGCAGGACCCATTGACACAAGAAGTTGTCTTCACCGGCATCTCTCTCATTAAGGCAAGTATGTTTATTCGTTTTGTTTTGAATGCATTTTCCCATATTTTTTTTAATTAGACGTTTTTCTGTGTTAGAATCCACTGTTCAAACCAGGAGAAATTGTTTACAGCCAGCCTGGTGATCATAGATACTTATGTTGGGGTTGGTTTGAGAGTTCATCCTCTCCTTTACTGTTTATTCCTCCCAAAGTTCATAATAATGGGAATTCAACCACAAGCTCGGCCAAAAAGTGAACAAGCCAAGTCTAAACAGCACTAGTCAAGCTAGTCAGCATTCTACATGCAGTCCAAGCATCACGCAAAAATAGATGAACTGAGCTGGAACAACCCACGACTCACCTCAGCTCAGTTAATTTGCTGTACT
Organism: Ilex paraguariensis; assembly: GCA_963454935.2. Taxonomy (NCBI): domain Eukaryota; kingdom Viridiplantae; phylum Streptophyta; class Magnoliopsida; order Aquifoliales; family Aquifoliaceae; genus Ilex; species Ilex paraguariensis. The sequence goes on from CAUOFW020001249.1 coordinate 34,883, forward strand.
AGAATTAAATCTTGCTAATGCTGCATTTCTAATTCTGTCTCACCAAGCCAAACCTCGATCTTGCTGTCAGAATGGCAATGAAGGTGATCTTTAGGGAATAAAAACACAATAAGCGCTTGCTACATGCTTTCCAAGGCAAACATTTATGAACATAAAATAAAGTAAGCAATTAAGTGACAATCCAGGGAAGAGAAAACCCGTATTACCCGAAATGGCAGTAATCCTCTCATGGATCTTTTTCCGACAAATTCTCCGAATTTTTAGCATACCACGCATAGATTTCGGCATCAATTTTATATCTCTTGTCTACAAAGTTAAACAAAAGTTTTGAAAATGAGATCAGGTTGGCTGATAACCACACAAGAATGAAGAAAGCAAAAGCCAAATTTACCCAGTGATAGCTCTGAGAAAAAGTACAAACACTAAACATACTCAACAAAAGCATCCGATTGATACTGGCAACAGAAAAACGAATAATAGACATGCTGACAAGGAAACCATGATGAACTATTCATGGCAAGCCCAGAAAGCCCAAAAGAAGCATGTAATATAACCAACAACAAATTTGGTTTGAATCCATCAAAGATGGAATGCAAGTAATAACATGGCTCTATTAGGCAACTAAGAAAACTACATAAGCAAAATCAAATTGATATATTCCCATGCAATCATATCTGAGAAAAGAATTGAATTGATATACAGAAACAACAAAACTACATATACCCAATTAGAAAATATAAATTGAGCAATTATCTGACACCCAATAGATTTGGCGCAGTCCATGAAATCCATAGTACATAATGACCACAAAGACTAGGCATATATGTTTAATAAAATAAGAAAAACTAAAAAACACAAAGATTGCATATTCTCTTTAGTATGCATTTGCATAAGAATAAAATATGAAGTTGAAAAAATTAAAAATACAGAATTCAAGTATTTATCACCTCCCAACACCAAAGGCATGACTCAGTGTCGTCCTCCAACACATCAGCATCTGCATTGGGCATTCCGTAAAATGATCTTTGCCCTATCAAAAGCACATAGCTCTTCACAGAAGCAAGAGTAAAGCTCACATTTCCACCAATACCACCACCATTTCCCTCTCTCTCCTTCAATTTCCCATATATCGCATCCACCAACTTAGAAAGTGGAAGAGTACTCTCTTCTAACAAATAGGCAATCACCGAATTGATCGAAGAAGAACCACCACACTGACTCAAACCTTCTGAACCCACTTCCTGTTCCAAAACCTCTTTGTAGTATTTGAACAACCCATTCAGCTCATCGCGCAACCCGTTGATTCGAGCATCTCTCTCTTCCGTACTCAGTGAGTCGACCTGTAAAACTCTCTTCCTTTTCAACGATTTCTTGGCTATAACTCTGTCGTTTGCTTCCACGTCAACGATCACTGGATCCGCCATTGAAACCCTTGCTCTGCATGCAATCTCTGAAATCCAAGGAAACACCGAAGACTCTTTTAATAAAAATCTAGGGTTTCCCAAGAAAATTTCTGATGTTTCTCGGATTTTCCAGAGAAAAATCAACCCACTCTCGTAAATTTGGCTGAGAAAATTGGACCCACAAATGCTGTTTCTGTTTTTTTCCCTAGATGATCAGAAATATGTGACGAAATGAAATAAGATTTTCCGAAGAAGCAAAACCCAGAGGTTTCCTGACTTTCCCTAGAAAATCAGCCCACAAAGTTTTGTTTTTCCTTCTGAGATCAGATTGAGTGAAATGAGAAAAGAAAATTAATGGAAACCTGTATGATACCTAAATTATTTTTTTTCTTCCCTTTTCTAAGTAGTCATATGTGCCCGCTTATTTTAATACATAATTTTAACCGACACATATAGTTTAAGCAAAATATCTATGAAATTTTCCCGCCAATCGAAAAAGAAAAGTAGAAAACTGTAGCCCCAAAAGCACAATATCTATGTTTCGCGCTTTCATTAATTTTCGCGCTATAACGCGCGGCATCCTGGCTGGCAGCACACGTGGTAGTCGGTTCTGGATCATGGGCTGACCGGGATTGAACGTGGGTCATGTTTTCCGGCCCGTTAAGAAGTTCCACTCGGGGCGCAAGGTATATAATTAGAAGTTGGATATTAAATTTTTTAATCATCGACTATTTGGTACTCACTTAAATTTAAGTACTTATATGAATCAAAATGCTTGATAACTATAGAGGTAACATTTGAAAATAAATTAGCTTTCACTTTTACTTTCCACTCTTTACTTTAAAATATTTATAAAATATGTATTTATCTAATAAAAAATCATGATATATCACTATAAACAATTCATAATATAAATTATAATCACTATTATCATATTGTAGTCTACAATTAACAAATATAATATTAATTCGAATTAAAGTGATCAATTAAAATTATCAATTGTCATAAATTTTAAAAATTGCAATTAAGATACAAATCAAGAGTTTAATTATCTTACAATTTGCTAACACAAATTGAGCATAAAAATTTGATCAATTTATGCCCTTCCTCCTCCAACTTCCAAGTTAGTTGAACTATGCAATTCTTGATTAAAAGTATTACAAATAGAGGAATAACACAAGACAATTGCCCTTCAAAAGTAGTTGCTCATTGACACTCTTAACAGTAAGTTGAATAAATAAATAAATCATTAGTCCAATACAAAGAAAGAATTGAACTAGACAGGAATTGAACAATAACAAATTCAACAAAAACGCATAAAATAATTGAACAAATCTTATCAAAACAAAAATTGAACAAATAAATTGTTCACCTCAAACGATTATAAATAGTAAAATTAATAAAATGACTTAAATAAATCAATGAAAGTCGCAATTCATCAAACATTGCGTGTGTGTGAAATTAAAGCAATTAACAATAACATGCACAACATAAACAATTTGTTAACGCAAAAAACCTTCACAAGAAAAACCACAGAACCGATATATGTTCACTTAGAACCTAATCTACTAAACTCAAAATCAATTTTTATGTACTCGAGTCTTATACCTTAAACACTTCTATAGTAAATCTCTCCTTCGAATATCACCCACCGAAGTCCTAAACTAGTTTCACTTGGATTTTTCTCATCACAGTGAATTGTCTAGGCCTCTCAAGCAATCTTCAAGACTATACACCCAAGACACTCAGAATTGTAATGCCCCAAAGACAACCCTAGACAACATTACAAACTAAGATCCATTTACATCATGAGAGCAACTAAATAATTCATCCATAAAGAAATTTCATTCATCAAATATATCATTTACAATCTCATTCCCCAAAAGAATATGCCAAAACATGATGAATATATTCCCAAAAGAATATGATCCCAAAATTAATATAATTACATCCCAAAAAAAGTAAACATAAACTCGCAGCGGAATTACAAAAGAGTGTAGACTTCACAATATTTTCAAAGTAAATTTCCTAATCTAGAATAAAAAGTAATGTTGTTCTAAGCGTCCACCTCGGGATCAACATGCCCATCTACAAGAATCTCCCAGTTTTCCCGGTTCCTCAATTCCCAAATCCTCCTCCAGTACATAATCTGAAAAATGTAGTTTGTAGGGGAGTAAGCACTAAGCTCTGTAGCAACATTCTTCCCAAACTCGAATAAGATTTAGAAAAATATAAAAAAAACGGTCGGTCATCTTTCACAAATAGCATATATGGATTTTAAAATAAAACAGGGACATTTAAATAGATCTCCAGTTTAAGCAACAACAGTAATTTAATGCATACGGAAAACCAACATACGACTAATAATCCAATCCACTATAAACCGTTTCTCCCAAGTTCTTGCAAAATCTCATATTTTTCAAAATTCTTGTAGAAACTAGTTATTGTACAATGAACAATAACCCACCACTGTATTCATATCTCTTGTATGAAGTAAGACCTTACATAAATACCATCAAAAATATCATGGCCCATGTACAACCCATACAAATTCTTGCAAGAATATCCAATCTTTAGGAAGGGCGTATGCCAACACCATGGCAGTGACGTATCCAACCAAAGAGTAGTATACTAGCCCCTTTTTCCACGATAACCCCTAAGCGATAATGGTTTAGTCCTCGCAAGGCACTAACCCCATTACGAGTGGTAAAAAAAGTGCGTATCCGCACGGAGTAAGAAGGCGTCTACACACTCCAAGAAACCCAGTCAATAGTAGCTCATGTTTATCCAACAACTACACAAGAGATACAATACCAACAATTTCGTCAAATAACAAACAATTCTATAAATTTCCAATTTCATATATAGTATTTCAATTGAACACTTGAAGAAAATGCAAGAGATCATCATCAATATCATTTAGTACTCAACACAAGGCACTAAAGCTTCAAAGTCAAGAACAAAGGAAGAATCAAGAAGAAAATCCATCTCTTTTGAAAACTAGAGTTTTATATCAAGAAAATGAGATTTTATGGGTATTCAACCCTAACATTGTTTAAAACACACTAATAATTACAAAAAGACCGAGGAACAAAGAATCCATAACAAATACATATGATTAGGAGTCAAGAAATACGTATATTGCCTCTAGCATCAATGGACACGAATGGAAGAAAATCCCCTACCTTGATATTCTTGGAGAAGCTAGGTTTGATCTTTAATCCCCTTTAGAACTCTTGTTTTCCCCTTCTTTCTTCCTCTCTAAGTCTCTCTATTAGGGTTCTAAGAGGTGTGAAAGAATGAGAGTAAATGTAGTGAAAATGAGGTTTTAAAACATAAACATCTCGACTTTTTAACTGTTTACCGGTAGTTCGTATCGAGCTACCGGTAGTTCGGATCTACGGGACAGCGTATTACCTGTTGAGCTACCGGTAGTTCGAATCTACTGAACCTTTACTACTGTCGACTACCGGTAGTTCGAATCCACTGGATAACGTACTACCGGTAGGTCCTGTCCAAATTTGCCTATTTCCTCTATTTTTCATTTCAAACCCTTCCAACTCCAACCCAAGCTTGTTCAACATGCTTTTGTCCATCCAACCTAGTTAATACAAGTTCTATTACAACAATCTCATATAGTTGCAAGCTACACCAAGTTTTTAACTACTTTTTCCTCAATTTTCCATATTAACATTTTAAAAGAAATAATAACTTACTACATAAGCCTACATACATATATAAAGATAAAAGAGTGGGGTTTACAAGAATACACACACCAAAGTGGGTTTTGTTTATCACCAAACTAGATCTTCTTCTCCAATGTGTGAAGTTGAATAGGAATTGTTAGATATATGTTTGTAACTGGCTAATTTCATGGAGGTCATTGTAAATCTCAACCTATTCTATGGTTATAATGATATAGTAGTGCACTAAAAGCTTATTTTTTTTGTAGTGAAACTCGTTTTATTAATTACTAGAAGTTTGTTCTTTCCACTGTATTGAGAATCTATATGGGCAAAATGTTTGTATTATATTTAATTTATGGTATGCATGTGTGTCTTAAATTTTACATTATAGATAATTTTGTGTATAAAGTTCGGCTTATGCACAGAAGACCAAATTATCGGATCCTTATATAATATAAATATAGGTTCACAATCCTAGATGGTATCGAACACACCATTAGTATAGTTGTAGTGTAATATTCTGGTATAGTTTGTCATGACTGTAGGAGACGGTTTGATGTCTCGGATTATTGCACTAGTACACTTTGTATATTGAACAGACCCATGTTGAGGTTATTATTTTTTACTAATTCAATAAGATAATAAATACCTCATGATTATTATGATAGCTTATACTCTTAATCCCAAAATATTTAATTGTCACATGCATATAATGGTTGTCACTTTAATTCATCAAAAGGTGAGATTCATATTCATATTGAGTCAATAAGCTCGGTGAATTGGAAGACGATATTATTTGTATGGTGAAAATTAATTATTAAAGAAAATCACGTCCTAATATTTAAATGAGTTGTTGATGTCCTCTTGAGGAAGCTCATAAGTTTTGTCCATGTCAAACCCTATAAGTGTATTTAATTATCTAACATGACTAATAAGCTGAGTGGTAAAGTCTCAAGGAATAAAAGAAGTCAATTAAATATAATAATTAACGAACATCTACAATCTTAAATGTGGGGAGATTATTAAGCATATAATAATGAGCTCAAATATAATTTTGAGATAAGGTTCAGAAGATCAATAATAAGTTTTTAGAAGACTGACTTATTATTAATGGGTTGCAGGATTTTTGTTCTAGGTTGAACATAGGAATCCTAGACCCATTGGAAGCTCAGTCCTTATTTCTCCTTAGGGTTTTTGTCGTAGCCTATATATAAACTTCTAGGCTCTCTAATTCAGCATCTATTCTTTACTCGCATTTTGTAGAGAGGCCGAAAGGAAGAGGAAAAATTGGGAGGTTCTGGCAGCCCACTCTGTAACCAGATTCAGAAGGCCGCGAGATTTGTCGAGTTATTTTTCACGTTCGTTGTTAGGTTCTGTGTTCGTGCTAAGGTGAGATGAATCTTGAGCAATCTCAAAGGTAAACCTTAATTTCACCTTGTAGGGTTTTAAAGAAAAATTTTTGGTATTCGATACATATACGCTGCCAATGGTTCTTGGGATTTTTGTTCCAACACATAATACTATAAAGATTAAAGATCTGAAAGTGTCATTGAGGGGAGGAGATCAAGCAACAAAGCTACATCATTTACACTCTATATTCACCTTCAAGCTTAGTACAAAGATAATGACCTAGATACCTAAGATGATCCCTTAGTAGCTAACTTAGGAGGATTATGATTGAATAAAATCGGAAGCAATCCATGTATAGCTCCTAGGTATTTTTCAATGAAAAGATTTTGTAAAGTTGTTTTGTATTTTTAAAAATATAATTTGAGTCATTATTGGATCCCTCTTGAGCAACGCCCTTTAGTGCTCACAATGACATTTTTTTGCTTAGTGTTGGGCTTAAAAAACCAGTAGGGACTACCTTATACTCATTAGCCTCACTAGAGCGGTTTCTTGATAACTTTATGAAAAATAAAGAAAAAGCCAAATGAAGGAGAACAGGGTCGCTCGAGTCGTCCCTAAGGTCGCTCGAGCAGTCTTCTCTCCTAAGTCAGTTTGAAAGGAAATTTTTACTCTAGTGACCATTATTTCCCTATGATCGTCCTCCCATCGATTGTGTAGTCATTTGTGAATCTGAGTTGTCTTGTTGACCAAGATTACCCTTATTCTGAGCCTATAAAATACGGGGTGTCTTTCCTATTATTAGGAGAAGCTTTTAGACTAATTTTTGAGAGAGAAATCTGATTAGTCGTTAAAATTAGCATATCATTATGACTTTTTAGGACTAATTATATTTTGATGGAGTTTAAATACTGGCATTTCAGGACATAAATTATACAAGGGACCAAAGGCAATGAATATCACACTTTCGTGCAACACCAGCATATTCTGGAGCAAAATTCGAAAAGCTTGAACCAAGGCAAGAACGTTCTCTTATATTATTGAAGATCAGATTGCAGGATGCTAAGACATGGCATATTGCAGTCAAGAAGGAAAACACTGAGGTACTTGAGTACCACGTTTGAACGTTAATTCACGTTCAAACGTCCCCTTGAATTAATTAAGGACCAGGATGTTGAGTGCAAATCATCAAGTTATGAATAGAGTGTGAAAGTGGATTTCACAGAAGACCACAGGCTACTTAAGTGAGAAGGTCAGACCCCATCTAGTGTTCGAACGCCCATCAAGCACAGACAGTAACAACATTCGAACTCCAGACAACGTTCAAATGTTGTCTCCAGATAGGCTGCAAAGTGGATGGCATTCAGAAGACTTTCAAGACCCTACACTATTCCCTCACACTCTCTTGTCCCCCCTTCCTCTTTGCCTATAAGTACTCCCCTTGAGGGAGTTCTTTTAGGAGAGTGCTAGAGAGTCCTTTTGAGACTTGTAGAGAGCTAGAGCTTGTTTTGTAAGCTTTGACTACACTAAGACTTGTAAAATACTTGAAGGAGGCTTAGACTTCCACTTGTAGTTGTATAATTAGTCTTAGACTTAGGTTTATATTTACTTGCATCTAGGGAGATAGATCATCTTTTGGTTGTGGTGGAAACCTTCCAAAAGTGACTAGCTTTCTTCTACCTTCTTCCTTTAAAGGAGTGAAACTCTTCCACTTTTCTAGAGCTTTACCAAAATCGTGAAGGATGGAACGTGATTCACTCATTCTTTGTCGAAGATCGGCTCCTCGCTTATTGTGCATTACCTTGTAAAGTCCTCTACTCGGAGGGATGAACATCACTCACTAATTCATCTTTACCAAAACTATGAAGAGTGAGTAGTTTCTCATTCACTCTTTTGTAAGAGGTGATGGACATGTATAAATCATCTGAAAGTTATATTTTGTGCATTTCATTTATGCTTTAATGTATTATATCACATCTGCTTATTGAATGATTGAATGCCTCTAGCAAAGCTAAGGTACTTTGTATAACCGTGGGTTATTTCTATGACATGGATGGCTCTTGCATAGACAGATTCATGTGTTCAAGGCAAGTACCTTGGCTAGATCCTCATGACTACCTTTCAGTCTTCATCATTATTGGACTTCATTTAAAGGATGAAATATTAATGCCATGGTTGGATATCTTGTAGAAACACTTGCTTGTTTGTAGATAGGTTGAGTCTCGGCACAGACAATTCTTGTAAACTTCTAGAAAGACATTAGAACCATGTGCTTAATTCTCACAATCCACCTTTATCTTCCGATTAAATTGACGTTGACACGGGAGTTAATTGAGTTATCAAGCACAAGTAAAATAAACCGGATGATTAACTACATGTTCAGATCCTCGAGATAAAGGGTGATTGTTTACATTTGAATTTATCTTATAATTTTTCTAGAAAAACTTCTTGGAAATAATGAAATATTTGGCCTAGGAAAATCTTTAAACATCATCACTATAAATCTCAAAGGTTACAATCACATGGTCACTGCCACTATTTACTTCAAAACACCAACAATAGTTTCCTATGGATTCGACTCCGGACTTAACCAGATTATTACTACAACTTGACCGCCTGCACTTGGGTGTACACATATTGGATCAAGTCAAAATCTATCTTATATTCTAGAGCGCTTCCACCAAAACCCTAAATGACTAGGACCCAAAACTACCTTCTAGAGATTTTACCTAACCTCACAACTTGGTGTTGAAGATCTTGAATAGCTTGAACCCAGATCATTGGTGTGTGCATACTGATTCGTGAGTAAAGTTAACAAATTTTACTATGCCTTTTTGGACTAATTGTGCTTTGATGGAGTTTAAGTAATGACATTTCAATTCTTAAAGTGAACAAAGACTCAAGAACAACAAAAATCACACTTGAATGTAACATCGGCACAATATAGAACAAAATTGTAGAAGGTTGGAACAAAGCAAGAACGTTCGAACGTTCTCTGAAATCCTACCAAGACCAGCTGCTGAGACATGACATGTTGCAGTCAACAAAAGGGAAATGCTGAGGTACTTTAGTGCCACGTTCGAACGCCAACTCACATTCGAACGTCCTCTAGAATCTTAAGAAGACTACACCACTGGAACCTGGCATGTTGCAAGAATCACAGAAAAAAAGTACTTGAGTACAATGTTCGAACGTCAATCCACATTCGAACGTTGTCTTGAGTGACTGAGAACCAAGTTTCTAAGTGTAAAGTCAAGGTTGTTCAAGATGTATGGAAGTGACCACAGGCCACTTGGGTGGAAGGAATCATACCATATCTGGCGTTCGAACACCCTCAAAGCAAAGACACAGAAAACGTTCGAACGCCATATCACATTCGAACGTCATTCAAGAAAAGACAAACTTAACGTTTGAACGCCAGATAATGTTTGAACGTCCTCCGTAGACTACCTGCAGAATAGTTGATTACCATGGGCGGCAAATACTATTCACTCATCCTTTCTTATCTCCTACCCTCCTTACCTTTCCTTGCCTATAAATACTCCCTTGTTGGGAGCTTAAAGGGCATTCTTCCTCTTGTAGAGTAAATGAGGGAGCAATCTTTTCTCTTGTAAAGTAGAAAGTTTTGAGTAATCTAGTTCTTGAACATTTCTTATCTATGTCTATGTTTTCATTTGTATCAACCATGATGGAGGCTTAGACTCCCCTTGTAGTTGAAGTATTTTATTTACTCATGCTAAGTCTTTACATTCATATTGTGACAACCAAGATGGAGGCCTAGACTCCCCTTGTAGTTGTACTTTATTTTATTTACAAGTATTAAGAGAGATAACTCAACTTTTGGTTGTGGTGGAAACCCTCCAAAAGTAACTAGCTTTCTTTTACTTTCGTTATTTATGTCTTTCACTTTCAATGCTCGAGCTTCTTTCTTTCTTAGAAGAGTGAAACTCTTCCACTTTTCTAGAGCTTTACCAAAGCCGTGAAGGGTGGGACGTGATTCACTTATTCTTCATTGAAGATTAGCTTTTCGTTTATTGTACTCTCACTTAGTAGTTCCTCTACTTGGAGGGATGAATATCACTCACTTGTCTAGCACGACTAAAGCCATGATGACGAGTGAGTAGTTCTTCATTCACTCTTTAGTAAGAGGTGATGAATATGTGAAGATTACCCGGAAGTTATGTTTGTGCAACTCCTTTATGCTTTAATGATTTATATTTCACTTGTTCATTAGATGATTGAATGCATCTAGAAAAGTTAAGGTACTTTGTATAACCAAGGGTTCCTTCTATGATACGGATGACTCCTGCATAGAAAGACCCAGTGGTTCAATTCAAGCACCCCCGCTAGCTCTTCATTACATCTTTTCAATCTCTAACATTATTGTGCTTTATTCAAAGAATGGACCATTAATGTCATGGTTGGATGCCTTGTAGAAACACTTGCTTGTTTGTAGACGGGTTAAGTCTCGGCACAGACAATTCTTGTAAACTTCTAGAAAGGCATCGGAATCATGTGCTTAATCCTTACAGTCCATCTTTATCCTCCGATTAACTTGCTGTTGACACGGGAGTTAATTGAGTCATAAAGCACAAACATAATAAACTGGATAATCAATTACATGTTCAAATCCTCGAGCTAAAGGGTGGCTGTTATATTTTGAGAATCTTATATTTTGTCTAGAAAACTCTTAGGAAGAATTTGATATTCTATTTAGGAAATCCCATAACTTCAAATCCTCAAGATTTTCAATTACTTGGTCTCTATCACTGCTTACTTCTAAACACTAATCATAGTTCCTTGTGGATTCGATTCTGGACTATATTAGATTATTACTACAACTTGACCGCCTACACTTTGGTGTACACATTTCGGATCAAGTCAAGTTTTTGGCGCAGTTGCAGGGGAACCAAAAAAGGTGTTTTTGAGGAAAAGGTGAAAAGACTTTCTTATCTGTGTGAATATTTGTGTATACATTTGTTTTAATTATTTTTTATGTATGAGAACGCTCCTCAATATCAAAATTTGCTGGCAGAATCTTCTGGGTCTGTGAACCAACCTGAACCATCTTCACCTAAATCAATAGCAGACTCTTGTGAAAGTAGAATGACAAATAATGAGAGACAAGGAGAAATTCCTGTGAGGGAGGAGGAAGTGCCTAACATTCGAACTTTGCGGGATTACTTAAATCCCACAAGGAATAGTGTCCCCTCTTGTTTTGTTTTCCCTGAAGATGCACCCCTCTTTACTGTAAAGACGGGGACAGTTCAACTACTCCCTCTGTTCTGTGGACTCGAAACAGAAAATCCATATCTGCACATAAAAGAGTTTGAGGAAGTATGTGAAACGTTTCAAGACAATTTTGAGATAGCCAAAATGAAACTTTTTTCATTTTCGCTAAAGGATAGAGCTAAACAATGGCTACATTCTTTAAAAGCTCTTTCAATACCTGACTGGCGGGCACTGCAAAATGAATTTTTCAGAAAATTTTTCCCTTTACACCGCACTAATGCATTGAAAAGACAAATCATGAATTTTTTGGTCAAAGAAGGAGAAACCTTTTACCAAAGTTGGGAGAGAATCAAGGATCTACTCCAGTCTTGCCCGCACCATACTTTTGAGAACTGGACTTTGGTAGGATTTTTTTATGACTCCTTGCCTAGTAGACTATGTCAGTTTGTCGAAATGATGGCTCAAGGAGAGTTCATGAGTAAGAGTCTGGAGGAGGCATTCAATTTTTTCGACACCATATCTGACAGTTCTTAGATGTGGGACTCAGCCTCCCCTACCATTGTTGAAGCCAAACCATCTACTTTCCAAGGGGGTAAGTATGTCTTGAAAGAAGACAAAATGTCCACCTTGTCTCGAAAGCTTGAAGATTTAGAAATGAAAAAGGTTCATCAAGTTGATGTTAGCTCTCCCACAGAATAAGTGTGTGGAATCTGTGCACTGACAGGACATCCTACTGGGGAGTGTCCTACAATCCCAGCATTCAAAGAGGTTTTGTTGGAGCAAACAAATGTTGTCTCCAATTTCAACAAGCCTTACTCCAAACCCTACTCTGAAACATACAATCCAGGGTGGCAGAACCACCCGAACATCAGTTGGAGAAACACCCAACCAACTCCAATGAATCAACAACAAGGTTCACATCCACCACTTCAAAGACCTCCCGCATACCAAGCATACCAACCACCACAAAAGAGGAGCCTTGACGACACACTGAATCAGTTCATGCACAGCCAAATGAACTACAACAATAGTTCCATTCAGGATTTTACTGATTTCAAAACTCAGACCACTCAATCTTTCGAGGATCTTGAAAGCCACATCCAAAAGTTGACCCAATCCATGACCACACATGAGAAGGGCAAGTTTCCTGCCCAACCAAAACCACCACAAGACCAATTTCAAGTAGGAAACCCTTCAAACAAGGAAAATCCACAAGGTCAAGCCCAAGCTGTCACTACACTTAGAAGTGACAAGGTGATTGACAAGACCATCAGAAACATGTTAATCCCAAAGCCAAAGCCAAAGTCAATATCAGTCAACTCACCACTCGAGCCTAAACCAACTGAGCCTGAATGTGTGAGAGAAGAGGAACCCGAGCCCACGATTGAAAAAGAACCAAAGCCATCAAGGGAAGAAGAACCCTCGTGTTCTATTCCTGCTCTTTTTCCTCATAGACTAAAAATTGCACAAAAGTTGAATAATTAACCAAAAATTTACGAGCTTTTCAAGCAAGTAAAAATTAACATCCCACTTCTGGATGCAATCAAACAGGTTCCATCTTATGCCAAGTTTCTGAAAGACTTGTGCACAGTCAAGAGAAGACAGAATGTTCAAAAAAGAGCCTTCTTGACAGAACATGCCAGTGCCTTGCTTCAACATAAAACCCCTCCAAAATAGAAAGATCCAGGGTGTCCGACTGCATCGCGTATCATTAGAAATTCCAAAATCGAACAAGCACTGTTAGACCTAGGAGCAAGTGTCAATTTGCTCCCATTCTCTATTTACCAGTAGTTGCATCTGGGAGAACTCAAACCCACAAATGTCACACTACAGTTGGCAGACACATCTGTCAAAATTCTTAAGGGTATTGTTGAAGATGTACTTGTCCAAGTGGACAACTTTGTGTTTCCTGTTGACTTCATCCTACTTGATACTCAGCCAACAAAGTATTCAGAGAACCCAATTCCCGTCATTCTTGGTCGACCCTTTGTAACGCCCCAAAACCCACCCCCGACGGCATTACAAACTAAGAACCATTCTCATCATGAGAGCAACTAAATAATTCATCCATAAAAAAATTTCATTCATCAAATATATCATTTACAATCTCATTCCCAAAAGAATACGCCCAAACATGACGAATATATCCCTAAAAGAATATGATCTCAAAAGTAAGATAATTACATCCTAAAAGAATTAAACATAAACTCGCAGCGAAATTACAAAAGAGTCTAGACTTCACAATATTTCCAAAGTAAATTTCCTAGTCTAGAATAAAAAGTAATGTTGTTCTAAGCGTCCACCTCGGGATCAACATACCCGTCTACGGGAATTTCCCAATGTGCCGGTTCCTCAATTCTCAAATCCTTGTCCAGTACATAATTTGAAAAATATAGTTTATAGGGGGGTGAACACTAAACTCTGTAGCAACATTCCTTCCAAACTTGAACAAGGTTTAGAAAATCATATAAAAACAGTCAGTCACCTTTCACAAATAGCATATATGAATTTTTAAAGAAAATGGGGACATTTACAAAAATCTCTAGTTTAAGCAATAACAGTAAATTAATGCATAAATGAAACCAATATACGACTAATAATCCATTCCACCATAAATCATTTCTCCCAAGTTCTTGCGGAATCTCATACTTCCCAAAATTCTTGTAGAAACAATTTTTGGTAAAATAAACAATAACTTACCACAGTATTCGTATCTCTGGTATGAAGTAAGACCTCGCATGGATACCATCGAAAATATCATGACCCATATACAATCCACAAAAATCATCTCAAGGATATCCAACCTTTAGGAAGGGCGTATGCCAACACCATGGCAGTGACGTATCCAACCAAAGAGTATTATACTAGCCCCTTTTTTCATGGTAACCCATAAGCGATAATGGTTTAATCCTCGCAAGGCACTAACCCCATTACGAGAGTGGTAGGAAAAGTTCTAAACCACACGGAGTAAGAAGGCGTCTACACACTCCAAGATATCCGGTCAGTAGTAGCCCATGTTTATCCAACAACCACACAAGAGATACAATACCAACAATCCCAACTTTCACATGTAGTGTTTCAATCGAACAATTAAATAAAATGCAAGAGATCATCATCAATATCATTTTAGTACTCAACTCAAAGCACTAAAGTTTTCTAAGTCAAGAACAAAGGGAGAATCAAGAAGAAAATCCATCTCTTTTGAAAACTAGGGTTTTATATCAAGAAAATGAGATTTCATGGGTATTCAACCCTAACTTTGTTTAAAACACACTAATAATTGTAAAAAGACCAAGGAACAAAGAACCCATAGCAAATACATATGATTAGGAGTAAAGAAATACGTATATATTAGTTCTAGCATCAATGGACAATAATGGAAGAAAATCCCCTACCTTGATGTTCTTGGAGAAGCTAGGTTTGATCTTTAATCCCCTTTAGAACTCTTGTTCTCCCCTTATTTCTTCCTCTCTAAGTCTTTCTATTAGGGTTCTAAGAGGTGTGGAGTGAGAGTGGTGTGAAGGAATGAGAGTAAATGTAATGAAAATGGGGTTTTAACACAGAAAATCCTGACTTTTTTAACTGTTTACCGGTAGTTCGTATCGGGCTACCGGTAGTTTGGATCTACGGGACAGCATACTACCTGTTGAGCTACCGCTAGTTCGGATCTACTGGACATTTACTACCTCTTGACTACCGGTAGTTCGGATCCACTGGACAGCGTACTACCGGTAGGTCCTATCCAAATTTGTCTATTTCCTCTATTTTTCATTTCAAACCCATTCCAAACCTTTTCAAATCCCACCCAAGCTTATCCAACATGCTTTTATGCATCAAACCTAGTTGATACAAGTTCTATTAAAATGATTTCATATATTTGCAAGCTAAACTAAGTTTTAACTACTATTTTCTTGAATTTTCATATTAACATTTCCCAAAAGAAATAATAACTTGCTATATAAACCTACATACATATATAAAGATAAAAGGGTGGAGTTTACAATCCACCCCCCTTAAAGAAAGTTTCGTCCTCGAAACTTATTTCAAGTAGCGAATAAATAAGGGTACTTCTCTCACATCTCTAGTTCGGGTTCCCAAGTAGCTTCCTCCATTCCGTGATGTTGCCCCAAAATCTTCACTAGTCAGATGACTTTGTTGTAGAGTACCTTCTCTTTGGTATCAAGAATCTTCACCGATTGTTCTTCATACGTTGCTCCGTCTTGAACTTCGATATCTTCCAAATCTATCACATGCGTGGTCTCCGACTGACACTTTCTTAACATTGAAACATGGAACACGTCATGCACCCCTGAAAACTGAGCTGGTAACCAGAGTTGATACGTCACTTTGCCTACAACTTTGATCACTTGAAAGGGTCCGATATATTTGACGCTAACTTCTCCTTCTTGCCAAATCTAAACACTCCCTTTTTAGGCAACACTTTGAGGAAAACATAGTCCCCTTCTTGGAACTCCAATGGTCTTTGTATTCTGTCCGCATAGCTTTTCTGTCTACTTTGTGCCGTGCGTATTCTCTCTCGGATGAGTTGAATCTTCTCTGTAGTTTCTCGAACAATTTTTGGCCCAAACAAGCTACTCTCGCCCGCTTCTAACCAACATGTCGGTGATCGACATGTCCTTCTGTACAATGCTTCATACGGAGCCATTCCAGTATTTGCTTGATAGCTGTTGTTGTACGCAAATTCCACCAATGGCAAATGGTCACTCCAACTTCCTTTGAAGTCTAATACGCAAGCACAGAGCATATCCTCCAAAATCTGTATCACCCTCTCGGATTGGCCATCCATTTGGGGATGAAAAGCGGTGCTAAATTGCAATTCTGTCCCCATAGCTCGTTGTAGACTTTGCCAAAATTGCGCCACAAAATGGGAATCACAATCCGATATGATAGATATTTGAACTCCATGTAATCTCACGATCTCGCAGATATACAATTTGCTCAAGGTCTCTAGAGTGTCCGTGGTCTTCATACTCAAGAAATGTGCGGACTTGGTGAGTCTATCAACTATAACCCATACTGCATTATGCCCGCGCGACATCTGTGGTAAACCTAACACGAAATCCATGGTGATACGATCCTACTTCCACTCTGGGATAGGCAAAGACTATAGTAATCCCCCTGACTTTTGATGTTCGATCTTCACCTGCTGGCACACCGCACATTGTGCTATGAACCTTGACACATCTTTCTTCATTCCCTTCCACCAATATTGGCGCTTCATGTCCCTATACATTTTTGTGCTACCGGGGTGGATAGTAAACTTAGAGCGATGACACTCTCCAAGTACTTCCTCCTTTAGGGACGAATCATCGAGAACACATAGTTTCTCCCCATATTTCAGTTCTCCATTTCTCAAAGACCAACCCTCCATTGTTTCTCTATTCTCCAACTTAGCTCGAATCGATGCTAAGTCAGGATCTAAGCATTGCAATTCCACAACCCTATGTTGAAGGGTAGGTTTGGCCACAAGGTTGAATAGGCATGGCTGAGATCTATCTTCTCCAACCCATAGATCATAGTCTCCAAGGGCACCCCTCATCTTCCATTTACTTGCAAGAACATTGAGTTCACCCCAAGACTTTCGGCTAAGTGCATCGGCGACTACATTGGCCTTCCCCAGATGGTAGTTGAATGTGAAATTATAATCTTCTAGATACTCAACCCACCTTCTCTGCCAAAGATTCAAGTCTTTCTGTGTGAACACATACTTGAGGCTCTTATGATCAGAAAACACTTGAAACTTCTCTCCGTAAAGATAACATCTCTATAACTTAAGAGCAAAAACCATAGCGGCAAGCTCCAAGTCGTGAGTGGGATAGTTCTGCTCATGAATCTTGAGTTGTCTCGAGCCATAAGCAACTCCTTTGTCTTCTTGCATTAGCACAGATCCCAAGCCTCGTAACGAAGCATTCAGTGTGTACATCGTATCCTTCCCTATTGCGTGGAATAATGAGAATAGGAGCTATCGTTAACCTCTTCTTCAAGGTGTAAAAGGCTAGTTCACATGCTTGAGTCCATAAGAACTTTTCTCCCTTCTTCGTAAGGCGAGTCATCGGCATCGCCAACTTGGAGAACCCTTCCACAAACCTCCGGTAGTAGCTTGCTAAACCCAAGAAGTTACGTACTTCGGTCACGTTGCGTCACAACTTCAATCTTTGCGGGGTCAACAGCTACCCCTTGTTCTGACACAACATGGCCAAGGAATTTCACTTCTTTCATCCAAAACTCACACTTACTCATCTTCACATATAACTTATGTTCTCTCAATATCTGTAGCACAATAGAGAGATGTCGTCCATGTTCCTCGTGAGTCCGGGAATAGATTAGTATGTCATCAATAAATACAATGACAAACTGATCAAGGTACGACCAGAATACCCTGTGCATTAGATATATGAATGCTGCTGGTGCATTAGTTAGTCCGAACGGCATTGGAAATGTCGTCCTCCAGTTGGGTCAAAGCAAACACTCTTCCCTAATTGGCGCCGCCGGGGACTTGAGCTTGTAACGATCTTTGCTGTGTTGGCCTTTGTAGGGGTGGCTTGTTTGCTGGTACGTGCCCGGTAACTTGATTGATTTTTGGTGGAATCGATGGGCGAGAGGTGCCGAACCCTCCATATGTGAAGCATTGACGTAGGTCAATGTCTGTTCTGTTTCGAGCAACCTTAGCTCCTTTAATGACTTGATTTCCTTGCCTCGAAGCTTGGTCAAGTAGACGGTATAGAGCTGCTCTTTGTGTAACTCTACAGTTGCTAGCACCAATCCTGATTGGATCTCACCTCATGAAGTTTTGTCATCGTTGGTTGTCTTCAGTGCCTCTCTTACCAATGCAGCTCTATCAACAAGATCCCCATATTCTCGACTCTTGTGATCCACAAGCTTCTCCCTGATGGTAGGTCTCAGGCCCTGTTCGAATCGTTTAGCCCCCTTAGCCTCGGTAGATATGAACTCCGTAGCATAGCAGAATGGCTCATCAATTTACAATTTAGTTAGATACCCTAACTATCACTTTAATCCAAAATATAAGGCTTGAATAAGATTCGAGTCAACAATTCTATTCAACCTAGTCTTACTTCTCAAGTAGTAATCCATAACCTACTGCTCCCACGTAAGACCTAAAGCCTAAGCTCTGACACCAAAACTTTGTAACACCCCAAAACCCACCCTAGACGACATTACAAACGAAGAACCATTCTCATCATGAGAACAACCAAATAATTCATCCATAAAGAAATTTCATTCATCAAATATATCATTTACAATCTTATTCCCAAAAGAATATGCCAAAACATGATGAATGTATCCCCAAAAGTAAGATAATTACATCCCAAAAGAATTAAACATAAACTCGCAACGAAATTACAAAAGAGTCTAGACTTTACAATATTTCCGAAGTAAATTTCCTAGTCTAGAATAAAAAGTAATGTTGTTCTAAGCGTCCACCTCAGGATCAACATGCCCATCTATGGGAATTTCCCAGTGTGCCGGTTCCTCAATTCCCAAATCCTCCTCCAGTACATAATCTGAAAAATGTAGTTTGTAAGGGGGTGAGCCCTAAGCTCTGTAGCAACATTCCTCCCAAACTCGAACAAGATTTAGAAAAGCATATAAAAACAGTTGGTCACCTTTCACAAATAGCATATATGAATTTTGAAAGAAAATGGGGACATTTACAAAAATCTCTAGTTTAAGCAACAACAGTAAATTAATGCATAAATGAAACCAATATACGACTAATAATCCTTTCCACCATAAATTGTTTCTCCCAAGTTCTTGCGGAATCTCATACTTTCCAAAATTCTTGTAGAAACAATTTCTGGTAGAATAAACAATAACCCACCACAGTATTTATATCTTTGGTATGAAGTTAGACCTCGCATAGATACCATCAAAAATATCATGGCCCACATACAATCCACACAAATCCTCTCAAGGATATCCAACTTTTAGGAAGGGCGTATGCCAACACCGTGGCAGTGACGTATCCAACCAAAGAGTAGTATACTAGCCCCTTTTTTTACAGTAACCCGTAAGTGATAATGGTTTAGTCCTCACAAGGCACTAACTCCATTACGAGTGGTAGGAAAAGTTCTAACCCACACAGAGTAAGAAGACGTCTACACACTCCAAGATACCCAGTCAATAGTAGCCCATGTTTATCTAACAACCACACAAGAGATACAATACCAACAATTTCCTCAAATAACACACAATTCCATCAATCCCAACTTTCAAATGTAGTATTTCAATCGAACAATTAAATGAAATGCAAGAGATCATCATCAATATCATTTTAGTACTCAACTCAAGGCACTAAAGTTTTCTAAGTCAAGAACAAAGGGAGAATCAAGAAGAAAATCCATCTCTTTTGAAAACTAGGGTTTTATATCAAGAAAATGAGATTTCATGGGTATTCAACCCTAACTTTGTTTAAAACACACTAATAATTGCAAAAAGACCAAGGAACAAAGAACCCATAGCAAATACATATGATTAGGAGTAAAGAAATACGTATATATTAGCTCTAGCATCAATGGACAAGAATGGAAGAAAACCCCCTACCTTGATGTTCTTGGAGAAGCTAGGTTTGATCTTTAATCCCCTTTAGAACTCTTGTTCTCCCCTTATTTCTTCCTCTCTAAGTCTTTCTATTAGCGTTCTAAGAGGTGTGGAGTGAGAGTGGTGTGAAAGAATGGTAGTAAATGTAATGAAAATGGGGTTTTAAAATAGAAAATCTCGACTTTTTAACTATCTACCGGTAGTTCGTATCGGGCTACCGGTAGTTCGGATCTACGGGACAGCGTACTACCTGTTGAGCTACTGGTAGTTTGGATCTACTGGACATTTAGTTCGGATCCACTAGATAGTGTACTACTGGTAGGTTCTGTCCAAATTTGCCTATCTCCTATATTTTTCATTTTAAACCCATTCCAAACCTTTCCAAATCCCACCCAAGCTAATCTAACATGTTTTTGTATATCAAACCTAGTTGATACAAGTTCTATTACAACAATTTCATATATTTGCAAGGTAAACTAAGTTTTAATTACTATTTCCTCGAATTTCCATATTAACATTTCCAAAAAGAAATAATAACTTGCTACACAAACCTACATACATATATAAAGATAAAAGGGTGGGGTTTACACCCTTCCTAGCAACTTCAAATGCACTAATCAATTGCAGGAATGGGGTCATGAAATTAACCTTTGGGAATATGACTCTTGAGCTGAATATTTTCAATGTGGCCAAACACCCAGGAGAGGAAAAGGAAGTGGAAGAAATAAACTCCATTGAATCATTGGTCTAGGACCATCTGAATAACACATTATGTGAAAATTCTACTGAACTTTCTTTGTCAGAATCCATCACATCTGAAACAATAGATGATGATCCAAAGAATTGCCCAACTCGTGCTGTTAATACATAGGCCCCCAAATTCGAGGAACTTTCACCAAGTGGCACAAAACCACTCTCATCAAGTGATAGGCCACCAAAGCCTAAATTGAAACCTCTCCCATCTGACCTCAAATATGCATTCCTAGGAGAAGACGAGTCATACCCAGTGGTAATTTCATCTAAGCTCACAGACTTGCAAGAGTCTAAACTAATTGGAGTTCTTAAAAACCATAAAAGCACCATTGGGTGGACCATCGCTGATTTGAAAGGTATAAGTCCGTTAAACTGCAATCATGTCATATAACTTGAAGAAGACTCAAAACCCTCTCGTCAAATGCAGCGATGACTGAACCCTCACATGAAGGAAGTTGTGAAAATGGAAGTGCTTAAACTCTTAGATGCAGGGATAATCTTCCCCATCTCTGATAGCAAATGGGTTAGTCCAACCCAAGTTGTGCCCAAAAAGTCTGGGGTCACAGTGGTAAAAAATGAAGCAAATGAACTAGTACCAACTCGAGTCGTCACAGGATGGCGGATGTGTATTGACTATCAAAAACTCAATTTGACAACTAGGAAAGATCATTTTCTGCTTCCATTTCTTGACCAAGTTCTAGAAATAATTGCAAGCCATGAATTCTACTGTTTCCTAAATGGGTATTCCGGATACAATCAAATTGAGATAGCACTCAATAATCAGGAGAAAATCACATTCACATGCCCCTTTGGCACTTTTGCATTCAAAAGGGTGCCATTTGGACTTTGTAATGCTCTTGTAACATTCCAAAGATGCATGTTGAGTCAGTTCAGTGACATGGTCGAGAAATTTTTGGAAGTCTTCATGGATGACTTCTCTGTATATGGTGACTCATTTGATTTGTGTCTAGCCAATCTAGAAAAAAATATTGATAAGATGTCAAGAAGCCAATCTGGTGCTTAATTGGAAAAAATGTCATTTCATGGTAACACAAGGCATTGTCTTAGGTCACATTGTGTCGTCTGAGGGCATGAAATTTGACAAGGCCAAAATAGATCTGATTGAAAACTTACCTGCTCCCAAGATTGTAAAAGATGTCTGATCATTTTTGGGACATGTAGGGTTTTACAAGAGATTCATAAAAGATTTCAGCACCATAGCTAAACCCTTGTGTCATCTCCTGAGTCAGGACGTAATCTTTGACTGGAATGAAGCGTGCCAAATAGCTTTTGATAAGCTTAAAGACATGTTAATTTTTGCCCCAATAATGCAACCCCCTGTTTGGACTCTACTCTTTGAACTCATGTGTGATGCAAGTGATTATGTTGTAAGTGCTGTGTTAGGACAACGAAAAGATAAGAAACCATATGTGATTTACTATGCAAGCAAGACTTTGAATGAAGCTCCAATGAATTACTCTACCACTGAAAAAGAGTTGCTTGATGTAGTTTTTGCTTTGGAGAAATTTCTTTATTATCTCGTTGGTTCTTCTGTTGTTGTATTTACTAACCATGTGGCACTTAAATTTTTACTTATAAAGAAGGATGCTAAACCTAGACTCTTAAGATGTATACTCTTACTTCAAGAGTTTGACCTGGTCATTAAGGACAAAAAGGGTGTCGAGAATGTGGTGGCAAACCATCTGTCCAGGTTAACTTATAAATTTTACGAGGATGGATTGTCAATCAATGAGAAATTTCTCGATGAACAACTGTTCATAATTGATGAGACTCCATGGTACACTGATACTGCCAATTTCCTTGCTACTGGAACACTTCCTCCATCTTTTTCCCCCACGAACAAAAAGAAATTTCTGAGGGAGGTTCGTAACTTCTTTTGGGAAGATCCGTACGTATTTAAGTACTGTAACGATCAAATCATAAGACGTTGCATCCCTGCTCAGGAAAGCAGATAGGTAATAACCTTTTGTCATTCTGAAGCATGTGGTGGGCACTTCTCCTCAAGAAAAACCGCTGCAAAAATCTTATAGTGTGAATTTTACTGGCCCACCCACACCTTTCAAAGATGTCCATGCCTTTTGTTTAAATTGCGATAGATGCTAAAGGTTGGGAAGCATTTCAAAAAGAAACATGATGCCTTTGAATTCCATTCTGGTGATTGAAATATTTGACTGTTGGGGCATCGATTTTATGGGACCATTCCCCCTTCCTTTGGCTATCTATACATTTTAGTAGCTGTAGACTATGTTTCCAAATGGGTTGAGGCAATTCCATGTTGGAATAATGATCACCAAATAGTGATAAAATTTTTGAAAGAAAATATTCTGTCCCGGTTTGGAATTCCAAAATCAATCATAAGTGACGGGGTGACTCATTTTTGCAATCGTTCCTTCTGGAATCTGATGAAAAAATATTTGATTTTCCATAAAATTGTAACCCCTTATCATCCAAAAACTAGTGGATAGGCTGAATTAGCTAATCGGGTGATCAAATTAATTTTAGAAAAATGGTAAATTCAGATCGCAAAGATTGGTTGTTAAGACTAACTGATGCACTCTGGGCATATCACACTGCTTTTAAAACAATTTTGGGTATGTCTCCCTATCGATTAGTCTATGAAAAGCCTTGTCACCTACTTGTGGAATTGGAGCATAGGGCATACTAAGCCATTAAAGCAATGAACTTTGACCTGGACAAGGCTGGACTTTCAAGAAAACTTCAAATAAATGAACTGGAGGAGTTGAGAAATGAAGCATTTGAAAATGCTAAAATTGCTAAAATCAGGATGAAAATTTTTCATGACAAAACATCGTGCGGAAGTCTTTTGAACCTTCTCAGAAAGTCCTGTTGTTCAATTCAAGACTCCGCCTCTTCCCTGGTAAGCTAAAATCAAGATGGACATGGCCTTATATTGTCAAAAAGGTGTTTGATCATGGAGCAGTAGAAGTGGAAAATCCATCAAACGGTAACATCTTTACTGTTAATAGTCAGCGGTTGAAACCATTTTTTGAGGATTTTATTAAAAATGTGAAAATTGTTCTTTTAATGGACCTAGACAATCTCTCCAAGAATTACGCTTGCCGACACAAAAAAGGGTCAGTTCAGGACAAACTCGATCAAAATCGACCCGAAATGACGCCTTTATAAGGCATCCCCCTCCTTTTCTTTTCCCCACCGCCTTTCTTTTTCTCTTTTTCTTCTTCTTCTTTTGCTTCATCTTCTTCACTGTTACGATCCTCTGGAATCACGACCCATCTCCCAACAACACCATGACCATATTACCTGAAGATCCCATTCTGTGTCTCATGATCTACATTTGTTTACTCTATTTATACATAGCTCTTCTTCTCCTGTCTGCACTCAGAATCAAGGGTTATCATCCTAACCCAGATCTGCAATGAGATGTTTGATTTGTGTATTTTGTTTGTAAGTTTCGGCTAATGAACAAGATCTTTTCCATTCAACCTCATCTCCAAAGCTCACCATAACGGTAAATTCAAAACATTGGGGACAATGTTCAGTTTAAGTTGGTGGGAGAGAACTACAGTTCATATATGTCTGTGCCTGTAGAAATTTTTTTAAAATTTTGTTGTTGCTATTTCTAATCAGATTGTGTACCTTGTTCTGTATTCTGTATAAATTGTTGATAATATCTGTGAGTCATCTTTGATCGTCTTTGTGACTAGCAGACGTTAAAGAACCAGATAGTGAGTCTTAAAAATATAAAAAGCATGGATGTTAAACTTTTTTGGTTTAGTCTGGGAGTTCTACGAACTTTCCCTTCTGATGTGCACACTGTGATCATGAGAAAAGCTAGATTGGTAAGAAAGAATGAGATCCAAGAACAACAAGCGAAACCTCTGTGCGGCCAAAGCACCTATGCTAAACGCAGTCGTGCCAAAAGACTTGGTGCCTGTAAACAGTATGGTAGATACTTTCACGAGAAGAGATATAATCAGTGTTCTGAACCAATTTTCGGTTGCGCACTCGATCGATTAGACTGGATAGTAAATGGGCAGAGTAAGGATTATCCTGACACGCCATCCTATTCTGGTACTTTGCTTAATCGGTTCGTGAGACAGAAAATTGAGAGAGTTATTGGTTGTTCAAATGGCACGGAGACAGATGAAGACTCGAATTATAGTAATTGGGATGAAAGCCAAGGGTCCAAATTTTTGTAAAAAGTGTGAAAATCCTTTTGTTTTGTACAAAATCTTTTGAAATCGAAAAAAATGGGCCGAGTAAAGGAACATCCTGATATACCAACCAAAAGTGTGGGTAGGGATTTATCCTGAGACGCCATGAAATTTGGTTCAAATTTTTGTGAATAAAATTATGTAATTGTACATAGTGTAGTGTAGAAATGTTTTAGTTTTGGTTCAACGTTCGAACGCCAACAAATGTTTGAACGTTGACTGCTTACAGTACTCTGCTTCTGATGAACTCTCTGATGAAACCAAAAGTACTGGGAGCTCAGCATGTTCGAATGCCAATAGACCATGTGAACGTGACTCAATGTTTGGACGCCAATAGAACGTTCGAATGAAGATAGCTTAAAGTACTTTGGCCTCTGATAGAACTCAAAAGTACTAGGAGCTCCTAATGTTTGAATGATATTTCAAAAATCCTTCTACAAACGTTCGAACGTTGGTGACATTCGAAAGTCGCGACTTAGAGTATAAAAGCCTGAACGTCTGATTCATTTCGAAATCCCCAAAATCCCTCTCAATCTTTGAAACCCTAGAGCTCATTTTTCACTCCTCAGACCTCAATCCACCCTCAGAACCCAAGAAAACTTAAATTTGACCCTCCCCAACTCATTTCCACCTCAAAAACTTCAATCCCACACAGAAATTTCCAAGTTTTTAGCACCCTCTCAACCTCAAAGATGTTCGAACGCCATGCCTAGGGTGAAACTTCTTGGCAGACGCAATCCACTAGCAAGTCAGGTGCCAAACATTGTTGAGGAAGTGATAGTGGAGAGAGAGGGAAGGCAAAGAACAAAAATATACGATCGTACCTGGTTTCCAAGTGCCTTAAAAGCTGAAAGGAATGAAAACTTCTATCATAAGCATTCTGTTGTTTGCAAAAGGGACGTTGTACTTTTTGATTTTGCTGAATTGGGAATAGAGGAGGAAATAGAAAGGAGGGAATGGGTTTGGTGTTTAAGAAATGGTGAGGAAGCTGCTGTCGATTTGGTGCGGGAGTTCTACTCCAACGCCGAAATCATCAACAGCGCGATCCACACTTACGTGAGAGGTATCCACATTGACGTGGACGAGGCATACATAAAAGAGATAAGAACAGAGTTACCTTAGGTAGACAAACCCACATATCCCCCAAAGAAAGATGTACCAATGGATAGGGTAGGAAAAGAATTGACTGGGGTAGCCAACTTTTCTTGGACTGGGAGGAATTTTCTAAAACAAGGAGAGTTGATAGATAGATATAAAATTCTAAACCTGATTCCTGTCTCCAACTTCTCTCCCATAAAAAGATCAAATGAAAATTTGCCAAAAATGGCTCACTTGCTCTATGCAATTGGAAGGGGCCATAGTATTGATCTTCCCTCCCTTATTTTGAGTGAAAAGAAAAAAGGATGTGATGTGAAAAGAAGTGCACTTCCGTTTGGCACTTTGGTGACGGAGATGTGCATCGACAATGGGGTGAAGGTGAAACCTGAGATGGAGGTGCAAACACCAATGGGGCCACTCAATAAGGGATCTTTCAAGAGAAGTCGAGGGCATAGTGGTACCCCGGCTACAAGAAGAGTTAGATCAAGAGGAAGAGAGGAAGCTAGAGAGAGAGTACATGTAGACTCAGGAGCAGCATGATCAGGCGGGCCTCAACACGACCCCTCGGCGGACATTAATGGACGTCATGCTTAGCATTGAAGCTAAGCAGGATGAGATCCTGAGGCTTTTGAGGGGTGGTACTGGTGGTGCTAGTGGTGCTGGTGGAGCTAGGTGGTGTTGATGGAGATGGGGGAGAGGATTGATTATTTCTGTTCTTGAGGGGGAGTAGTTGATTTCTGTTTTTAATTGTTTGTTGTTTGTTATTTAGTTTTTGGGAGATTTCTTTACTGTTGTGAAGGAGTTTCTTTTGATAATTCTTGTGGATGTTTTGTAATACTTGTATATGTCTTTTTAGAGTTGATTGTGGATAGTTGAAGTTATGTTTTGAATGGATGAATTGCATCATTGACATTATTGTAAACAAGTATCCTTTATGCAATGAATGATTCAATTTATCACTTTTATTTGTTTAAAATGCATGTATAGGATTAGCACTCTAATTCTTGTTAATAACGAAACACATGTGGATGTTAAGATTGCTTGTGAAAATGACTAAGCACATGATTGGTTTGACACCTCAACTTAACAACCAAGACATAAAACCTCAATTTTTTTTGAACATTGATGCTATCTTTATGCTTAAATTGTCAAATGTACATAAGTATTTGTTATTCTAGAAAAAAAAGGTGATTAGACTCAAAAATGGAATCGTTATATAACTAACATTCCTTGAAACACCCGACATAATTAGTGGAGATGACAAAGAAAACCATGGTAAATCTTGAGCTTTACTGTGCTTTTTGAGAGGATATCAACAATTACTCAAGGTAAAATCTTTCACTTCTAATCTCTTTTAATAATCTCATTAAACTTGCTTTGATTGATGCAACTAAAGCGATCTAATTTCATAACCCACGGGGAATTTTTGCATACACGTACATATGCACATACTTGAGAAAGGATCTTCGGCCATCTTTGGATCGAATTTGAGCCTTAGCTAATTCTTTCATAAAGTATATCCCTATTCAGCCATGCTTGAGCCTTCAATGAATGAATTCTTTTTCGACAAAACCCGTGTGATGACCGAGCCACAAAAGCATTGATTTACCATACCTTGCTATCTAATTTCTTGCACCCTCTTACAAATCAATATGATATAGAAAGGCAAGAAAAATAGAAAAGAAAAATGTGGTCACTGTTCAATGACAGAAAAATCAATGAAAACAACCGAAAAAAGAAAAGATACAGTGAGACAGGGGATTGCCAAGAAAGTGAAAAATGGGAAAAATGAAAGAAAGAAATTCCATCCCCAGGCAAAGTGTCGAAAAGTTAGAAAGAGGTGTGCTTTACTGCATAAAAAGATAGCTTTTGATTATCTTGACGTCATTTCATTAGCCACTGACCTCTGGCCCCATTACAACCTACAAAAAGTCCTAAGTGATCTCAAGAGTGATACATATGTATGTGATCTTCTACAAGTGGGGTATGTTAACTAGAGTTTCTTTATTTACATCAATATTCTTCTATGAGATTATGCCAAAGTAAAGCTTGTTTTCCTCAAAACTTCACTCTTATACTAATTATGCATGAGATTTTTTAACTGGCCATCTTCTGATCACATGCCCTTTTGAGAGATATGTCACTATAATTGGAGCGATTTGTTTTGCTGAGAGCATTCCTAGAGAGGATTGTGTAATCAAAGCTATCCATGGAAGGTGAAAAAAGGGGAATGATTGTTATATACCAATTCTCGTTTTCAGTATGACCATCTTACTACTCAAGGAATTCCAAATGCCAATGTAACAGGTGCTAATTTTTGCATAGAGTAAGTACCAATGGAAAAGAAATGCAGGGGATAAGTCATGATTGAGGGTTGAGTGTCTCAACGACCATAACGCATATTCATTTTTTTTTCAGCAATCTCACATACACACTTGTTCGACTGAAGTTTGTGGGTAGCTTCATTGAAAACCCACGAGACAACACTCGTCCTCTAGGGTACACCTAGCAGCTCAATGGCTTGTTGCATAAGTTAAATGCAATCGAATGACCTACGAAAAAGGCTTTAGGAATAGATTTACCTTTCATTATTATTGTATTACTAGAGACTAACAATATTTAGGTAAGGGTGTGATTCGTGCGTAAAGTTAACAAATTTTACTATGCCTTTTTGGACTAATTGTGCTGTGATGGAGTTTAAGTAATGACATTTCAGGTCCTAAAGTGAACAAAGGCTCAAGAACAACAAATATACACTTGAATGTAACACCAGCACAATAGAGAACAAAATTGCAGAAGGTTGGAACAAAGCAAGAACGTTCAAACGTTAATCCACGTTCGAACGTCCTCTAAAATCCTGCTAAGACCAGCTGCTGAGACATGACGTGTTGCAATCAACAAAAAGGAAATGTTGAGGTACTTGAGTACCAAGTTCGAACGCCAACTCACGTTCGAATGTCTTCTGGAGTCCTGAGAAGACTACACCACTGGAACCTGGCATGTTGCAAGAACTACAAAACAGAAGTACTTGAGTATAACGTTCGAACGTTGTCTTGAGTGACTGAGGACCAAGTTGCTAAGTGTAAAGTCAAGGTTGTTTAAGACGTATGGAAGTGACCAAGTCAGTGACCACAGGCCACTTGGGTGGAAGGAATCAGACCCCATCTAGCATTTGAACGCCCTTAAAGCAAAGACACAGAAAATGTTTGAACACCATATCACGTTCGAACATCATTCAAGAGAAGACATACTTAGCGTTTGAACGCCAGATAACGTTCAAACGGCCTCTGCAGACTACCTGCAGAATAGTTGATTCCCATGGGCGACAAATACTATTCACTCATCCTTTCTTATCTCCTACCCCCTTACCTTTCCTTGCCTATAAATACTCCCTTGTTGGGAGCTTAAAGGGCATTCTTCCTCTTGTAGAGTAAATGAGGGAACAATCTTTTCTCTTGTAAAGTATAAAGTTCTAAGTAATCTAGTTCTTGAATATTTCTTATCTATGTCTATGTTTTCATTTGTATCAACCATGATGGAGGCTTAGACTCCCCTTGTAGTTGAAGTCTTTTATTTACTCATGCTAAGTCTTTACATTCATATTGTGACAACCATGATGGAGGCCTAGGCTCCCCTTGTAGTTGTACTTGCTTTTATTTACAAGTATCAAGAGAGATAGCTCAACTTTGGTTGTCGTGGAAACCCTCCAAAAGTAACTAGCTTTCTTTTACTTTCGTTATTTATGTCTTTCACTTTCAATGCTTGAGCTTCCTTCTTTCTTAGAAGAGTGAAACTTTTCCACTTTTCTAGAGCTTTACCAAAGCCGTGAAGGGTGGAACATGATTCACGTATTCTTCATTGAAGATTAGCTTTTCATTTATTGTACTCTCACTTAGTAGCTCCTCCACTTGGAGGGATGAATATCACTCACTTGTCTATTATGACCAAAGCCATGACGAGTGAGTGGTTCTTCATTCACTCTTTAGTAAGAGGTGATGAATATGTGAAGATTACCCGGAAGTTATGTTTGTGCAACTCCTTTATGCTTTAATGATTTATATTCCACTTGTTCATTGGATGATTGAATGCATCTAGAAAAGCTAATGTACTTTGTATAACCAAGGGTTCCTTCTATGATACGGATGACTCCTGCATAGAAAGACCTAGTGGTTCAAGGCAAGCAACCCCGGCTAGCTTTTCAGTACATCTTTTCAATCTCCAACATTATTGTGCTTTATTCAAAGAATGGACCATTAATGCCATAGTTGGATGCCTTATTGAAACACTTGCTTGTTTGTAGACGGGTTAAGTCTCGGCACAGACAATTCTTGTAAACTTCTAGAAAGGCATCGGAATCATATGCTTAATCCTTACAATCCATCTTTATCCTCCGATTAACTTGCTGTTGACACGGGAGTTAATTGAGTCATAAAGCACAAACATAATAAATCGGATAATCAATTACATGTTCTAATCCTCGAGTTAAAGGGTGGCTGTTACATTTTGAGAATCTTATATTTTGTCTAGAAAACTCTTGGAAAGAATTTGATATTCTATTCAGGAAATCCCACAACTTCAAATTCTCAAGATTTCCAGTTACTTGGTTTCTATCATTGCTTACTTCTAAACACTAATTATAGTTCCCTGTGGATTTGACTTCGGACTTCACCGGATTATTACTACAACTTGACCGCCTGCACTTGGGTGTACACATTTTGGATCAAGTCACATACCAAGGGTCATTGGCGTGCCCATGATTGCTTGAGGTCTAAAGGATCCTTTGTGGAGGTGAATCCAAGTGAAGCTACAAATAACATCGACGAAGACCCTTTGGCAGAGAGACATATTGAAGGAAGGGAACATCTAATTATGATATTGATTATGGTATAAGACTCGAGTTCTTGTATGTTGACTTTGGGGTAGTAGATTAGGTTTTGGTAAAAAAAGAAGGTTTCTCGTGGTTTTTTCGAGGAGGGTTTTATGTGTCAACAAATTGATTTTATTCTTTATTGTTTGTGCATATACACTTGTCATTGCTTGCACACACACGCGCACTACGTGTTTGTATGACTGATTGATTGATATCTATTTCATCCGTAGTTGCATTTGGATTTTGGGTACCCCGAGTGAGATTTAGTGCTTAGTAGCAAAATTAACATCAATTCTCATGGGTAAAAGGGGTCGTGGTGGTTAAAGATGGGTTATCACTGTTAATTTCTAAATTCAAATGAGAAGAGGTAATTGAGGTATAATTAGGTTTGAATTTGTATTTGATTGAGCTAAAATTGAAAAACCTATTCACCCTCTCTAGATAGTGTCGTGCATTCCACATGTATAATCGTAAGGGAAAATCCACATCATTCTTCCCCCTTGGAACAATAGGAATGATCAAGATAGTTTGGCCTTTGGATCTTAGAGATTAGCGTTTTCCTAGAAGCTTTCTAGAAAGTATAGGTCTTTTCTAGATTATAAAGGCTTATTTGAGCTCTCTAGATGTATGATAGGTAGAATTTAGGTCACAAGAGTTTTATCCTAGCTTGGGAAGGTATCCCTTTTTATATAGGTACAAAATAGGGTTTAGCTTAGAGACCAGGTAAACGCAATTTCATGAACCATCGCTCAAGCCTTCAGAGAGCGGTCAGAGGACAATTGTCATTAGAATGAAAAAGTTGCACCAAACTAGATTAGTGGAGTAGAGATCGCTCGAGTTTTCTATAGACTGCTTGAGTGGCCTGTGAGTCGCCAAAGGGTTACCTCTACTGCCTAACTTGAAAGCCTTCTCTGAATTTATTCCTAAGAATTTAGAGACCACCATAGTCGAAGGCAAGCGAACAGAGGGCAATCCCTACTAGTTTTAAAGCTAAAAACCAAACAAAAACTTGTTTTATTGAGCACTAAAGAGTGTTGTTCAAGTAGGTTTCGATATATGACTCAATCTATATTTTTAAAACATATTTAAGGTTTAGAAAAAAAAAATGAATGAAAAAACCTATGAGTCATTTACAATTTTTTCCAATTCCATTTTCATAATCCTAATCCTTATAAATCTAAAAACAAACGAAGGGATCTAGGGTCTCTAGGTCATTACATTTGTCCTAAGCTTGAAGGTGCATCAAAGAACACTTGATAAGGCTTTGTAGCTTGAACTTCTCCCTTCCTTGACTCTTATGGGTCTTGATCTTTGAAACATCATGACCATGGAATTCATGAAAGTAGTCAATCACAATTATATTCCTAACAGAGTGTCTCCAAAGTTGTTGAAAAAGGTTCCATTCAACCATTAGGTAGGCCAAAATTGGGTAATTTCTTGTATGTGGAAGGACTAAAGGCTAACCAAATCATCATTAGTCAATTGTGTGATAATGGTCATGTTGTACACTTCACAAGAGAAAAATGCAATGGTATTGATTAATAAAAAGAAGTGTCTCTTATAAGGGGTTAGGTCAAGGGATAACTACTATTGAATATCTCCAAGTCCATCATTGGTGCATCATAGAATGAGTATAGATAATGTCACACTTTGGCACTAGAGGTTAGGTGACACGAACTATAAAGACCCTAATCGAATTACTAGCAAGGATAGTATAAATGGAGTACCTAAGTTAGGGACGTCAACTACCAAAGTGTGTCGTCTATGTCAATTAGGAAAACAATCAGGAGTTCCTTACAAAAAATTGAAGACTGTCGCAACTAAGAGACCCCTAGAGCTCATTCACATACATCTTATTGGTCCAACACAAACCTTAGAGCGTAGGAGGGAAAAGGCATATCTTAGTAATTATGGATGACTACACTAGGTACAATTGGGTTTCATTCTTAAGAGAAAAATTTGAGGCTTTTAATAGCTTTAGAAGCATTTCCAATAAAGTTCAAATGAACAAGGCCATGCCATAGGAAAAGTTGTTAGAATCAGAAGTGATTATGGTAGAGAATTTAATAATTCTAAGTTTTGCACATATTGTTTCTACACCCAAGTCCCCATATAAATGACACGATAGATAGAAAGAATAAAGTCATCTAGGAAATAACACGTGTCATGATGCATAGTATGAGTTTGCCTGAGATATTTTGAGTTGAGGTTGTAAACACTACATGATACATTGCCAATAGAAATTATCTTAGGCCTAGGTATGTTAAACCCCCTATGTGATTTGGCAAGGCTAGAAGCCTAATGTGAAGTATTTTTGAGTTTTTGGGAGGAAGTGTTACATCTTGATAGGTAGAGAGAATTTATGCAAGTTTGACTCCTAAGGCAATGAGGGAATCTTCCTTGGAGACTCCAATAATAGTAGGGCATATTGTGTTTAATTTGAGAATATCTACTGTTATGGAATCCATAAATGTAGTCATTGATGACTTAGACCTTGTGCATAAGAAGGAAGAGGATGAGGGTCCTAGTGCTTTATTAGATGATAAGGTTGAACCGGAACCGCCTTCCTCCCCTATTAGGAATGATAATTTTCTCACCAAACCTATACCTATGTGGGTTCGGCGTAGGCATACAACTAGTGATATATTAGGAACCCCAGACAAAGGGATGAGAAGTAGGAGACAACTTCAGGATTAATTTGGTCATAATTGCTATGTCTCATCCTTTGAACTCAAGAATGTGAGTGAGGTTCTTGAAGATGATAATTGGCTTGTTGCGATACAAGAAATGCTAAATCAATTCACACAAAGTGATGTTTGGAGCTTGGTATCTAGGCCTAAAGACATCAATGTCATTGGGGCAATAAGAATTTTCAAGAATAAATAGGATGAAAATGGTGTGGTTATGAGGAACAAGGCTAGGTTAGTTGAACAAGGATATACCCAAGTTGAAGAAATTGAAATTGATGAGACCTTTGCACTGGTAGCCTTACTCCTTGCCATAGCTTGTCACATAAAATTCAAGCTATATCAAATGGATGTGAAAAGTGTATTTTTGAATAGATTCATTCAAGAAGAGGTTAATGTAGAACAATCAAAAGGGTTTGAAGATCTTGGTATGAAACAAGTCACTTTATGGCTTGAAACAAGCTCTAAGATCTTGGTATGCAATTTTGTTCGCTTACCTTTTGCAAGAAAGGTTCTCGAAATAAGACCTTATTTGTGAAAAGTGTTGGAGGTGAACTTGTGATTGCCTAGGTTTATACTGATGTTATTGTGTTTGGTTCCACTTATGATTCTCTTGCTCATAATTTTAGTGGTTTGATGAAATGACCATGATGGGTTAATTGACTTTCTTTCTAGGCTTGCAGTTTAAACAATTGGAGATTGAGATATTCTTCTCAGTTAAATATGAAAGATACGTAGTTAAGAAGTTTGGGCTAGAATTAGCCAAGCACTTGCACACTCCAATGAGTACAAGCACCAAGTTCAGTAGGAACACTCTAGGCAAGGATGTTGATCACACACTTTATCGTAGAAAGATATGTGGTCTTTTTTATCTGACTTCTAGTCGACTTGACATTGTCTTTAGTGTAGATATTTATACATTGTATCAGTCTGGCCCCAAAGAGAATTATTAGATATGTGAGTGGCATTTTAGGGTACGATATTTGGTATACCTTGAGACTAATGGTGAGATTGCAAGAGCACTTCTGATGGGTATTTTTAGATGGTAACAACTTAGTATCTTGGCAAAGTAAGAAATAAAATTCCATTTTACTTTCCATTGCCAAGGCTGAGTATATTGCAGTAGGAAGTTGTTGCATACAATTGCTTTGGTTAAAGAAAATCTTTCTCAATTACGTGATTTCTTATGGCACTTTGATTTTATATTGTGATAATTCTAGTACAATAGATATCTCAAAGAATCACGTTCATCACTCTAGGGCTAAGCATATTGATATCATCACCACTTCATTCAAGAACTTGTAGGGAACAAGATGATATCATTAGAATATGTCCTAACTCGAGATCAATTAGCTGGTCTTCTCACAAAGCCCTTGAACGCACCTAGATTTGAGAGTCTTAAGAAGTCCATTGGTGTTTGTGCACTTGAATGAATACATGAGAACTTAGCCTTAGGAACAAAGGACTAATTCATTGGTAGGATAGGTTTTATCTTTGTTTGTTCTGTTTTGTTTTGTTAAAATGAAAAACAAGTAAAAAAAAAAAAGAAATTGAAAACCCAAAAGAGTTTTGATGTCTAGTTGGACATCTTTCTAGGATTTATGGATAATTGCTTTATTTTTCATTTGTTATCACATAGTAATGCATATTTTCTGTTTTTAGGTATTTTTTGAAAAATTCAAAACATTTGAAAAGGAAACAATTTAAAAAAATTTCTTTTGTTCTTTTTCTATTGTTAATCATGGTAATCACACTCTTGTTTGATTTGTAGTGTATCCATCTTTAAATAAAAAATGTTACATATTGCACTTGCATGATGTTACCATAAACATGCCCTATGCTTACCTTGGTAATTTTCATACGTGTGATTATACTATGGCACTTATATATATGTTGTTTTTTATAGGGTATTAGTTGAGATGTGGTGTGTAGGACTATAATCTTCAAAGCATTCACGAAAGGGCGTCTTTGTACTTAGTTTTGAGATTGTGAGACTTGTACAATGAGTGCTGAGATTACTTTAAAATTCATTTTGTCCTTAGTGGTTTTTGAATTGTAATTTAAAATTTCTTACTTTTGTATTTTGTTACAAAATTGCCAAAGGGAGACATTAGGAAAATATTTGTAATTGGCTAATTTTGTGAAGTCCTGATTAATTCTCAATCTAATTCTATGGTCATAATGCTTCAAAGATCAAGATCCGTAAGTGTCAGGGGAGGTAGGAGTTCAAGCTATAAAACCTTATCAAGAGTTCTCCGATTCACCTTCAAGCTTTAGAACAAAGTTAATGACATAAAGAATTCAGAACTTTTGGTTTAATTTTAGACTTAGGATGATTATAATTATGAAAATGAAAATGGGAAAATCCATGAATGACTCCTAGTTTTTTCATTGTAAAATTTTTTTCTAAACCTTAAATGTGTTTTGAAAGCAAAAGATTGAGTCATTCGTCAGATATTACACGAGCAACACCCTTTAGTATTCAAGAGGACTAGTATTTGCTTAGTTTTTTGATTTAAAATCAATAGGGACTGCTTTTTGCTTGCTTACCTTCGACTAAAGCGAAATTTGAATACTTAGGGAAAAAATCGGAGAAGGTTGACGAGTTAGGCAGTGGAGACTGCCCTCGAGT
The DNA here is from genome assembly GCA_963454935.2 of Ilex paraguariensis. Taxonomy (NCBI): domain Eukaryota; kingdom Viridiplantae; phylum Streptophyta; class Magnoliopsida; order Aquifoliales; family Aquifoliaceae; genus Ilex; species Ilex paraguariensis. The sequence continues at coordinate 71,388 of CAUOFW020001249.1, forward strand.
CGCTCACGGGCCACTCGAGTGGTCTCTACTTCATAGTTATGGTTTAAATTCTTTTTTCATTCCATCAGCAACTACCCTCCGACCGACCACTCTCCCACTGCTCGAGTGCTCATTCGCGAATTCTTGTTTACTTGGACCCCAAGACTAACCTAATCCAAAGTTATAATTAGGGAAAGTCTTCCTGTGCTAGGGCATCTCTTTTTGTGAGCTAATTCTTTGCCTCCAAAACCTAAAGAGATCATAGAACAATCCTAGATCCCTAAGACCAAAGGCCATCTATCTTGATTATTCTATTCAAATTTACACCTTAGAGAAGAATATATTTTTTAAAGTTTACAAAATCCATTGAAGAAGTGTGTATCTCGAGGATCTTGGAGGAAAAGACTGCTTGAATAGCCTAAATGATCCATTGCTATGTACGAGTTGAAGGGCAAAATGGTAAATAGTTGTTACAGTACGAGTTGAAAACCTAATTTTTTCTAGAATTCGAATGACAAAACAGACCTCACCGTTGGATTCCTCTTGTAAAATCTAGTTTTTTAGTCATTTTTCGTCGACTTCTGAGATAGTCGAATTTTTTACATTTTAAGGTGCGATCGGGCGTCGCGTGACTAAAATAAATGCGTTCAGGTTTTAATTCAAAAACATGAAAAATTATTTAAATTTAGTTAAAATAAAATATATTGAACATAAAACGGGATGATATTTAATTGATTCGAGACAAAAATGGATTAGAAAAAGAAGAGATGTGTGGGCTAATGAGAGCCAAGATTGGAGAGTATAAAAAGGGGGGGGGGAATTAGATTTTTCCCCCATTTGGTGTTGCTGGTTTTTTTGTAGAGAGAGAGAGAGAGAGAGAATAGAGAGAAAACTTACGATCTCCAAGCTTTCTTCTTCAATCAAGGATGATCTATCTTTTGGATTGCTTTGACCCAAAAACAAAAGTTGTTCTACACGATGAGAGCAACGAGTATATACCAAAGATCGCAGATTTTGCCAAAATCTCAAGAATGGGATTGTTTGAATCAAGTCTTGAAGATCAATTTGGGTATTTTGGAGCTTCTACTGCACGGTATTACGCATCAAGAGGTAGGGTTTCTTTCCTAATTAGGTTTATTTTCAACCTGGGGATGTATATGGAATGAATAGCATGATTAGAGATGAAATGCCTTATTAAATATACTCCTAGTATAACTAGAGCATGAGAAATGGTGTAAGAATGTATAGAACCAATTTTGCATGATTGAGTTTTGTTGAAACAACTTGTTTGTAATTTCTTGAGATATGTGGCGAATGAGTCATGGTATGTGTTTATATAATTTGTGCCTTCTAGGAGTTTGAAAAAATTCCTTGAATTATTAAGTATGTTATTTGGATGAAAATTATATAACATGTTTTGGTGATGTTATGGATTGTGATTATATGCTTATGATATAATTGGCAATTGATGAAATTGGAAAATGTTTATAAAAATTGAAATTGTTCATAATTTGCTTATGACATATTGAACATGATATTATAATTGCAATTGTATATTACATTTGCATATACACAGGAAGCATCGCATTCATGAACATATGACATGAGTGTGGGTGTGTGTACATGATTTGATCAAATACCATCCTTGGTGGGTTGATACGTGGGCTCGGGAAAGTTAAACTTTATGTTTGATTGAGTCGCACGGTTTACATTGAAAATAAGGGTCGGTGTCAGCAAGAAAGGCTAGATTCTCTCTTGGGTGCAAGACCCGACAATTTTTGATATGCATTTTCATTGATATTGAGTTCATAAAGTGTGTCAGCGTACGTGGAGCCGTTGGTGGAAGTCCATAGATGCCATGTCGGTTGGATACTCGTTCATGAAAGTCCATAAATACCCACTCCAAGAAAGACTCAAAATTTTGTAAATTGGTCATTGGATGTTCAATATCAATGGCGAGGGCTTGGAATGTCCGGATGCATACACATGACATTGCTTGTGGTATGAGAACTGACGGAAGGCTCGAGTTGCATTGCATGTGTGAGTATTATCTCATGACACGACATGACATTGTGAAATTCATTTTGAATTGCATATTTTTGAATGGATGTTTGATTGATTGTTGAATGGTATATGAATATTTCATATGCATTTGGATTGTGAAGTAACCTCTTTAGGAGATACCCTACTGAGCGTGACTGTCACGCCCCATCCCGGTCTCCCAAGAATAAGACGCGACTAGGTTTTGATACACCTGTTTACATATATATAATCTAAATTAATAAAGCACTAATTAATCTCATAAGTGCAACAATACCACCCATCACCTTAGTTAATAAGCATGATGGTAAACCTATCTCATAACCTGTACCATATATAATACATGTACCAATTGTTTGTTTCTGAGGTTATAAACAGATACAAAATTCCACACCCACATAGCATACATCACAAAGTATGCCTGTCGAGTCTGTTTACAAATATATATACTATTAACCTGCTATAATAATCTCTCATTAACATAATATACAACCCAACTAATAATTATACAATCCCCAACCAGTATCATTGACTCATTTAAAAGTAAATACATAAAAAATAGAATATCATACTAACATTGTACAAAACTCAACTTTTTGACAGTGGACTGATCTGTGTCTCCCTCCCTTGTACCTAAAAAGGAGAAGCTATAGGGGTGTGTGCTAAACCATGTGCTCAGTAAGTGTACATGCCTTATATGAAATAAAAATGATAGTAATACACAGAAGTAGGTAAATACTACGTAAATATGCGTATCAAACAATAACATTAATCAAATTCCAAAGCATTCACTAGCCACAACACATCCATACTACCCCTCATCGAGTAATCGATCCCACATGGATCCATGTCTCCCGAACCTCTTGGGATCACCACAGTGCTAGCATACCACTGCACGCCCAGTGATCAGGCATCGACGCTCCTGTCTCAAACAGTGCGCCACATTCCACAATACACAATACACAATACCAAGCATCATCCAATCATATAAGCATGTAGCACATAATCTTGGAGAAATGCTATTAAATTCTATCATCTAACATCATTTTATAATAGTATTTTCAAAACATATAAAGATATACACCCACCTCAAATATTCCGATCTACGTCCCTTCGGTTCTATCAATGGATCCTTCTGTTGTTTTCTTAGCCGTCTCTATATCAACTGTCCTACCTGTTCCACCTAAAACATCAATATTAATATGTTTATCACATTGAATAATTAATCATGCACTAATGCATGCAAGATGATTCAACCCAAAGTGTCCAGGTAACTCCAGTTATCGCACTGTTCACTCACATACTGACGTATTAGATTTAAGGATCATATTTTTTTTCCCAAATCTTCAAAATCCCTCACATTAATCACAATTAAGATTTAGTAGGTCAAACACATTGACCGGGGCCCATTTCCACACATTTCAACCCCGAATCCCAAAAATTACACTTTCGACATTTCGTACATTCCGCACCGGATATTATATTCATTTTTATTCTAAATTTACATTATCACATCAAGCATCATTTAAAAGTAATGCATGCAAAATTTCAGGTTATTTGGATTAAAATTCACACATGTAACAATAACATTTAGAAATTAGGGTTTGGGCATTATCGACACCCATTTTCAATTTCTATTGTACTTTTCTTTTAAAACCACTACACTTAAATTCACATACACATTTAATCAATGTAAAATAGCCCCTAATTGAGCCTTTAAACCATCCATTTCATTCCCAAAATTTTCATTTCCAATCTAGCCCACTAAATGTTTCCCGAATATCTCTAATGCTCAGTTCTACACTTTTTGTACACTTGGTTGAATACCCATATAATACCCCTTCTTAACAGGCCCCAATTTTGTGTAACACCTTTAATAAAATCTATTTTGAACTTAAAATAAAATAACCCATTATTTTAACACAAAACAACCCACTAATTATGTTTAATACACTTAATTTAAACTCACCGAAATATGCTTTGAAATTACACTAAAACAATTCCACACATACACACAAATACTTAAAATTAATCACACACACACCCTTACCTTCTTCTTGCTTTCTTCTTATTTTTGGTTTGGCATGGAGTCCCCCAAGATCTTCTTTCTATCATTCTTTCTTCTTCTTCTTCTTCTTTTCTTTTTTCTTCCTCTCCTTTACTCTCCCTCACTCACGGTTTCATATAGCTAGAATACACACACACACACTCTCACACTCACACTTGTTTGTCTTTTAAATACATTCACTTTACTACATATTAAAGTACACACACACACACATTGTTCCATGCATTACACACACAGAGTTTACTACACCTTAAGACACACACAAACACTTGGGATACACCCATCCACATACAAAACTTTTAAAATAACCAACCACCTTTTGTTTGACACATATATAAAGATATTTCCATGCAATTTTAATAATTCTACTTGCTTCCCTCCAAATTCTTAAGTGATTCCAACACCAACCCAATATTATTTCCATACACAAAATTCTATCTAATAATTAATTTCACATAATTGCAATTTGTCCACATAATTATGCTAATATGTATGCAATGCATGATTGGGTCTCACAACTCTCCCCTACTAATAAAAATTTCGTCCTCGAAAGTACTTACCTGGACTAAACAGATGAGGGTATTGGGTCCGTATACTTTCCTCAGTCTCCTAGGTTGCTTCCTTCACTGAGTGACTTGGCCACAAAACCTTTACTAACGGTATTGTTTTCGTGCGTAGTACTTTCTCCTTCGTATCCAAAATCTGAACTGGTTGCTCTACATAAGTCAAATCATTGGCTAATTCTATCGGTTCTGAAGTCAACACATGTGATGGGTTAGGCAAGTATTTTCGTAGCATAGAAACATGGAATACATCATGTAACCTGGACAACTCCATTGGTAATTTCAACCGGTATGCAACAGCTCCAATCCGCTCTACGATGCTGTACGGACCAAAATATCTAGGAGCCAACTTCTTTTTCCTGCCAAAACGAATGACCCCTTTCCAAGGTGATACCCGTAGGAATACTCGATCACCCACCTCAAATTCCAAATCACGACGCTGATTATCTGCATAAATTTTCTGTCTGCTATGTGCCCTCCGTAAGCTCTCCTGTATAACTTTAATTTGATTAGTAGTCATCTGCACAATCTCTAGACCCAATAACTTCCTCTCACCCACTTCACTCTAGCACACAGGGGTCCTACACTTTCTCCCATACAAAGCTTCATATGGTGCCATCTCAATCGAACTCTGATAGCTATTATTATAAGCAAATTCAACTAAAGGCAGATATTCATCCTAGTTACCTCTAAGGTCCATGACACAAGCTCTCAACATGTCCTCCAATGTTTGAATCGTATGCTCTGTTTGTCTATCTGTTTTGTGGGTGAAATGTTGTACTAAACTTAAAAATAGTGCCCAACGCAGTCTGTAAGCTAGACCAAAACCTCGAAGTGAAATGTGGATCCCTGTCAGAGACAATAGATACAGGTACACCATGCAGTCTCACAATCTCATCAATGTACAATCTGGCTAGTCTGTCAAGAGAATAAGACATCTTAACAGCTAGGAAATGAGCAGTCTTCGTCAACCTATCAACTATCACCCAAATGCCCTCTTGTCCTTTTTACGTATGGGAAAAATTACTCACAAAATCCATAGTGATATGCTCCCACTTCTATTCCAAAATCGGTAGAGGATGCAATAACTTGGCTAGCCTCTGATGCTCAGCTTTCACCTGCTGACATACCAAATATCGAGCCACAAACTCAGCTATTTCTCATTGCATCCCAGACCACCAATAATGCTCTCTTAAGTCACGATACATTTTTGTACTACCTGGATGCATAGCGTATGCTGAACTGTGCGTTTCCTCCAGAATCTCTCTTTTTAACCCTGCATCGTTAGGTACACATAACCAAGAACCAAATAACAACACATCAATACTATCAACAATAAAATCAGTCTTCACCCCAATCTTCACCTCTTTCTTTAATTTCTCAATCTGGAGGTCATATTGTTGTGCCTCTCTGATCCTATCTACCAACATTGGTCTCAAAGTCAGTGTAGCAAGTAAAGCTATAGTCTCTCCTATCCCCAACTGCACTCTCAAAGATTTCAAATCCACAAATAAACCCCTCAAAATCACTCATAAACTAGCCAATCTGTCAGACGATTTTTGGCTCAAAGCATCTGCCACAACATTTGCTTTTCTTGGCTGGTAATGAATAGTGCAGTCATAATCCTCAATAAGCTCAATCCAGCACCGCTGCCTCAGGTTCAACTCTTTCTAGGAGAACAGATATTTCAAACTCTGGTGATCTGTATAAATCTCATAGGTAACTCCATATAGAAAATGTCTCTACAACCTCAGTGCAAATACAATAGCTGCAAGCTCCAAATCGTGGGTAGGATAATTACACTTATGTGGTTTCAACTGTCTAGAGGCATAAGCTACCACCCTACCGTGTTGCATCAACACACAACCCAAACCTTGATGTGAGGCATCACTATAAACCACGAACCCATCACTACCTGACGGAATGGTTAATATTGGTGCAGTTGTCAACCTGGTCTTCAGCTCCTGAAAACTCTACTCACATCTATCAGACCACTCAAACTTCACACCCTTTTGAGTCAATCAGGTCAGGGGCATAGCTATTATGGAGAAATTTTGTACAAACCTCCGATAGTAACCTTCCAAACCCAGAAAACTCTGAATCTCTGTCACTGCCCTCGGTCTCTCCCAGTTAACTACAGTATCAATCTTAGCCAGATCAACACATACACCATCACTAGAAACTACATCCCCTAAGAACACAACCCTATCCAACCAAAACTCACATTTATTGAATTTAGGAAATAATTGCCTAGCTCTCAATGTTTGGAGTACCACCATCAAATGTTGCATATGCTCCACTTCACTATGGGAGTATATCAATATGACATCAATGAACACTATCACAAATGAATTAAGATATGGTTAAAATATTCGGTTCATTAGATCCATAAATACAGCAGGAGCATTAGTGACACCAAATGGCATCACCAGAAACTCATAGTGCCCATACTTGGTCTGGAAAGCAGTCTTCGATATATCACTATCCTTATTTTCAACTGATGATATCCTGGCCGAAGATCAATCTTTGAAAACACCCAAGCACCCTGTAACTGGTCCAGCAAATCATCTATACGCGGCAATGGATAGTTGTTCCAGATAGTCACCCTATTCAGCAATCGATAATCAATGCATAACCTCAAAGTGCCATCATTCTTTTTTACAAATAATATTGGTGCACCCCAAGGAGATACACTAGGCCGTATAAATCCCTGATCTAACAAATCTTGTAAGTGCACTAGTCCCATAACCCAAACCTTGATGTGAGGCATCATTGTAAACCACGAACCCATCACTACCTGACGGAATGATTAATATTGGTGCAGTCGTCAACCTGGTCTTCAGCTCCTGAAAACTCCACTCATATTTATCAGACCACTCAAACTTCACACCCTTTTGAGTCAATTAGGTCAGGGGCATAGCTATCATGGAGAAATTTTGTACAAACCTCCGATAGTAACCTTCCAAACCCAGAAAACTCTGAATCTTTGTCACTACCCTCGGTCTCTCCCAGTTAACTACAATATCAATCTTAGCTGGATCAACACATACACCATCACCAGAAACTACATCCCCTAAGAACACAACCCTATCCAACCAAAACTTACATTTACTGAATTTAGGAAATAATTGCCTATCTCTTAATGTTTGGAGTACCACCATCAAATGTTGCATATGCTCCACTTCATTATGGGAGTATATCAATATGACATCAATGAACACTATCACAAATGAATTAAGATATGGTTGAAATATTTGGTTCATCAGATCCATAAATACAGCAGGAGCATTAGTGACACCAAATGACATCACCAGAAACTCATAGTGCCCATACTTGGTCTGGAAAGCAGTCTTCGATATATCACTATCCTTACTTTTAACTGATGATATCCTGACCGAAGATCAATCTTTGAAAACACCCAAGCACCCTGTAATTGGTCCAGCAAATCATCTATACGTGGCAATGGATACTTGTTCCGGATAGTCACCCTATTCAGCTGTCTATAATCAATGCATAACCTCATAGTGCCATCCTTTTTTTTTACAAATAATATTGGTGCACCCCAAGGAGATACACTAGGCTGTATAAATCCCCGATCTAACAAATCCTGCAACTGCACTTTAAGTTCTTTCAATTCAGTTGGAGCCATCCTGTATGGAGTAATGGATATGGGACTAGTTCCTGGCACAAGCTCAATAGTAAATTCCACCTCCTGATCAACTGGTAACCCTGGTAACTCTTTAAGAAACACATCAGCAAATTCATTTACCACAGGAATATTCTTCAGTTTAGAAATACCTCTCTGAGTATCTTTCACATAAGCTAAATATCCGTAGCATCCCTTCCTGGGTAATTTCTTGGCTTTAATTGCTGATATCAAATTCCTTGGTTCAGGGCATCGCTTTCCAAGGAACCGAAACAAAGGAACATGTGGAATTTTAAATACTACTTCCTTACGAAAGCAGTCAATAGTGGCATGATATGTAGACAACTAATCCATTCCTAAAATCAAATCAAAATCCTGGAATTCAAAAGGTATCAAATCTGCAGGTAATTCTCTATCACCCACCTGAACTAGGCACTCCCTATATACTACCCTAGCATCACACAATCACCCGTGGCAATAGCTATAATCAACTCACAATCTAACGGAGTAGGTGGTCTATTAGCATGTATGGAGAATGACAGTGATATAAATGAATGTGTGGCACCTGAATCTATAAGTACTCGTGCCTGTTGACCAAATATAGATATCATACCTGTAACCACATTCGGGTTCGCCTGAGTATCCCACTGGGTAAGTACAAAAACACGATCTCCAGCCTCACGTCTGCTAGGTCCACTACCACCCACACCGCTACCTTTAGTGCCACCTCTAGTACTGCCTACTTGTCCTCAACCTCTACCATTCACTGCTCCTCGAGACACCGTAGATGCACTGCCCATCAATGAACCTTGGGTAGAATACTACGGACAATCTCTTTGCATATGTCCCTCCTGACCACATAAAAAGTAACACCATGACATAGTAGGTCCTGATCCTCCCATAGGAAAGTTTTTTACAATGTGCCCAACCTGCCTGCAACGGTAACAAGTAACTGTACTCCCTCGATTCTGTCCCATCTCTCAACCCGGTGCAAATGAAGATGATCCACTCACTCCCTGTCTTCGACTCTAAGATGGGACTCCTGATTTCTTCTTACCTGTACTCTTCGAAAACATTCCTCTCCAAGCTCGATTAAAGAAACTTCCCTTGGAACCCTGTCCACTTGGCTCATATCTTCTCCTTTTTGCCGGCTCACTTCCACTTTCCATCTCGTTCAGATCAGCTTCCACAATCAGAGCTTTGTTGTATAATTTTAATTTTTTTTTAACTCCAGCATTGAAATACGGGACCTTATATTGTAATTTAGCTCCATCTGGCATCTTCTGCATCTTTCCCCTTCCTCCGCGACAATAGAAGGCATAAATCTGGATAAAGTATTAAATTTGCCCTCGTATACCATCACTGACTAATTCCCTTGCTGCAGATGTAGGAATTAATTCTGTTTCTGGTATTGATAACTTGAGGGAAAATATTTCTTACCAAAAGCATCTATAAACTATCGCCATGTGGGACCTCTAGGAACTAAACCGGCCTCCCCTTCAGTGCACACTGGCAACAATGCTCTCTCCATAGCCTCTCACCAATACTGGGTCTCCTCTAATAGCATAAAAGTGGCCAACAACAATTTATCCTCCTCGTCGACCCCCATCACCTTGAATATCTTCTCGAGTCGTCGTAACCAATTCTCTACTTCTAACAGACCCGCAGTTCCCGTAAACATTGGTGGATCAAGCTTTTTAAACTGCTCGTATAAGGTACCCCTAGGTCTTACTGTTTCCACTTGTATTGTATGTTGCTCAAAGTATCTAGCTCCTGCTTCATGATCACCTGATTCCTCCTCTACCTGGGGTCTTTTTCCCCTATCTCCAGCACAAGAAGATGAACCTTCCCCCTCCATGTATCACTGTAAAACATGTGAATATCACATATGGGTATTGATAACATGCAATATATATTCTATACACTCACACAGACTTCTAACACCCCACCTAAACAGACCAATCCCTCAGTCGACTGTCACGCTAGAATTGACTCGACCATAAAATTATAAACTCTAGCTCTGATACCAACTTAATTGTCGTGCCCCATCCCGGTCTCCCAAGGATAGGATGCAACTAGGTTTTTGATACACCTATTTACATATATATAATTTAAATTAATAAAACACTAATTAATCTCACAGGTGCAACAATACCACCCATTACCTTAGTTAATAAGCATGATGGTAAACCTATCTCATAACCTGTACCATATGTAATACATGTACCAATTGTTTGTTTCCGAGGTTATAGACAGATACAAAATTCCACACCCACATAGCATACATCACAAAGTATGCCTATTGAGTTTGTTTACAAATATATATACTATTAACCTGCTATAATAATCTTTCATTAACATAATATACAACCCAACTAATAATTATACAGTCCCCCCACCAGTATCATTGACTCATTTAAAAGTAAATACATAAAGAATAGAATATCATACTAACATTGTACAAAACTCAACCCTTTTTGATAGTGGACTGAGTTGTGTCTCCCTCGTACCTAAAATGGAGAAGCTATAGGGGTGTGTGCTAAACCATGCGCTCAGTGAGTGTACATGCTTTATATGAAATAAAAATGATAGTAATACACAGAAGTAGGTAAATACTACGTAAATACACGTATCAAACAATAACATCAATCTAATTCCAAAGCATTCACTAGCCACAACACATCCATACTACCCCTCATCGGGTAATCGATCCCACATGGATCCGTGTCTGCCGAATCTCCCAAGATCACCATAGTGCTAGCATACCACTACACGCCTAGTGATCAGGCATCGACACTCTTGTCTCAACCAGTGCCCCACATTCCACAATACACAATGCACAATGCACAATACAAAGCATCATCCAATCACATAAGCACATAGCACATAATCCTGGAGAAATGCTATTAAATTCTATCATCTAACATCATCTTATAATAGCATTTTCAAAATATATAAAGATATACACTCACCTCAAATATTCTGATTTACGTCCCTTCGGTTCTATCAATGGATCCTTTTGGTATTTTCGTAGCCATCTCTATATCAACTGTCCTACCTATTCCACCTAACACATTAATATTAATATGTTTATCACATTGAATAATTAATCATGTACTAATGCATGCAAGATGATTCAACCCAAAATATCCCGGTAACTCCAGTTATCGCACTGTTCACTCACATACTGACACATTAGATTTAGGGATCATATTTTCCTTTCTAAATCTTCAAAATCACTCACATTAATCACAATTAAGATTTAGTAGGTCAAACACATTGACCGGGGCCCATTTCCACACATTTCAACCCCAAATCCCAAAAATTATACTTCCAACATTTCGTACATTCCGCACCGGATATTATATTTATTTGCATTCTAAATTTACATTATCACATCAAGCATCATTTAAAAGTAATGCATGCAAAATTTCAGGTCATTTAGATTAAAATTCACACATGTAACAACAACATTTAGAAATTAGGGTTTTGGCGTTACCGGCACCCATTTCAATCTCTATTGTACTTTTCTTTTAAAACCACTGCACTTAAATTCACATACACATTTAATCAATGTAAAATAGCCCGTAATTGAGCTTTTAAACCACCCATTTCATTCCCAAAATTTTTGTTTCCAACCTAGCCCACTAAATGTTTCTCGAATATCTCTAATGCTCAGTTCTACACTTTTCATACACTCGGTTGAGTACCCATTTAATACCCCTTCTTAACAGTCCCCAATTTTGTGCAACACCCTTAATAAAATCTATTTTGAACTTAAAATAAAATAGCCCATTATTTTAACACAAAATAGCCCACTAATTATGTTTAATACACTTAATTTAAACTCACCAAAATATGCTTTGAAATTTCACTAAAACAATTCCACACATATACCCAAATACTTAAAATTAATCACACACACACAAACACACACTAAAATGAACACACACAAACCCTTACCTTTTTCTTGTTTTCTTCTTATTTTTGGTTTGACATAAATGGTTAAAGGTTGAAGATTGGAAAGAACTGGGGAAAATCTAGGCCTAGTTACTGGTACTTAAGTGATTATGTCTTGGTACCACACTACTGGATGGCCTAGGTACTAGTACCTATATTTATGGGTACCAGTACTTGGATTCTAGCGAGCTGAGGTATCAGTACCAAGGGCTTGATGTACTGGTATCTCGATGGACAGTGTGATGCCCCTAAAATTAGGGGTTCCGTTGACCTCCCGTCAACCTGTGAAAAAACCCGTGATTGTGGCATAACCCGACATCACGTCTATCACATTCCTGTAACTGGGATTACGACCCACACGAGGACCCGTGTTTTCTTTAATCATTTAATCCCATCGAGGTTCAATATACCCCAATATATCTCATTTAAGGTCCATTTATATCATTGGAGCCAAAAGACTCATAGTCCAAAAGCATGGCAATGCATTCTTAAAATTTCAGATTTTTGGAAAACCTTCGGGAAGGTTTGCTCCCTGGAAAATTTCTACCGGAAGGTTTTATGGATCTTCCGGTAGGTTTTACCTTCTGGACTTATTTCTACTGGAAGGTTTGCCCACTGGCTACCAATTTACAGGTACCTTCCGAAAGGTTTTTCATGGACCTTCCAAAAGGTTTTGCCTATTGGACCAAAAGTGTGCATTAACCTTTCGGAAGGTTGTTGTGACCTTCTTTCTGGAAGGTTTTGCCCAGAATTTTATGCCACTTTAGTTTTTCATTTCCAACCCACTCAAAACCTTTCCAAATCCATCCAAACATGTATAATGACATTTTCTACATTACACATGATCCATACAAGTTCTATTACAAGCATTTGCATAATTTTTACATGTTAAAACATTGTTCCAACAAAGATTACACAAAATATGCCACCAAAGCCACAAGTTGGCTTTTCTTCATAGTTGAGGCCCTGAATGCGAGTCCTCTCCCTGTACGAACCCCGCACCTGAAACGTTTCCCATATAGGGTGAGCCAACGCCCAGTAGAATATTTCCTATAGAGGCTACTCCCTAACCTAAGTGCATATGCAATGTTCATATACAACATTCACTATCATATAATCATTCCAATCAAGAATATACATGATTTATGTTGGAATCTACCATTCCATGCCATGAATGAAATGATATTCACTCAAGCACCTCAACTCGAGCCCTCACTGGCTCTCACCACACTATGCAATGCAAGTATAAAACATTTATCCTTGATGAAATACATCCAAAGATCATTTTGAAACAAAACTTATGTGTTCATAAAAAACAATTCATTTCTGAATGTTTCCCATCAAATGAATCATTTATATAACCAAAAATTATGTGTCTTTATTTGGGTAGTGGACTTTTGGTATTGCACCGCCGACTCCACACGTCGATACACTTTTTTTGGACTTGCACCGTCAGAAGGGTATAAACCAATAATCAGGCCTTGCACCCGAGGGGGGATCTATCCCTTCTTGCTATACCCGACACAAGTTTTTCCATGTATGCAACCGTGCGACTCAGTAGGATATTCAACCCCACTTTCTCGAGCCCACCCATCAAACACCAAGTATGGTGATTGATCCAACCATGCACTCACACACCCATACTCATGGCCATGGATGCATTTTCTCCGTGCAAATGCAATGTAATGCACCATTGCTTAGTCAATGTCATGCTTAATGTGATGAGTGCCAATGAGCCAAATTTAAACTACACATCTCATATGTGTCATGGCAATTTATATCACATGTATAAAATCACCAAAATCCATTATCATGTCAATACATCAACAAGCATATATTAACATTTATATCCAACAATCCTTCACAAGCATATTATAAATAACTCATGCCATAATACACTTCATTTACAAGCACTATAAAACACACAGCATGCTCAAGATATCAAGTTTCAAGGAATTACACAAGTACATTCCTTATACCCAACTTAGCTAGGACATGGTTTAGGCCATTTCCATACCTGTTTTTCCTTATTTCCACAAACTTAGTCAAGTGACCTAGGTTATTTTATACCCTAACCAAAAACATATAACATCCTAGGTAATAAATGAACCAAGGTAGGAGAAACCCTACCTCTTGGAACGTAGATTGATGTGTAGAGACTTCAAGGACACCAAACCAACCCCAAAACATGGATTTCCCAAATCTCCCCTTTTGGATCTTCGATAAAATCCCTAATTCTTGGTATGTACATGTAGCCCTCGCCACATAGATCAACTCTAATTCTTGGTCCGATGGATTCCGATCAACGAAACTCCGTAGATCGCAAGGAGAATGGTAGAAATTTGATTTTTTTTCTCTTTCTCTCTTCCCTTCTCTTCCAACGTGTGGTGTGCTGAACAAGTGGGTGAGAATATCTGAAATTTCAGATATTTTAGCCCCTATTTATACTTTTAATTGAGCAGTCCACATTGTCCCGCTCGTTTATCACTTCTAGGTCTGTTTTTAACCCAAAAATGACTTAATTAAATTTCGATTTCAGTTCAAATAAATGTTATTTGAACTTTTATCCAATTATAAGGAAATTTTATAATTTTCATTTTTGGGGACCTTTAAAAGTTCATTCGTCACCCAATTGTCTCAAAAAATGTGCAAAATCTGACTATTTCAAAATTCGACAAAAATTGACGTGATAACTCAATTTTGTGATACGAATCCAACGGTGAAGTCCGTTGCTCCTTTCGAGCTCTTTAGAAATATACATTTTAAACCCGCATAATAGTGGTAATTTACTATTTTGCCCCTTGTCGAAAAAAGTTTAAATTTTCTCGGGTTTTACAGACAGTGGACTTAGATACTAGTACCATGACATATAGGAACTGGTACCTAGCAAACAGTGGGATCCAGACCGGTACCTAAGTGATTAAGTACCGGTACCTAACAAATGGAAGGAACTTGGCAGACAAAAGGCTCAAGTACTAGTACCACGTGAAAAAGGTATCGGTACTTAAAAATTTTCAAAAAATTAATTATAACTCTACCTAGCCTTCAGATCTTGAGCCCTTTTATTGGGATGATGTAATTGGCCAAACATTAAGTTCTAATTGATGGAGATGGACCTTGGAATGGTCAAGTGGTTGATATGTGCACAGGTTATTCGTTTGGGAGTGCTCCAATACTAGGGAGACTCTACCCAAATTTTGTATTTGTTATGATCCCAGTGAAAGGGATGTGATGACGTGGTGTCAGGTTATGTGGCATTCATGGGCACTTTCACGAGTTGAAGGGTGATCAATGGTTTGAGAAAGGACCCCCAAATTTAGGAGCGTCACAGCTTGGTATGAGAGCCTAGTTTCTCGATTTATCTAGGACTTGTGGGGCATGGGTTTGGGCCATTGCATCCATTATGCATTTCATGTTGTGTGCAATAAATGCTAATTGTTATGTGCTATGTGAATCATATGCATGATTAAATGTGTATGAAAATGAGACACTAGGGTTAGAAAACATAACATTGGGGGTCAAAAAAGAAAGAACAAGAAGGTTTATGGTTAAAATGTCTACTAGTGGGTACCACCCACTAGTGAGACAATGAGAGAAATATCAATGTTTTGACTTTAATCCCTAACTTTGGGATACTAAGTTAGTGCTCTATTGTATCTTACATGTTTATAGATGGCAAATAGATGAAGTGGACACCAAAAGTATCGAGGGGTGGGCGGAACAACAACCAACCATCACCGGTCTTTGATCAATAAGCCTTTATGGAGGCTATGGGCACTGTAGCTGCCAACATTATGAAAGCTAGTGCCAACATGGGCCAAGGAGGCTCGAGTACCCTCTAGAGGTTCAAGGCACACAAACCACCAACCTTTGTGTGAGGGGGCGGATCCGATGGTAGCCGACCATTGGTTTTAACAAGTAGACAAGATCTTGGAGGCTCTAGGGATCACATCCGACGCCAATAAGATAAGGCTTGCTGCATTACAACGTGAAGGAGAAGCCAATCTATGGTAAGACTGGGCAAAGGCCTCAAAGAACATAGAGGTAATGACTTGGGGATAATTTTTTAAGCTCTTCATGAGCAAAAACTTCCCAATAGCTGTTCGGCAAACGAAAGCCAAAGAATTCTTAGATTTGAAGTAGGAGACTATGATGGTGATAGAATACGTGGCTAAGTTCATTGAACTAGTCCATTTTGCCGACGACTATATAGCCGCAGACTTGGACAAAGTGAGAAGGTTTGAGGATGGGTTGAAGTTGTCCATCTGGGGAAGTGGATGATGCAATGGTTGAGATGACCATGACTATTGAGAGGGAAGTGGAAGACGCAAGGAACATTAGGGAGGCGGGTGCTAAGGATAAGAAGAAAGAGGGCTAATCCTTTTCTTCTAGTTCGAGGAAGAAACAAAGAACATCTACCCCATAAGGGAATCAAGGGCAGGTTCAAGGCTATCAAGGCCAAAGCCAATCCTCCCAAGGTGGGAAAAATTTTAGGCCTACCAGAGGACTTGTTTCATATGCCACTAAACAGGCCATTTGAAGTGGGATTGTCCTTAGAGGTAGGGATCCCAAAGCTATGGGACATCTTAGTCCCAATCATTAATGGGGCATCCACAAACATTTTTCACTCCTCCCCACCCCACCATGAGCCAGGGAAGTTAGTTTTAGTTGCAAGGTGCTACATAGGGCCCTACCACTAAGCCATCGATTGTGATCAAAAGACGGTCATTGCATATACACTAAAGGGTTTTTTTTTTTTGAAGTTTTAGGTAGAAAAGCACGATACTTTATGATTAACCCTAATTAGTGTGTAAATAAAATAATTAAGTAATCAATTTTGTAAGATAAAACAACTAAACATTATGAATTATAGTTTGTGCGTAAATTAAAGTTTTAAATACTTTATGTTTAAATTTCAGGGAGGAATACCAGAAAATACAAGGCAATTTTACAAGACTTGAAATTATGAAGGACTAAGGTGTAATAAAGAAACATGGACAAATCAGAAGGCGACACTTGGCAAGCCCAAAGCACGACACCTAGCACTACTGCAAGGCTTAACATTTTGGAAGGTAAAGGCGGGGGTTAGGACCCCTAACCTTTTGAAAGGTGGAGGAGAGGGTTGGGACCCCCCTTTTGGCCAAAACTTTCTTCCCCCATCTATAAATAGGGGTCTTCACTTCTTACTTCAAAGCATTCCATTCCAAGACCAACTCCTCCCTACTAAAAGCCAGCCGGCCACCAAGGCTCCATAGAGAGAAAAGAAAGGAAAGAAAAGAAAGAAAAAGAGAGAAAGAAAAAGCCTTTGAAAGCTGGTCCATGATACACTTTTACAATTACTCTGTATTTCTACATTTCTATAGTATCTTTTTATTCGAATAGTTGAACTGCCGCCACTTTTTTGTCTTGAATGATAATAAAGATGGTTGTGTTTCAATTGTTCCTTGTGAAAGAAGTTTTATTTTTAGTTGTAATGAATATTACCCACACTCCTTGCTTGTTTGTAGCAATGGAGCGTGAGTATTCGTTTATACCCTCTAGTGCGAGGGGAATATATGTATATTATTGTTTAGATTATGAAAATGCTGATGTCTTATTTATATTTTATTTATCTATGTGTTATATGCTTAATGCGTGATATAGTGCTGTGCAGAATTTTGTTGTTGTGCCTTGAATTATGTCATCAGTGCATCATAAGACCCACTGGTTAAACAACCACGACGTTCCTACCGGTATGACTTGTCCTTCACCGGAATGCTGAGGATGTTCTACTGATGTGTGGTACAGAACCTAAATGATCCTCATGAATGGCTTGTCCTCTGGGTTATTTAAATACTATATATAACTATATTGCTAGTCTAACAACCACGACGTTCCTACGGTATGACTTGTCCTCCACTGGAATGTTGAGGATGTTTAACTGATATATATATATATATATATATATATATATATATATATATATATATATATATATCACAGATGATCTATTGGGTAATTCAAGTATTCCTCATGAATGACTTGTCCTTCTGGTTTACTTGAATTAGTCAATTGGTACGTCTATAACCAGCTTTCCTAAGAAGTTGTTGTGTTATGCTATAATACCACCAGTTAACCTAAGACATGGCTGTGTTATGGTTTATTATGTGCATGCTTATAATCATGAGATCAAGTGAATAACTCAAGTATTCCTCATGAATGGCTTGTCCTTTTAGTTTGCTTGGGTTAATCAATTGATGTGCATATAACCAGTTAGCCTAAGAAGCGGCTGTATTATGATTTATTACCCTCAGTTAGCCTAAGAAGCAGCTGTGCTATGGTTTATATACATCAGACCAATCGGTTGACTTGCCAATAAAATGGAAGTTAACTTGGTACGGTAGCATTTCCAGTATCTAGCCAATATAATGCATATGGGACCCTTAAACTGAAGGGTATCTTTTATATTCTTGTTGTTAACATATTTACTTATGCACTTTATTTGTTTACTTATGCACTTTATTTGAGTTAAACTAGCTGTCAAGCTAAGCTCACATCACAAGCTATCAAACATCATATAGCCTCAAACAATTACTTTACTGCTTTTTTATTTTAACTACTAAATTACTAAACACATCGTGGGATCGATACTTGGACTTAAATCGAGCAAACTACAATTTGACCACTTATACTTGGGTGTATAATATATTATAATTCAGACCACTAAAAAGTGCGAATCAAGTTTTTGGCGCCGTTGCCAGGGAGTTATAGTAATTTGAAAAAAAAATAAAAAAATAAAAAGATATTTGTTTACTTGTTTTATATGTTTATAGTTTGTTTGTTTATTTTTAATGACCTATGTCTGTTCATTCATCTGTAGGTTCTATAAATCAGTCAGCTCCTACTTCATCTTCATCTACACAAGAATCATTCAACTTAAGTATGGCTCAAAACGTACCCAGGAATCAAGAAGAGAGAGAACAGGAAGTAGTTCAAAATGTTCGACCATAAAGAGAATATCTACATCCTACAAGAACTAATGTCCCGTCATGTTTTGCTTGTTCAACAAACGCTCCAAATATTAATATTAAACCAGGAACTATATAGTTATTACCACAGTTCCATGGTTTAGAAACTGAAAATCCTTACGTTCATATGAAAGAATTTGAAGAAGTTTGTGAAACTTTGCAAGATAATTCTGAAATGGTTAAATTAAAACTTTTTCCTTTTTCGTTAAAAGATAAAGCTAAACTATGACTTAACTCTTTAAGAGCAAATTCTATCACGAATTTGCAAGCTTTACAAACTGAGTTCTTTAAAAAAAATTTCTGTACATCGTACTAATGCATTAAGACACCAAATAATGAATTTTGTTGTAAAAGAAAAAAGAAACTTTTTATCAATGTTGGGAAAGATTTAAAGATCTTCTCCAAGCTTGTCCACATTATGCATTTGAAAACTGGACTTTAGTTGGTTTCTTTTATGATTCACTTCCATCTGCCATGCGACAATTTGTTGAAATGATGGCCCAAGGAGAATTTATGAATAAAAACCCTGAAGAAGCATTTCAATTTTTTGATACTATTTCGGAGAGTTCCCAAATTTGGGACTCAACTTCTTCAAACATTGTAGAAAATAAGCCATCTACATCTGAAAGAGGAAAATATGTATTGAAAGAAGATGATGATTTAAGAGAGAAAATGACCAATTTATCTTGAAAACTAGAAGCCTTGGAAATGAAAAAACTTAAGCAAGTATCTGTTGTAAACTCTACTGATCAAATATGTGAAATTTGTGCGTTGTCAGAACATGCTGCTGGGGAATGTCCAACTATTCTTGCATTTAAAGAAGTCTTAATTGAACAATCAAATGCTATTCCAACTTATACTAAACCATATTCAAATCCATATTCTAAAACTTACAATCCAGGATGGAGAAATCATCCAAATTTTAGTTGAAAAAATACACAACTTACAAATCAAACACAATGTCTACAACAGCCACAAAATCAACCACATTATCAACCGTATCTACCTCCACAGAAAAGAACTCTAGAAGACACTATGAATCAATTTATTCAGAGTCAAACGAATTTCAATACTCAACCAAATCAAGCATTCAATGATTTTAAATCTCAAACTTCATAGAGTATTGAAGATATTAAAAGTCATCTAGCTAAGTTGACTCAGTCCTTAAGTACTACAGAAAAAGGAAAGTTTCCATCTCAACCTAAACCTCCACAAAGTCAAAATCAAACTAATTCTGTATCATCTGAAACCTCGCCAAGTCAAGTACAAGCAGTCACGACATTAAGAAGTGGTAAGGTAATTGATAAAACTATTAAACCCAAGATTCCAAAACAAATACGTAAATCAATTTCTGTAAACGAACCACTTGAATCTGAACCTTCAATCAAAAAACAATCAGAAGCACAAAGTGAAAAAGATCCTCCATGTCCTATTCCTTTACCTTTTCCTCAAAGAGTTAAGAAACTTTCATCTGAAAAAGATCAATCATACATTCTTGAGTTATTTAAACAAGTAAAAATTAACCTTCCTTTGTTGGATGCAATAAAACGAGTTTCGGTTTATGCTAAAATTTTAAAAGATCTTTGCACAATCAAAAGAAGAACTAATGTACCAAAGAAAACATTTTCAATTGAACAAGTTAATATTATAATACATCAAGATACACTTCTTAAGTACAAAGATCCAGGTTGTCCTACAGTCTCATTGAAAATTTTCAAATTGGACAAGCTCTGCTAGATCTTGGATCCAGTTGTAATTTAATGCCATATTCAACATATACACAATTAGGATTAAGTGAATTAAAACCTTCCAATGTTAAACTACAACTAGCAGACCGATCAATAAAAACTCAACGAGGAATTGTAGAAGATGTGATTGTCCAAGTTGATCAATTCTATTTTCCAGTAGATTTTATCGTTATAGACACGGAGCCATGTTGTCAAGGATGTTCATTTGAATACATACCTCTAATTTTAGGTCGACCATTCCTAACTACATCAAATGCATTGATTAATTGTAGGAATATAATTATGAAAATCTCATTTGGAAACATGACTTTGGAATTAAATATTTTTAAAAGTGCAAAACAACTTAGAGAAGAAGAAGAAGAAATATATGAAGTAAATCATGTTGAAACATTAACCCAAAGTTTTTTTGAAAAGAAATTTCTGGAAAAAGAGTTATTGGCATTAGAATCAATACCTGAAATCGAATCTAAAAATACATCTGCCAAGGATCTACAATGTGAAGAATTGTTACCAAAACTTATAGAATCTAATGTCAAAGTTTTTAAGCCAAAATTAAAATCTCTTCCAACCAATTTAAAATGTCTTTTTAGGAGAAAAGGAAATTTATCCAGTTATAATATCGTTGAAATTATTTGAAATTCAGGAGAAAGAACTAACAAATGTTTTGAAAAATCATCAAAGCATTATTGGATGGACAATAGCAGATATAAAAGGTATAAGTCCACTTCTATGTACTCATTGTATCTACTTAGAAGACAATGCTAAACCATCTCGTCAAATGCAAAGAAGATTGAATCCTCACTTTAAGGAATTAGTTCATGCTGAAGTACTAAAACTGTTAGATGCTAATATTATTTATCCTATATCTGATAGTAAATGGGTTAGTCCTACACAAGTAGTTTCTAAGAAATCTGGTGTTACAGTAATAAAAGATCAAGAAAATGAGTTAGTCCCGATGCATACAGTCACAGGTTGGTGTGTATGTATTGACTATCGAAAACTAAACTCTCTCACAAGAAAAGATCACTTTCCGTTACCATTCCTAGATCAAGTTTTGGAAAGAATAGTTAGGCATGCATATTATTGTTTTCTAGATGGATATTCTGGTTATAATCAAATTGAAATTGCAATAGATGATCAAGAAAAAATTACTTTTACATGTCCATTTGGAACTTTTGCTTATAAAAGAATGCCTTTTGGGTTATGTAATGCCCCAGCTACTTTTCAGCGTTGCATGCTAAGTATATTTAGTGATATGGTAGAATGATATCTACAAGTTTTTATGGACAACTTTTCAGTATACGTGATTAACCCTAATTAATGCATAATTTAATTAAGTTAATAGGTCAATTGTATTAGTTAAACAAAGTTAAACTGGTCAAAATAAGTCAAATTAGGGTTAGTGTGTGAATAAAAGAGAATGCATTAATTGTTGTTCTTTTCAGCGTTTTGTGCGTCAAAGCTACAAACTACTGGGGAGTCAATTGCATTAAAGCTACAAACTACTGGGGTACCAATTATCAAAGCTCAAAACAAAGGGGGATCAAAGAATTCAAGACCACCAAACAAGACTTTCATGTAATTCAAGGTTACCAAACAAGACTTTCATGTAATTCAAGGCCACCAAACAAGACTTTCATGTAATTCAAGGTTACCAAACAAGACTTTCATGTAATTCAAGGCCACCAAACAAGACTTTCATGTAATTCAAAGCCACCAAACAAGACTTTCACCCTCCCTTGTTGCTTATAAATACCACCCCTTAGGACTTGTAAAGCATTCATCTTTTGGTAGTGAAAAATCCTCCAAAAGTATTATTGCTTATTGCTTTCTTTAAGTATTGCTTTCTTTTATTGTATTATTGCTTTCTTTTATTGTGTTATTGCTCTCTTTTACTTCCATTGCTTGAGCATCCATTTTCTCTTAGAGGAGTGAAACTCTTCCACTTTTCTAGAGCTTTACCCAAGCCGTGAAGGGTGGAATGTGATTCACTCATTCTTTGTTGAAGATCGGTTCCTTCTGTAAAGTGTTTTACCTTGTAACTCCTCTATTTGGAGGGATGAGCATCACTCACTTTTCTGGCTTTAACAAAGCCATGAAGAGTGAGTAGTTTCTCATCCAATCTTTAGTAAGAGGTGATTATCTGGAAGTTATATTTATGCATTTCGTTTATGCTTAACTCTAGTCTTTATTTCTTTATAATGTTTTCTCATCATATTGTTGTCTTTATTTTAAGCATGAATAGCTAAATCTCTTAGTTGGCAAAACCAAGAGGAACCTCTACTTGGGTATACCATTTTAACTCATTCTCCTCCCCTCTTTTAGAGTTCAATAGTTCGGTTTGACTGGGTTAAGGGTGGATAACTTGGTGAGTCTTTGATATTCCGTAGGCCTAGTCACGGTTTATGCTTAGATTCTCACCAATCTTATTCCTAGCTTCCCACGAATCAATCATTCATTCATGCTCTATTGGAGGAGGGTTTTGAGTTGAGACGGTATTCCTATTGGAGTGACCTCTTGGATTTGCCAACATTTGTTTCTCATTTTACTAGCATCAAAATAACTTCACCAAACAATTTCCAACAATCAAAGATTTTACACTTTCTTTCTCCCAAAATCACCTTCCCCTAGGTGTACTTCCTTCCTCGTGGAAACGACCTTGGAATACCATCAAGTAAAACATGATCCGCGAAATTTTCCTTGCACTTGGGGAGCACTTTTGTTCACACATACTCACATTTGACATTTCATTCATTCACCATTCCATTGCCCTTTCTTTTGACATCATCCCTAGGAGAGTGACACTCCCCTTCATTCATATACTATACATGCTAAAAGGTTATGTTTAGAGGATAGGAAACAACAAGGAATTTTGTCAAGCAATATGATGATTCATTTCATTTATGTTTAGAAAATCTTGGAAAAGTATTGATTAGATGTAAGGAAACAAACCTTGTCTTAAATTGAAAAAAATGTCATTTCATGGTTGCACAAGGTATTGTTTTAGGTCACATAGTTTCTCAAAAAAGAATTGAAGTTGATAAATCAAAAATTAACTTAATAGCTAATCTTCCTTCACCAAAAACCGTAAAAGATGTTCGGTCTTTTTTGGATCACTCTGGATTTTATCGAAGATTCATTAAAAATTTTAGTTCAATATCGAGACCAATCTGTAATCTTTTATGTTAGGATATAATCTTTGAATGGAATGATGCATGTCAATTAGCATTTGATAAATTAAAAAACATGCTTATCTCCGCACCTATTATGCAACCTCCTGATTGGCCTTTACCTTTTGAATTAATGTGTGATGCAAGTGACTATGCGGTAGGAGCTGTATTAGGTCGAAGAAAAGAAAAAAGACCATATGTTATTTACTATGCTAGCAAAAATTTAAATGATGCACAGATGAACTATTCAACCACAAAAAAACAATTACTTGCTGTTGTGTTTGCATTAGATAAATTTCGATCATATCTGGTTGGATCGTCAATTGTAGTATTTATAGATCATAGAGCTTTAAAATATTTGCTTACTAAGAAAGATGCTAAACCACGTCTCCTACGATGGATTTTATTACTTAAAGAATTTGATCTTATCATAAATGATAAGAAAGGAGTAAAGAATGTTGTAGCAGATCACTTGTCAAGATTAAATTACGATATAAAAGAAGAACCAACTCCGATTAGAGAAACCTTTCCAGATGAACAACTTTTAGCAATAACCGAAGTACCATGGTATGCAGATATAGCCAATTATCTAGCTACTGGTACTGTTCCTTCTAATTATACTTGGTCTGATTGAAATAAGTTCCTAAGTGAGGTACGTAATTTTTTCTAAAAAGATCCTTATGTGTTTAAATACTGTAAGGACCAAATAATAAGACGTCGTATGCCTAATCATGAAATCCGTCAAGTAATTCAGTTTTGTCACTCTGAAGCTTGCAGAGGTCATTTCGCTTCAAAGAAAACAATTGCTAAAATTTTACAATGTGGATTTTATTGGCCAACTCTTTTTAAAGATGTTCATATCTTTTGTTTAAATTATGACAGGTGTCAAAGAATGGGGAATATTTCAAAAAGAAATATGATGCCTTTAAATCCTATTTTAATTATTAAAAATTTTGATTGCTGGGGCATCGATTTTATGGTACCATTTCCTCCATCCTTTGGATATCTGTATATTTTGGTTGCAGTCGACTATGTTTCTAAATGGGTAGAGGCAATTCCATGTAGAAATAACGATCACAGAACAGTGATCAAATTTTTAAAAGAAACTATTTTATCTAGATTTAGAATTCCTTGAACAATCATTAGTGATGGTGGATTACATTTTTGTAATAAATTTTTTGAGAATCTTATGAAAAAAATACTCAATTTCACATAAAATATCCACTCCGTGTCATCCACAAACAAGTGACCAAGTTGAATTAGCTAATAGGGAGATAAAATACATTTTAGAAAAGACAGTAAATCCAGATCGTAAGGATTGGTCATTGAGATTGACTGATGCGCTTTGGGCTTACCGTACTACATATAAGACTATTCTAGGAATGTCTCCTTATCAGTTAGTTTATGGTAAACCATGTCATTTGCCTGTAGAATTAGAACATAGAGCCTATTAGGCAATCAAAATGATGAATTTTGCTATGGATAAAGCTGGAATATCACATAAACTTCAAATCAATGAGTTAGAAGAATTAAGAAATGAAGCTTATGAAAACACAAAAATTGCGAAATCCATAACCAAAATATTCCGTGACAAGAATATTGTGCGAAAATCTTTTAAACTATCTCAAAAAGTTATGTTATATAATGCAAAGCTTCATTTGTTCCCTGGAAAACTAAGATCTAGATGGACAGCACCGTATATAGTAAAACAAGTTTTTGACTGTGTGGCAATAGAAATTGAAAACCCAGTAACTGGGATTATCTTCAAAGTAAATGGACAAAGACTTAAGCCATACTACGAGGGATTCACACAAGATTTAACCTATGTGCTCCTTTTTGATCTAGTCTATGTGCACTAAATATATATTGTTGGTTGTTTGTAAGTAATAGTACTAATTATTTGTAATTTATTTGACAAATTAAACCTCCTACGTAAAAGCCAAATATCCTAATCTCTGATAGACAACAGATTCCTGGTTTTTCTTTTATTATCAATGCTGGCTATTACTGTATTTACATTTCAAATACTGTTTAATTTAAGATGGGAAAATGTGAATGTGAATTTCAGTTTTGTGTTTAAAATAGTAATTGCAATTTAAGAAGTTATGTTTCTTCTTTGTGACTGGTAGACATTAAAGAACCGGATAGTGAGTTAATTTTCAATAATTTTTTGAGTCATCTTTAATCTTTTTCTTAAAAAAAATTGAAATGGACGAAAAAGTATTTTGGTTAAGTTTAGTTTTATTACGTCATTTTCTGAAAGATATACATACGTTGATCATGCAAAAAGCTAAAAATGTTAGAAATTTAGAAATTTTTGAAAGCAAAGCACGATCCCTGTGTGGAAAAAGTACATATGCTAAACATCGACGAGCAAATCTTCTTTGTGCTTGTGTAAAATGTGGTCGTACAAAACATTTGAGACAATATAATAAGTGTGCGGAACCAATTTCAGGACAAGCATTTGATCGGTTATGGTGGATTAGGTATGGGCAGAGTAAGGATTATCCTAAGACGCCATCCTATTTTACCCCAATGTTAACAAGATACGTGAGAAATGAAGTTAACCATGTCACTAGTATTACTGAGCCAGATAGTTCTGATACTGACTAAATATGATCAATAAGGTGTATAGTTTTGTGAATATATGTACATAGCTATACATAAATGTAAATAACTATAGAATGAAGTAGGAAAATTAGTAAATATAAAAATAACGAATAAAAAGAATAATAAACCCAATTCTTTTGAAAAAAAGAGTGGTTAGCAAAGTTTTGTAGAATGGATATTTAATTTTGTAAATTACAGAAAATATAGGAAAAAGAGCAGAATTCCAAAAATCAGAGAAACAATCTGTAGTTACAAATCAGGAACTAGTCAAGAAAAAAATATAGATTCAAGACGACAAACAAGAATGTCTTCAAGCCAAGCACGAAGGGATCGATCTCCGCAACCTGAGGCACCTCCACAACAACCTCAATCGGGAAATATCCTGAATAAGTTGATGTTTGAAAATTTTGAACAATAGCTCTGGTATGATATTAATTTTCTGACTAAAACTGTTATTTATGAAAGAACAGTAATATACGAAGATTTTGAGAAGATAGGAATAAGACAAATTCTCCATGCAAGAGGATGGTTACATTATATTAGACTATCAGTTCCTGCTTATGATTGCTTAGTTCGGAAATTTTATAGTAATGCTGAAATTAAAGGGAAAAGACAATTGCGTATATTTGTTTGAGGAATAGTTTTTCAAGTTATACTGGCTACTATAGCCAATTTCTTTAAACTCATGCAAAGACCACCCAACCCACAATATCCGTACACTAAACTACCTGATTTGCATGAGGTAGAAAAAGAATTAACAGGAAATTCAAATTTTGTTTGGGGACGCCCAAATAATTACATTAAACAAGGAGATCTAACAGACAAATACCAGATTCTGAATATGATAACAGTGTACAGTTTGTTACCTCGAGCCCAAAAGAATCAAATTTTTATTGAGCAGACTTATTTCTTATATGCATTTGGGATGGGAGACACAATTGATCTGCCGAACTTAATCATAGACCAAATGATACTTGTTGTGGATAGAAAGAAACTCACACTCCCATATGCTATGTTAGTTTCTTAGCTATGCAGGAATGAAGGCGTGGTCATTAATCCAACATGGACGACAGTGAATCATTCCGGAGTATTGGATAAAACTTCATTAAAAAAGAGTCATGGAGGACAATTAGAAAACCAACAAGGAATACCTTCACCACAAGAAGAGGAACCATTTTGGTACCTGAAGAATTCATATCACAAGAACAGCAACCACAAGAGGGTCACCCATACATCCCAATGGATGCAAGAACTGATAGATGCATCTTACTAGAGGTGGAGAACAGTATTACTTAGATCAACCAACGCATAGATGAATATGAACAAAACCAAGCTAAAATTTTGAAGCTACTTCGAGATCATTTCGAAGAAGGATCTTCTACTTCCTAAACAGACTGGATATTCTACAAAACAATTTGCTCTCTTTCACTCATCCTTTACATTATGCACTTTTATTTAT
Source organism: Ilex paraguariensis (assembly GCA_963454935.2). Lineage (NCBI taxonomy): Eukaryota > Viridiplantae > Streptophyta > Magnoliopsida > Aquifoliales > Aquifoliaceae > Ilex > Ilex paraguariensis. The sequence goes on from CAUOFW020001249.1 coordinate 99,638, forward strand.
GCACTTGAGCTTTAAATTATTTTATCTTTTGAACATATTTATGTGTTTTAAATTTGTTTGTGTTTTAAACTAGTTTATTTATGGAAAATTTAAGTTAGGAAGACTAGTTCATAAGATTCATAGTTAAATTAAGTTAATATTCATATGTTTTGTGAAAATAGCCTTAATCAGATCACGCGGGATTTTCATACTTTAGTTGTATATTATCTTAATATTTTTGTTTAAACTTACTCTTACAGAGCACGATTAGATTTCTTTATTTCAGAAACCTTGTGAAATATTACACTCTTTACATATTTAGTGGAGATGTATAACCAATTGAAGAATTTGAGCCAATCTTTCTTGGAGAGATAGTTTATATCTACTTAAATAAACATCTTCGATACTACAATAAACTTTCTTTGAATAATCTCATTAATTTTGTCTTGTTTAGCACTTGTTAGATTATTATTAGCATTGTCCTTGAAATTCTTTGATGTAGGATTGATACAGATGAATAATTTCTGGAAAATGATCTTAGGCCATGTTTGATTAATCTTGAGCCTTAACCATTTCTTTTACAAAATTATATCCTTAGTCAACCATGATTGAGCCTAAAAGAGTATAAAGTCTTTTCATGAAACCCAAAAAATACCCGAGCCAAATGAAAATATGTCAAACCTACCTTTGCTACATAATTTTCTTGCACCCTCTTTTAAATCAATATGATATAGAAAAGGTGAAGAATGTCTTATTTAAAAAAATATACTTGACTATTTAAAGCCAAAAAAAAAAATAGAAAGAAAAAAGCCAAGAAAGTGAAAAATGAGAAAAATAAAAGGAAAGAGTAGACAAAATCTCTATAGAATGAGGTGTGCCACAATACTAAAAATAGGGTAGCTTTTGATTCCTATAGGCATCATTTCTTAAACCCTAAAACCAATGGCCACATTACAACCTAAAGAAAGTCCTTTTTGATTCCAGAAATCATGCATCTGTATTAATTCTATCTTATAAAAGGAGAATGTTGATGACATGTCTGGTATAGTATTGATATCCACTCATGAGATTATGTCAAATTCAAATTTTATTCAAATATCCGTTCTTCAAATACTTACATGTGATATTATTTGCTTTGTTAACAATATTCCAATCACATGTAACTCATGAGAATAGTCACTATAACAAATATGTATTGATTTAATTATTTTGGTGAAAAGTATGAATTATAAACTCCTAACTACTAAAGTTTGTAGGTAGCTTCACTGGAAACTTTCACAAGACAAAACTCGTCCACTAGGGATCACCTGGGGGTTTAACGGCTTATTCCATATGCTAAATGCAATCGTGAAAAAATCTACGAAAATGATTTTACCTATGTTTATGTTTTATTTTGTAAAATAGTTCTTATAATCTATATTTACTAGGGACTAGTAAAATTTAAGTTGGGGGGTGTGATTAACCCTATTTAGTGTGTAAATAAAATAATTAAGTAATCAATTTTGTAAGATAAAACAACTAAACATTATGAATTATAGTTTGTGCGTAAATTAAAGTTTTAAATACTTTATGTTTAAATATTAGGGTCAAATGCAGGAATACCAGAAAATATAGGGCAATTTTGCAAGACTTGAAATTATGAAGGACTAAGGTGTAATAAAGAAACAAGGACAAATCAGAAGGCGACACTTGGCAAGCCCAAAGCATGACACCTAGCACCACTGCAAGGCTTAACATTTTAGAAGGTAAAGGTGGGGGTTAGGACCCCTAACCTTTTGAAAGGTGGAGATGGGGGTTAGGACCCCCCTTTTGGGCGAAACTTTCTTCCCCCCTCTATAAATAGGGGTCTTCAATTCTTACTTCGAAGCATTCCATTACAAGACCAACTCCTCCATACTAAAAGCTAGCCGGCCACCAAGGCTCCATAGAGAGAAAAGAAAGGAAATAAAAGAAAGAAAAAGAGAGAAAGAAAAAGTCTTTGAAAGCTGGTCCGTGACACACTTTTACAGTTACTCTATATTTCTACATTTCTGTAGTATCTTTCTATTCGGATAGTTGAACTGCCGCCACTTTTTTTGTCTTGAATGATAATAAAGGTGGTTGTGTTTCAATTGTTCCTTGTGAAAGAAGTTTTATTTTTAGTTGTAATGAATATTATCCACACTCCTTGCTTGTCTATAGCAATGGAGCGTAGTCGTTTATACCCTCTAGTGCGAGGGGAATATATGTATATTATTGTTTAGATTATGGAAATACTGGTGTGTTTATCACTTTACCTCAAGCCGTATATGATTCCCATTGGCAAGGGCAGTTGATAGGTTGGCTTGTGAACCTTACACTTGGGGATGAGGCAAGACAGGAGATGGGTTTACCTTTGGTAGTTTGTGAGTATGCGGATGTTTTTCTTGACAAGTTATTGGGATTACCTCCACATTGGGATTTAGACTTTAGCACTGAGTTATAACTCGGTGCATTCCCTATTTCTATAACATCGCATAAAATGGCACATGCAGAGTTGCAAGAATTCAAAGTCCAATTGTAAGAACTATTGGACAAGGGCTTCATTAGACCGAGTACCTCACCTTGTGGCTCTCTAATATTATTTGTGAAGAAGAGGAACAAGAATCTTAGACAATGTATAGACTACCGACAGTTGAATCGGGTCACCATCAAGAATATGTACCCATTGCCATGAATTGATGACTTTTTTGATCAACTGAGAAGGGTACATGTCTAATCCAAGATAGATCTGTGCATGGGATACCATCAATTAAGGATTAGGGAGGTCGATATCCCTAAAATGGTGTTTATAATACGGTATGGGCATTTCGAGTTCATAGTTATGCCATTTGGATTAACAAATGCCCTGGCAACATTCATGAATCTCAAGCATAGGGTGTTACAACTCTACTTAGATTAGTTAGTCATGGTCTTTATTGATGACATCCTGATCTACTCCAAGTCTGAGGAAAAGCACGAGGGTTACATAAGGATTGTTCTCCAGACCTTGAGAGACTACCAATTATACGCCAAGTTCAGAAAATGTGAATTTTGGCTGATGGAGGTAAAATTTTTGGGGCACGTGGTGTCAGCTTTGGGTGTATCAGTGGATCCAGTACTTGAGGTAGTTTTAAGTTAGGAGAAGGCGAAGTCAGTTTTCGAGATACACAGTTTCTTGGGATTGGTGGGATATTACCAGAGGTTCATTGAGGACTTTTCTAGACTAGCTACACCTATGACTAGATTGACCAGGAACGAGGTCAAGTTTCAGTGGGATGTTTCATGTGAAAGGGCATTCCAGGAATTAAAGTGGAGTTTTACTTCAGCCTCTATTATGATAGTTCCAGAGAGAGGACATAGGTACATAGTATGTTATGGTGCCTCAAAAGATGCACTTGAATGTGTTTTAATACAGTTCGGGAAGGTGGTAGCTGACTTGATTCGAAATGTGTACACCCAAGTGCAGGCAGTCAAGTTGTAGTAATAATCTGGTGAAGTCCGAAGTCGAATCCATAGGAAACTATGATTAGTGTTTCTAAAGTGAGCAATACTAAAGACCAAGTAGCTTGGAAATTTTGAGTGTTTGGAGTGGTGGGGATTTCTTGAATAGAATAGAAGATTCTTTTCAAGAGTTTTCTAGACAAAATATAAGATTCTCAAAATGCAATAGCCACCCTTTAGCTCAAGGATTAGGACATGTAATAAAGTATCCATTTTGTTATGTTTGTGCTTTATAACTCAATTAACTCCAGTGTCAATAGCAAGTTCATTGAAAGATAAAGATGGACTGTGAGAATTACGCACATGATTCCGATGTCTTTCTAAAAGTTTACAAGAGTTGTCTGTGCCGAGACTTAACTTGTCTACAAATAAGCAAGTGTTTCTACAAGGCATCCAACCATGACATTAATGATCCATTCTTTGAATAAAGCACAATGATAGTGTGGATTGAAAGGTTGTCATGAAGAGCTAGCCAGGGTACTTGCATTGAACCAATGGATCTTTCTATGCAGGGGTCATCCGTATCATAGATGGAACCCTGGGTTATACAAAGGACCTCAATCTTTGCTAGGTAAATTCCATCACCCAATGAACAGGTGGAGTATAAACCATTAAAGCATGAAGAAATTGCACAAACATAACTTTCGGATAATTTTTACATATTCACCTCTTACTAAAGAGTGAATGAGGCACTACTCACTTTTCATGGCCTTAGCAAAGCTAGAAAAGTGAGTGCTACTCATCCCTCTAAGTAGAGATGCTACTAAGTAAAGCAAACTAAACAAAGAGCTTTTCTTCAATGAAGAATAAGTGAATCACTTTCCACCCTTCACGGCTTTGGTAAAGCTCTAGAAAAATGGAAGAGTTTCACTCTTCTAAGAAACAAGGATGCTCAAGCAATGGAAGTGAAATACATGAACAATAAAAGTAGAAGAAAGCTAGTTGCTTTTGGAGGGTTTCCACCACAACCAAAAGATGAACTACTTCTATTGATACTGTGCAAATAAAAGTAAGTACAACTACAAAAGGAGTCTAAGCCTCCATCATGGTTGTCACAACATGAATGTAAAGACTTAGCATAAGTAAATGAAAGACTTCAACTACAAGGGGAGTCTAAGCCTCCATCATGGTTGATACAAATGGAAAATGAAAGCATAAACATGAAATGTTCAAGAACTAGATTACTAAAACACTCTTACTTTACAAGAATAAAGATTTCTCCCTCCTTTCTCTACAAGAGGAAGAATGAATTTTAAGCTCCCAATAAGGGAGTGTTTATAGGCAAGGAAGGGGAAGGGGGGTAGGAGATAAGTGAGGATGAGTGGATAGTATTTACCGCCCATGGGAATCAACTATTCTGCAGGCAGTTTGCAAGGGGACGTTCGAACGTGAATTGGCATTCGAACGTTAAGTCTGTCTTTTCTTCAAGGATGTTCGAACGTGGTACGTTGTCTGTGTCTTTGCTTTGAGGGCGTTCGAATGCCACATGGTGTCTGATTTCTTCCACTCAAGTGGCCTATGGTCATTGACTTGGTCACTTCCATATGTCTTAAACAACCTTGACTTTACATAGCAACTTGGTCCTCAGTCACTAAAGACAACGTTCGAACGTGGAGTGACGTTCGAACATTGTACTCAAGTACTTCTGGTTCTTCTTTTTGTTGACTGCAACACGCCATGTCTCAGCATCTAGTCTTAACAGGGTTTCAGAGGATGTTCGAACGTTCTTGCTTTGTTCCAACCTTCTGTAATTTTGTTCTCTTTTGTTCTGGTGTTACATTCAAGTGTGATTTTTTTTGTTTTTGAGCCTTTGTTCACTTAAGGACCTGAAATGTTATTATTTAAACTCCATTAAAGCACAATTAGTCCAAAAAGACATAGTGAAAATTGTTAACTTTATGCACGAGTCACACCCCCCAACCTAAATATTGCTAGTCTCTAGTAATACAATGACAATGAAAGGTAAATCTATTCCTAATCCCCTTTTCATAGGTCATCCGGTTGCATTTAACTTATGCAACAAGTCATTGAACCGCTAGGTTTACCCTTGTGGACGAGTGTTGTCTCGTGAGGGTTTTCAGTGAAGCTACCCACAAACTTCAGTCGATCATATGTGTGTGTATGATTACTAGCTAAAAACATGAATTAGCATCATGGTCGTTAGGACACTCAACCCTCAATAGTGACTCATCACCAATATTTCTCTTCCATTGGTACTTACTCTATGCAAAAATTAGCACCTGTTGCATTAGCATTTGAGATTCTCTGAGTAGTAGGATGGTCATACTAGAAACAAGAATTGGTATATAACAATCATTTCCTTTTTCCACCTTCCATGGATAACTTTGATTATACAAGTCTCTCTAGGAATGTTCTCAGCAAAACAAATCGCTCTGATTATAGTGACATATCTCTCAAATGTTGCATGCGATTAGAAGATGGCTAGTCGAAAAAATCTCATGCATCATCAGTATAAGAGTGAAGTTTTGAGGAAAACAGACTTAACCTTGGCATAATCTCATGGAAGAATATTGATGTAAATAAAGAATTCTAGTTAACACACCCCACTTGTAGTAGACAATACACATATGCATTATACTTGAGATCACCTAGGGCTTTTTTGTTGGTTGTAATGGGGCCAGCGGTCAGTGGCTAATGAAATAATGTCAATAGTGATCAACGGCTATGTTACGCAATGTTGCACACCTCCTTCTAGTTTCTCGACATTTTGCCTGGGAAGGGATTTCTTTTATTTTTTATTTTTATTTTTTTTCATTTTTCACTTTCTTGGCAATTCCCTATCTCACAATATCTCTCTTTTTTTTTTAAAACATGAAATGAAATGATTCCACCAAACTTTTATCGAAAAGTAGCCACCTTTTTCTTCTCTGTTTTTCTTGCCTTTTTGTATCATATTGTTCTGCAAGAGGGTGCAAGACATTAGATAGCAAGGTATGATGAATATATGCTTTTGTGACTTTGGTTATTACACAGGTGAAAAAGAATTCATTCATTTTAAGGCTCAAGCATGGCTGACTAGGGATGCACTTTTGTAAAAGAATTATCTAAGGCTCAAAGCCAAACCAAAGATGGCCTAAGATCCTTTCCCAAGTATGTGCATATGTATGTATGCAAAAGTTCCCCGTGGGTAATGAAAATAGATCGCTTTAGTTGCATCAATCAAAGCAAGTTTAATGAGATTATTGAAAGAGATTAGAAGTGAAAGAGTTTACCTTGAGTAATTGTTGATATCCTCTCAAAAAGGACCGTAAAGCTCAAGACTTACCATGGTTTACGTTCGAATTCCAGACAACGTTTGAACATTGTCTCCAGATAGGCTGCAGAGTGGTTGATTTTCTTTCTGGACATTGGGCTTTCACTTGGACTTTCAAGGCATTACACTATTCCTCCACACTCCTTTGCCCCCTCCTCTTTGCCTATATATAACCCCCTTTGTGGGAGCTTCAATACTAACACTAGGACTTGAGGAGCTTGGCTTTAGTCTTACACTAGACCAAGACTTGTAGAGTTAGTTGTAGAATTAGATTTACATTTACATTTACTTGCATAGAAGAAAGATAGATCATCTTTTGGTTGAGAAGGAAACCCTCCAAAAGTGATTAGTTTTCTTCTACTTTCTTTATTAGCTTTATTTACTTCCATTGTTTGAGTTTCCTTCTTCCCTTAGAGGAGTGAAAATCTTCCACTTTTCTACAGCTTTACCAATGCCGTGAAGGGTGAAACATGATTCAATCATACTTCGTCGAAGATTGGCTCCTTGTTTAATGTGTTGTACTTTGTAACTCCTCTATTTGGAGGAATGAGCATCACTCACTTTTCTAGCTTTACCAAAGCCATGAAGAGTGAGTAGTTTCTCATTCACTCTTTAGTAAGAGGTGAAAGACACGTATCAATCATTCAGAAGTTATATTTGTACATTTCGTTTATGCTTAATGCTTTATATTACACTTGTTTATTGAATGATTGAATGCATCTAGCAAAGCTAAAGTGCTTTGTATAACCATGGGTGCTTTCTATGACATGGATGACTCTTGCATAGAAAGACCCATTGGTTCAAGGCAAGTACCCCTGCTAGATCTTCATGACTACATTTCCATCTTCACCATTATTGTGCTTCATTTAAAGAATGGAATATTAATACCATGGTTGGATGCCTTGTAGAGACACCTGCTTGTTTGTAGATGGGTGGAGTCTCGACACAGACAATTCTTGTAAACCTCTACAATGACATCGGAATCATGATCTTAATTCTCACGATCTATCTTTATCTTTCGATTAACTTTATGTTGACATGAGGGTTAATTGAGTTATCAAGTACAAGTATAATAAACCAGATGATTAACTAAATGTTCTGATCCTCGAGCTAAAGGGTGGCTATTACATTTGATCATTTATCTTATATTTTGTCTAGAAAATCCTTTTGGAAAGAATCTTATATTCTGTCCAAAAAATCCCATAACTTCAAACTTTCCAAGTTTCCAGTTACTTGGTCTCTGTCACTGCTTACTTTGAAACACTAATCATAGTTCCCCTGTGGATTCGACTCTGGACTTAACCAGATTATTATTACAGCTTGACCACCTTCACTTGGGTGTACACATTTCGGATCAAGCCAACAGACTCTTTTGAGAATACCATGGCGAATAATAGGAGAGAAGGGGAAGATCCAGTGAGAGAGGGGAAAGTTCCTAACATTTGAACTTTGCAGGATTATTTGCATCCCATAAGGAACAGTGTCCCCTCTTGCTTTCTCTTTCCTGCAAATGTGCCCCTTTTTACTGTAAAGGTGGGGACAGTATAGCTACTACCTCAATTTCATGGACTCGAAGTAGAAAACCCATATCTACACATAAAAGATTTTGAGGAGGTATGTGGAACATTTCAAGACAATTCTGAACTAGCCAAGTTGAAACTTTTTCCTTTCTCTTTAAAGGACAAAGCTAGATAATGGCTAAATTCTTCAAAATTCCTTTCAATACCTAACTGGCAGGCGTAACATAATGAATTTTTCAAAATTTTTTTACTTTATACTGCACCAATGCACTCAAAAGGTAAATCATGAATTGTTTGGTTAAATAAGGAGAAACCTTTTACCGAAGTTGGGAGAGATTCAAGGATCTTCTTGAGTCCTGCCCACACCATGCTTTTGAGAATTAGAATTCGGTAGGATTTTTCTATGACTCCTTGCCCACTAGACTACGTTAGTTTGTCAAAATGATGGCTCAAGGAGAGTACATGAGAAAATTCGGAGGAGGCATTCAATTTTTGACACTATATCTGATAGTTCTCAAATGTGGAACTCAGCCTCTCCAACCACTATTAAAGCCAAACCATTTACTTCCCAAGGGGGTAAGTATGTCTTGAAAGATGATGATGATCTAAGAGAGAAAATGACTATCTTGTCTCGAAAGCATAATGCTCTCCAGATGAAAAAGGTGCATTAAGTTGATGTTGGCCCTCCTACAGAACAAGTGTGTGGAATTTGTGAGCTGACAGGACACCCTACTGGGGAGTGTTATACCATTTCGGCATTCAAAGAGGTCTTGTTGGAATAAACAAACGCAATTTCCAACTTTAACAAGCCATACTCCAACCCATATTCTGAAACATACGATCTAGAGTGGTGGAATCACTCGAACTTCAGTTGGACGAACACACAACCAACTCCCATGAACCTGTAACATGGTTCACAACCACCACCTCAAGGACCTCCCGCATATCAACCATACCAACCATCACAAAAGAGGAGCCTTCAGGACACATTGAATCAGTTCATGCAAAGCCAAATGAACTACATCAATAGTTTCACTCAGGCTTTTACTGATTTAAAAACCCAAACCACTCAATCTTTCGAGGATCTTAAAAGTCACATCAAAAGTTGACCCAATCCATGACTACACATGAGAAAGGCATGTTTCCTGCCCAACCAAAACAACCACAAGGCCAATTTCATGTGGGAAATCCTTCAATGATGGAAAACCCACAAGTCCAAGCCCAAGTTGTCATTATACTAAGAAGTGACAAGGTGATTAAAAAACCCTCAGAGACATGTTAATTCCAAAACAAAAACCTGAGTCAATCCCAGCCAATGCACCAGTAGAGCCTGAACTTGTGATTGAAGAAGAGCCTGAACCTATGATTAAACAAGAACCAGAACTTTCAAAAGAAAAAGAACTTCATGTCCCATTCCTGCTCCTTTTTCTCATAGACTCAAAACAGTACAAAAGTTGAATAACAAGCAAAAATTTATGAGCTTTTTAAGCAAGTAAGGATCAATATCCCATTTCTAGATGCAATCAAGCAGGTTTCATCTTATGTCAAGTTTCTAAAAGACTTGTGCATAGTCAAAAAGATCCAGAATATCCAAAAAAGAGCCTTCTTGATAGAATAAGTCAGTGCCTTACTTCAACACAAAACCCCTCCAAAATACAAGCATTCGGGGTGTCCAATTGTAGCATGTGTCATTGGAAACTTTAGAATAAAACAAGCACTATTAGATCTTGGAGCCAGTGTTAATTTGCTCCCTTTCTCTGTCTACCAGCAATTGGGTTTGGGTGAGCTCAATCCCACTGGTGTCACACTCCAGTTGGCAGATAGATCTGTCAAAGTTCCTAGGGGCATTGTTGAAGATGTACTTGTCCAAGTAGACAACTTTGTCTTCCCTATTGACTTCATTGTTCTAGATACTCAGCCAGCAATGGATTCAAAGAATCAAATTTCCATCATTCTTGGTTGACCTTTCCTAGCAACTTCAAATGTACTAATCAATTATAGGAATGGAGTCATGAAATTAAATTTCGGGAATATGACTCTTGAGATGAATATTTTCAATATTGCTAAACACCTAGGAGAGGAAAAAGAAGTAAGAGAAATAAATTCCATTGAGTCTCTGATACAAGAACATCTGAATAACACATTTTGTGAAAGCCCTGCTGAATCTCCTTTGTTAGAGTATATCACATCTGATTCAATAGATGATGATCAAAATCCAAAGAATTGTCTTTCTCACCTTATTGGGATATGGACACCCAAATTCGAAGAAATCTAACCAAGTGGCACAAAACCACTCTCATCAAGTATCAAGCCACCAAAGCCTGAACTAAAACCTCTCCCATCTAACCTCAAATATGCATTTTTAGGAGAGGATGAGTCATACCCAGTGGTTATTTTGTCCAAGCTTACAGATTTGCAAGAGTCTAAGCTGATTGAAGTTTTTAGATGCCATAGAAGCACCATTGGGTGGACCATCACTGACTTGAAAGGTATAAGTCATTAATTTGCAATCATGCTATATACCTTGAAGAGGATTCAAAACCCTTTCATCAAATGCAGCGACGAATGAACCCTTACATGAAGGGAGTTATGAGAATTGAGCTGCTCAAGCTACTAGATGCAGGGATAATCTTTCCCATATCTGATAGCAAATAGGTTAGCCCAACTCAAGTTGTGCCTAAGAAGTTGGGGGTTATAGTGGTAAAAAAATGATGCCAATGAACTAGTACCAACTCGAGTTATCACAGGATGGCAGATGTGTATAGACTATCAAAAATTCAATTTGGTAACTAGGAAAGACCATTTTCCTCTCCCTTTTCTTGATCAAGTCTTAGAGATAATTGTAGGTCATGAGTTTTATTGTTTCCTAGATGGATATTAGCACTGGATGATCAGGAGAAAACAACATTCACATGCCCCTTTGGCACCTTTGTATTCAAAAGGATGTCGTTTGGACTTTGTAAAGCTCCTGCAACATTCTAAAGGTGCATGCTGAGTCTATTTAGTGACATGGTTAAGAAATTTTTAGAAGTGTTCATGGATGAATTGTCTGTATATGGTGACTCGTTTGATTTGTGTTTGACCAACCTGGAGAAGGTATTAATAAGATGTAAGGAAGCCAATCTAGTGCTCAATTGGGAGAAATACCATTTGATGGTAACACAAGGCATCGTCCTAGGTCATGTTGTGTCGTCTGAAGGCATGAAAGTTAACAAGACAAAAATATATCTAATTGGAAATTTTCCTGCTCCTAAGACTATTAAGGATGTCTGATCATTTCTAGGATATACAAGATTCTATAGGAGATTCATAAAAGACGTTAGTACCATATCTAAACTGATGAGTCATCTCCTAAGTCAGGACATAATTTTTGTGTGGAGAGAAACATGCCAAAAAGCTTTTGAAAATCTTAAAGGCATGTTAAATTCTGCTCCAATAATGCAACCCCCTGACTGGACTCTACCCTTTGACCTAATGTGTGATGCAAGTGATTATGATGTAGGCGCTATGTTGGGACAAAGAAAGGATAAGAAACCCTATGTGATTTACTATGCAAGCAAGATTGTGAATGATGCTCAAATGAATTACTCTACAATTGAAAAATAATTGCTTGTTGTAGTTTTTGCTCTGGAAAAATTTCGTTCTTGCCTTGTTGGTTCATCTGTTATTGTATTCACTGACCATGCAGCACTGAAATTTTTGCTCATAAAAAAGGATGCCAAGCCACGACTGTTAAGATGGATACTCTTATTACAAGAGTTTGATTTGATCATTAAGGACAAGAAAGGTGTTGAGAATATGGTGGCAGATCATCTATCCAGGTTAACATATGAATTTCAGGAGGCTAGGTTGCCAATCAATGAGAATTTTCCTAATGAACAACTGTTCACAATTGAGTAGACACCATGGTACACTGATATTGCTAACTTCCATGCCACTGCTATGTTTCCTCATTCCTTTACAATGATGGATAAAGCAAAATTTCTTAGAGAGGTTCGTAATTTCTTATGGGATGATCCGTACATGTTTAGGTACTATAAAGATCAAATCATAAGGCATTGCATCCCCAATCATGAGAGCAGATAGGTAATATCATTTTGTCATTCTGAAGCATGTGGTGGCCATTTCTGATCTAAGAAAACCGATGCAAAATCTTGCAGTGTGGATTTTATTGGCCCACACTTTTCAAAGATGTCCATGCTTTCTGTCTAACGTGTGATAGATGCCAAGGTTATGAAGCATTTCTAAGAGAAACATGATGCCCTTAAACTCCATTCTGGTGATTGAAATTTTTGAATATTGGGGCATCGATTTTATGAGACCATTTCCCCCTTCCCTTTGCTATCTATATATTTTAGTGGTCGTAGACTATGTGTCCAAATGGGTGGAAGTAGTTCCATGCCAAAATAATGATCACCAAACAGTGATCAAATTTGTAAAAGAAAATATTTTGTCTTAGTTTGGAATACTGAAATCCATTATAAGTGATGGGGTGCTCATTTTTGAAATCATTCTTTCTGGAATTTGTTGACAAGGTAATTGATTTTTTATATAATTGCAACCCCTTATCATCCATAGACTAGTGGACAATATGAATTAGCTAATTGAGAGATCAAACTGATTTTAGAAAAAATGGCAAACCCAGACCACAAAGATTGGTCGTCAAGACTAACTGGTGTACTCTGGGCATATCACATTGCTTTTAAAATAATTTTGGATATGTTTCCTTATCGATTAGTCTATGACAAACCTTGTCACCTACCTATGAAATTGGAACACAGAGCATACTGGGCCATTAAAGCAATGAACTTTGACCTAGACAAGACTGGAATCTCAAGAAAACTTCAAATTAATGAATTGGAAGAGCTAAAGAATGAGGCATATGACAATGCAAAAATTGCAAAGGAAAGGATGAAATTTTTCATGATAAAAATACAATGAGGAAATCCTTTGCCCCTTCACAAAAAGTCCTGTTATTCAATTCAAGGCTCCGCCTATTTCCTGGTAAGTTGAGGTCAAGGTGGACTGGGCCTTACATTGTTAAATAAGTGTTTGGACATGGAGCAGTAGAAGTGAGAAACCCATCAAACGGGAATATCTTTACTGTCAATGGTCAGCATTTGAAACCATTTCTGGAAAACTTTGTTAAAAATGTGGAAAACTATTCTTTAATGGATCCAAAATATTCCTCTGAGATTCGCGTCTGCCGACACAAAAATGGGTCAGGTTAGGAAAAATCCAACCCAATCCGACCCGCTGGGACACCTTTATAAGGCCTCAAACCCTTTTGCCCTTTTTTCCCCATTCGCCGCTGTTCCTCTCCCTTTCTTCTTTCTTCTTCTTCTTCTTTTTCTTCTTTGTTTTTTCATTTTCTGTAAAATAACCCAACCCCTGCAAAACCCATGGCCACACACTCCATAGACACAATCATCTATTTCATGTTTTGCATTTTGATTTTGTATTTGTTTATGGGTCTTCTACTTCTTTTTGCACTCATAGAAAAGGGTTTTCAAACTAGCCGAAACCCAAATTTACGTAAAGATGATTAATTTCTGTATTTTATTTGAAGGTTTCAGCAGATGAACAAATCTCTACCTTTCAACCTCATCTCCAAACTCCACATGTTGGTAAATTCAAAAACATTGGGGACAATGTTCAGTTTAGGTTGGGGGGTGAGAACTACAGTTCATATTCCTATAAATTTTTTGTTTTTTTTTGTTATTATTGCTTTTAATCATATTGTGTACCCTGTCTCATATTTTATATAAATTGATGATCATGTCTTTAAGTCAGCTTCAATCGTCTTTGTGACTGGAGAGTCTTAAAGTTTAGCAAGCATGGAGGATAAACGTTTTTGGTTTAGTTTGGGAGTTTTACGCACTTTTCCATATGATGTGCATGCTATGATCATGAGAAAAACAAGATTGGTAAGAAAAACTGAAATATGAGAATAGCAAGCGAAAGCACTGTATGACAGAAGCACTTTTGCTAAACATCATCGTGCCAAAAGACTGGTGCCTGTAAACAATGTGGCAGGATCTTACACATGAAAGAATATAATCAGTGTTTTGAACTAATTTTTGGTCGCGTACTCGATCGAGTAGATTGGATAGTGAATGGGCAGAGTAAGGATTATCCTAAGACACCATGCTACTCCAGTCCTATGCTAAGATGGTTTGTGCGGCAAAAAAATTGGGAGAGTCACTGACTGTTCGAACGATATCGAGTCAGGGCAAGAGTCAGATTAGAGTGTTCTTAACAAACTTATGGAAAACCATTCTTGTTTTTCGGGATGAAGGGTAATGGTCCAAACTTTTTTTTGTAAAAAGCATAAATATCTTTTGTTAAATGTACAAACTCTTTTAATTGAAATGAAAAAGTGGGCAGAATAAGGAATGTCCTAGAATACCAACCTAAAGCGTGGATAGAGACTTATCTTGAGACACCATGAATTTTTAGTTCAAATTTGTGTATAGCCTTCTTTTAATGTGTGTATATAAATGTGCATATAATTGTGATTTTTGATTTGGCATTCAAACGCCATTTGACATTAGAATGATAGTTGCTCACAGTACTTTGGCCACTGTAGGATATTGAAAGTACTGGGAGCTAACGTTGGATGTTTATAGTTCTTTGGCTTTTGCAGGGACCCAAGAGTACTGTGATCTCCAAATGTTTGAACGCTTTGAGAATGTTTGAACTAGAACCAAACGTTCGAACGCCAAAACCCACATTTGAACACCAGGAGTTTACAACACTTTAACCTTTTGCCAGAACTCAAAAGTACTAGGAGCTCTTAATGTCATGTTTGAACATCATTTAGCA
>CAUOFW020001250.1:0-114467 GCA_963454935.2 Ilex paraguariensis
TGAATTTTGGTTATAAAATTTAAAATATTTGAAATTTTATCTTTTAATGAGTACTAGTAATTATCTGTGCCTGAAGTACGTCGACACAAAAAATCCTTTACAACTTACAAAAAAGTCATTCATTTGAAATAATTTTTAAGATTGAAATTAAGGTAGTCTCTAATATTTTTCAGAAATTTCGGCAAAGTTTCCTTTAAAAATAGGAGCCCCAAAAAATTTAAACCTGTCTACAGAATTTACAATCATACATAACAATTATCATAATACACCATATTACCATGATTCAATTATATTTCCCCAAAATCATCAATACATATCAACCACCAAAACAATCAACATTCCATACCCAAAACCATCAATACATATCCAACCATCATTACATACCAAAATCATCATAAGCATGTGTAATTAGTTGACTGTACAAAAAATGGAACAAACAAAACACACACATGCACAAAGAGAAATAATTTTCATCCACTTCTTCTTCTCTATAGCTAACACCAACATGCTTCCATGTATACCTGAAAATGAGTGAAATATACAAATTATTGTTAATTGGAATCAACATAATCATTGTCATCAAATTCATTACACTAAATTATCCAAAACAAACTAATGAATACACAAATTTGTATGTTGGGGGGCGGGAAAGGATTTAAATTGATGTAGGAAGGAATTAGAGAGATGGTAGGAAATTATCTTATTCTAACTTTTGTGTGTGTGTTGTATGCATGTTTGAGAAGTAGAGATAGACAAAGAAAGAGAGTAAGAGAGGGGATTAACTGTACAACTAATTAATCAGTGGGGGGTTAGTTGTTGCTAGAGGTGGATGGGTTAGTACTGGATTGCAGATTGTTTGAATTTTGTCAAAGAGAATGTCATCATTATCAATTCACTAAACCTTCTCTTCATCAATCCCCTAAATGTCCTAGTATCAATATGAACGCATTTTGCCCAATGGAGTGAATGCACAACCACCTAAATTATTCACATAAACAATCAAATTAACAAATATATATTTTTTGAAATAGTAAAATTATTTTGATGCAGTTACACAAGAGTAAAATTACCTGATTATGTCGGCCCCATCCACAATAGTCCATTGTATATATTATATCGTTCTTGTTGGCAAATGTACTCTAATCCTGCAAAGATTGAACCTCATTATAAAACTAAAGGTTGAAACATTGGAAAGATCATATAATAAGTAGAAATAACTTGTTTAAACTATACCATTTAATTGTTGTAAGAATCTTATAACAGAACTTCAAGGTAAACAATATTTGCAATACAATTTGACCCATCTTCAGGGAGGAGGACACTAATACGATCCGAAGATGTGCATCTGGATAGTGCCACATAAAGGTGTCCATGACTAAAAACAGGTGTCTGTAAATCAACCCCAACGAACTTGACAGATTATCCTTGGACTTTATTGATTGTCATAACATAAGTTAACCGCACAGGAAACTGACGTCTTGTCATTTGAAAAGACAAGTCCAAAGATGTTGGTGACAATGATATTCTCAGAATGAAAACTAAATTGTCAATTTTATCTCCATTTAATATTTGAACTTCGATTACCCGTGAGACACATCTAACAACCATTAATCGCGTGTCCTTACAAAGTCCATCTTGGTGCAATGTTCCGCAACAACGTTATTGAGCATCCAACTTTTAACTCCAATTTAAAAGGTGGCAATCCTGAAGGATTCAACGAGTTTAAGTACTCATTAGGATATCGATTCCTAATGGTACGATCAAACTCATTACCTTCATACATTTTATCTGCACCTAAAAAAATAATTGTCTCTCCCGGAGAAATATTCTGAAACATTCGTTGTAGTGTATTCATCAAGATGCTGGTGCATGATGGTCGACCATGATTCTAAGACATTTGTTCGTATTGGTCTGCCTACGATTAGGTCTGGAGGAGGATAATCTTGAATCATGATGGGTACATACAACAATCCTGGAACATTTGTTGTGTCTTCATCAAGAGTTTGGATCATGGTGTTGGACGATGAATCCAAGTCAGTTGTAGTCACTATACTTTCTAATATAGGATGGAGTAATTCCATAGGCGAAGTCATCGATTGAAGGCAGGATCGTTTATTTGATTCTCGTCTTAGGCATGCTAGGCGACGACGGCTCAGTGGTAAAGAGGGAAAAACCTAGGTGAATGGGGGCGCATTGTCTTGATCTCTCTCGTTCTTAACGAGCATGTTGTCTCAATTGACGTTTGGAGTACACATTTTCTTTCCTGACATAACCCATTTCTGGCTCAAGACTTACACATTGTATCAAATTTGCTTTTGATATAACATTATTGTTTTGTTCCTAAAACAAAAAATAATTAGAAACTAATTATTAAACGTATCTCTTATCGCCGTGATACCTCTCACAATATTAACCTGTGTTTATAGATAATACTGTAAACCATTCGAACACTATTATGTTATAAATTAGTTGCTTAAACGTATCTCTTCTCTTAATATGTTTAAATCCATAATTGTTTACCAAATATCCTGTATAACTTCATAATTATAATAACATAAACTACTTTGTACAGTCAAAAATTAAAATAATTGATTTTAACAAATAATCATATGATCTGCACTCACGATGTTTTATTATTGAACCACATTGTGCAACAAAAAATCAAAAAAATGAGAAAAATTGGTAAAATACAACATCATTCCCAAAGCTGATACATACAAGTTGTTATCTTTAAAATAATTTTGCCAAAGCTTCTTTTGAAAACTGATCCAATTGGCAATATTAACCTGTTTTTACAACTCATAATCTTTGTAGGTGCTTACATTAAGGATGTTGACCCTCGCAGTTTCTATATTGTTGTCATTTGGATCCAACGTTATATACAATCTATCATCAGGATCAAACACATACAAAAGCTCCAAAAAATGGAGTAAACATCTTTATTTTTTCTCTATTTTTTTCTATTCTGAAGCTAACAAAATAAAAAAAAAATCATAAACATCTTTATACACATAAAACCATAGAGAAAAAATAGGATGAAAAGTCAGACCAGTTGACAGACTGTACTTTTTGTTCCTTTGTTAGAAGAGGTTGCTTTTTCTTTCCCCTTATATCTGGCATTCGTCGATGAATTTGACATTTTTTCCTCCTTTAATAAAAAAAACAATACATATAATGTAAGAAAATGCTAGAAAAAATTTGGGTTTGTCATGTAAGTGGAGTAAACAAAACTATAACAGTCGAAAACACTCAAACTATAACATTCAAACTATAATATTAAAGCTATTCCAAAACTTAACAAACTTATTCGAAAAAAACACTCAAATTAACACCCAACATTAGAGTGCAAAATTGATATAAAATTGTTTATGGAGCAATCTAAAAATTGTTTTACAAACTTATAGTTTTGAAAAATAATGATTGACTTCAAAAATGAGTGTTCTCTCTCTCCCTCATCATTTAGTGTTGCATTCGTATACCAAAATAGGTTAAAAACTTAAGTTGAAAAAAATTCTATAGTGGACCAAAATCAAGTGAAAGGAAATCTATAGTGGACCAAAACACACTTGTAGAGAGCCCGAAATGTGATTTAATGAGAATTCTCTCTCTCACACAAACACATGAAATCTTAATTTAATGAGAATTTACATTAGACATGTGCTCTAAGTTTCAATTCTTCTTAGGGTGACCAAAGAAAAGGTTATGCACAGATCTTTATCATAATAGATGATTGATAAATTTTGCCTTAGTCATTGTGTCAGATTTATTCTCAATGGATCAAATGAAAATGATATATGTATGTATGAGGAATTTCAAGTCTTTAGAAAAACAATATAGGATTTGTTTATACAACAACATTCCCAAAGTTGATACACACAGGTTGTTATCTTTAAACCAATTTTGACAAAACTTCCTTTTGAAAACTGATCCAATTGGCAATACTAAACTGTGTGTACAACTCATAATATTTGTAGGTGTCATGTAAATGGAGTAAACATCATTAACGACCCAAATTGACATAAAAGCTTCATTATTTGCACTAATTTGAAGCTAACAAATTAAAAAAAAATCATAAACATCTTTATGCACATAAAACCATAGAGAAAAAATGGGATGAAAAGGCATACCAATTGACAAACTATAACTTTTTCTTTCTCCTTAGATCTAACATTCATCGATGAATTTGACATTTTTTCCTCCTTTAATAAAAAAAAACAATACATATAATGTAAGAAAATGCTAATAAAAAAATTGACACAAAAGCTTCATTATTTGACACTAATCTGAAGCTAACAAAACTATAATAGTCGAAACCAATTTAGCATTCGAAAACACCAATCTATAACAGTCAAACTACAACATTAAAACTATAACAAAACTTATCAAACCTATTCGAAAAAAACACTAAAATTAACACTCACTAAAATTGTTTTACAAACTTTTAGTTTTGAAAAATAAATAATTAACTAAAAAATTGAGTGTTATCCCTCCCTCCCTCCTCATTTAGTGTTGCATTCATATACCAAAATAGATTAAAAACTACACTTAAAAAAAAATTCTGTAGTGAACCAAAATCAAGTGTAAGCAATTATGAAAGAACCCACCTGTAGAGAGCCCCAAATGTGATTTAATGAGAATTCTCTCTCTCTCACACACGTGAAATCCAAATTTAATGAGAATTTACATTAGACATGTGCTCTAAGTTTCAATTCTTATTAGGGGTGACCAAAGAAAAAGTTATGCTTAGATCTTTATAAGGCATCTTTTATAAGCTATTGCCACTTCAAAATTTATCAAACTTGTTTGAAAAAATATAACATTCAAAGCACCCAAATTAACATCAAAACTATAACATTCGAACCAATTGAACATTCGAAAAACCCAAACTATAACATTCAAACAAATTGAACATTCAAAACAATTTAACATTCAATTTGTTAAATTTATTTGAAAAAAAAAACACTTCAATTAACACAAAAACTATAACATTCGAACCAATTGAATATTCGAAAAACCCAAACTATAACATTCAAACCAATTGAACATTCAAAAAAATTTAACATTAAATTTGTTAAATTTATTTGAAAAAAAAAACCCTCAAATTAAAACCAAAATCATCAAATCAATTTATGTGTGTGTGTTGATATGTGTGTGTGCGCTGATATGTGTGTGTGAGCGATGTGTGTGCTGGTGTGTGCGTGATGTGTGTGCTGGTGTGTGTGCTGTTGTTGGAGTTTCATGTAATTTTTCAAAATTCTAGTAATGCCAAGCCACGTTTTTATCTTTCCTTTCTACTTAATGATGAAAAATTGAGTTCAAAATTAAAGCAACATTTAAACTGAGAGACTTTCCATTGCGAGAATATCAACCTTTGAGAGAGAGAGAGAGACCAATATAGCTATTTCCAATGATCTAGCTGGAGCACGCCAGAATTTAATTCAAATTCGTTGCCCACTTGTTGTTACCCCCTACTCGACCCACCCTTGAAACTCTTGCTCAGCCATTTCATGAACCGAGACTTCCTCTCTGCGTGCGAAGAAAAAAAAGGCCCTGCTTAAATCGAAAACTACCGATTATATTAACCAAAAAATCACAAATATGCACAAATTAAGAACCCAATAATGCAATAATAATCAATTTATTATTGAAACAATCAGTACATAATCAGATTGGTGTTGAACTTTACCATAAATGAAAGGCTGAGAGAGGTGGTGTGTGTGCGCGATATGTTGAAAAAACCCAAAATTTCAAACCAAAATGAAGGCCGTGTGTGTGTGTGTGTGTGGTGTGTGTGTGGTTCAATATATGTTGTGTGTGTGTGGGTTTGATGTTGTGTGTGTTTTTGACTGTGTGTGTCGTGAGAGAGAGAGTGAGAGAGAGGTGTACCTGGCCAGAGAGGAGATCTTAGAGAGAGCGAGAGAGAGAGAGATGGATGCTTGGGTCAGCTGGGTTTTGATTTCTCCGTGAGATGGACGCCTGGCTCAGCTTCTCTTGTGGACTGGAATTACTCGGCATGGCAGAGGAGGAGTTGTGTGTGAGAGAGAGAGAGAGAGAGAGAGAGATGGGCCAGCTGGGTTTTGCTTGGGATGGGATGGGTCAGCTGGGTGGCGTGTGTGTTGTTAAAGTGGGCGGGAGGAAGAATTTGGGTGGGATAGATTATGGGCCATCGGATATAATTAAATGAGTTTAGATGAAATTTGAATTATTTATTTAAATTTTAATTAAATTCTAGTCATTGTTCTACTTTTTTAAATTGGGGTATAAATTTTTTGTCTAAATATAATATTTTAAATTTAAAAGGTCTAAGTATTATATATTTATAAATTTTAGGAGGTCTAAATATAATTTATTAACTGATATATTTATATCTGAGGTCTAAGTGTTACGCGCATATAAACCTTAGAAGATTTGTGTGTAATATTTCAAATGTCTGAAGATTTGAATAATTAAGTGACAAATCTTAAGAAGTCTAGGTACAATTCTCCCTATTTTAATTTCGTCCTTAAAAGTATAACAATTGTGTCCAATGGGTCCGCTTGGTAACTACGGTCCAATATCCTGCTAAGCTATCACGTACAACACATGGATTTTTATTCGAAAATTAGATGATAGTAATTTTAAAAACCACACAGCTGCAACCTTATCTTGGATCATGTTTGGATAATGATAATCTTAATGGGAAACGTGTATTTTATTCTTTGTGGTGAAATAACGTATTTAAAATAATTATCATAATAATATCATATGTAAGTAATCTCGTAAGAGAATTACTATTTTTTACATATTTTTAAAAAATAATAAAAAATATTATTTGAATTTAATTTGAGGCTTAATTTAAATATGAAATAATCACTGTTGATTATGGGTTTAGAATATTCATCATCATTGATAATTTGATTACAACAGTAATTGTTGATGATGCACAAATTAATTTTGTGTAAGATCAACAGTTGAGTATATAAACGGGTGTAGTTAATGAGCAATAAATAAGATAATTAATAGCAAAACAGTAAATAAAGACAAACACGTAGATATAGAGTGAATCGGTCCGAATGATCTACTCTACTCTAGAGAAATGGTAGCGGTTGCCGACGGTCTTTATTGATGAATAAAGTAATCAAGAGAGTACACTCCGAGAGAATTACAATAGTTAGGAGAGAAAAACTTGACGTGTAGGGAGGTGTAGATATGTGTTGGGAGATATGTTGTGAGATGTAGAGATGTGTCTCTCCTTGTGGAGAGAGCTTATAATATATATGTTTGGTGAGACGGTAACGTGAGGGAGATGACACCACTCCTTTGGTAAGTACAATTAAGGTAGGATTTGATTTTCATGAGTGTATATCCCGATATTCTTTCTCCCATGTGCACCTATCTTCACGGGCTCCATGGATCTTGAACTGGGTCGGATTGGTGAAGTGGGCTTGGGCTGCCTTTAAGCTAACTTGGGCTCAGTTAATTTATTGGGGTTGGCCTAGTCAATTTTGGGCTCATCAATTATATTTCCAATTTAAACTACTAAATAATTAGCTATCGAAATATGATAATATAGAGATTTAGAAATGTGATTCTCATTCTCAATCAAATTACCGCCATACAATCGAATCCTAAAAATACTTTTGGCCATAGCAGAATTAACCTTATGGATTCAATCAAATGTATTGCAACGATCAATGGGTTTTTGGTTCAATGATACTCCATATCTTGTAAAAGTTTTGTCTTCTTAAAGTCAAGAGTTTAAGTCTCCCTATCCTTTCTCCTTTCCCCTCAAAAAAATAAAAATAAAATAAGAATTAGTAAAAAAAAAATGTAATGCAACTACTGTCAAGCAACAAATTGACCCATTTGAATTTAGTGAAAACCCGGTCTTCTTTGGGTTATTACAATATCAAAATTAAATTTTTTAAGCTCATCCTAGCTCGAGATCAAAAAAAAAAAGAAGCTCATCATAGCTCAAGCATAATAAATAAGGTGAATTGCACTTTGCCCATTGAAAGATTTTAAAAAATTTATTTTGCACCCTCAAAAATTAAAATTTTTACATTACTCTCTCATTGTATCCAAATTGTTGTAATGTGATCATTCTGTTAGCTTTTCGTCAATGTCAATGTGTTAAATTTTGATGGAAAAATTAACTGAAAGTTAACAGAAGGACCACATTACAACACTTTTGATATATTAAAAGTGCAATACGAAAAATTTAATCATTGATGCTGTAAAGTGAAAAACTAAAAAATTTTCGGGGTGTAAAATATGAAAGCCCTAATAAATAACCCAAAGAATTGATTTTACAAATCCCTGTAACCATGGAGCAAGACTTTTATCAGAACGCTAAACATTACTTGTCCACATGAGACAGTTGATTATGAATGTAACAGTGATATTATGTCAGTAATGTTAAAATAGTACCATTAATTAATAATAAAATATCAAGTGTGTAAGGTAAACCCTATTTGGATAGCAATTTACTTATAAGTAGGAGAAATGTATAGTTATTTGCTTACATAGAGGGTTTGTTATTAATTTTAATAGGGTCCATTTATTTCTTTATTTTAATAGTATTGATTAGTAATATCATGTCAACATTGTCCTATGGTATACCATTGTAATGAATATTTTCTCATTGATTATGAGTAGGGGTACTTTGACAGATGTATCTGGCTGCTCCCTGTAGGATTCAGAAGCTTTAGATTTCTGGGCACCGCTAGATGTAAATGGGTTCTTAATCGTGTCGTGTCGATTAACCTATTTATTTTTGTGTTGGGTTTGTAATCGTATTCGTATTAATCCATGTAAATCTCGAATAAAGAACTTAACACTAAGTGATGAGCTCGGATTTTACTGGGCCAAGCCCAATTTAAATAAATCGAGAAAGCCCAAAAAAACATCCATTGTTGACCCATCGAGGAGGACACCAAGACGACATCACCAAAAGCCAACGATCGAAGGAGGATGAGGAGGACAAGGGAGCCCTTGGGTGCCGCCCATGGCAGGCCCTTGGGCGCCGCCTAGGCAGACCCTTGGGCGCCCTTCCTCTTGATCCTCCTCACCTTAGTACTCCAGGTCTAGGTCTAAGACAAGTCCAGGTCCAGGTCCAAGTCCAACTAATGTTCTCCTCCGGATGAATAGGAGAACGAGGGAAGATAATATGGAGATAGATATAGAAGATCTCCTACCATAACAATACTTGTCAAAGTAATAGAATTCTTCTCTCTCACGTCACCGCCTCTGCTACCTTACCCTATCTATATAATGTAAGCCCTCTCAACATGAAGGGTAAGGGGGCCTCCAATGCCTCCAAAGACCTTCTAGATATTCTCATAACCTTGAGATCCTTACACACATCTTTCTCTTTCTCTCTCTCTCAAAAGCACTGTAACTCTCCGGAGACCGTGATTCATCAATAAAAAATACCAGGTCATCGCTGTCGTTTCCGAGAGTGGAGTAGATCACCCGGACCGAACCACTATAAATCCCTGTGTTGATCTATTATTTAATGTTTTACTTTTAATTGTCATTGATTGCTTGTTTGTCACTCATTAATTGCACCCTTACACGTACTTGACTGTTGATCTTGTACGAAGATAGTTTTGTGCATCATCAGTTTGACGCCGTCTGTGGGAAACGACTAATTTTCCTACTCACTCAGTCCATGGCAATCACTACCCAATCGATGAGCCAGCAATCAGGAGACAACAACCTAGCTCACCGGGAGGAGGCTTTGCCTCCCATTGCACCTATGGAACCTTCTGCTACTACCACTCTCGCTGCTAGATAGCAGCAACAACTCCTCTAGACCATAAAGCTGCTGGTGAACCAAAACTAGCAAATCATCTAACTCATGCTCTCCCAAGGAGGCGTCGCCCATCACCCCGCAGGAGGAGTCCCACTCCCTCCAACAGGAGAGGAGCCGCTACCTGTCCTTTCTGGGCGCCAGGTCTCTCACCAGAATTTCCAAGGCCACGTCAGGGAGCCCCTCGTCAAATGATCCCTCCTCAATGCGCAGGGAGCACACATTTTCCCCTTTCACACGTACCTGCGCAGAAAGACGAAGGAGAAAGTCAATATAGAGACCACGAGAGCCAATACTATCACCCGATCGAAGATGTCCCCAACTAGTGGGAGGAGAAGATCGGGAAGTGCAGGACCAGCTTGGTAATGCCCTCAAAGCTATCAAGGCGCAGACGCCTAAAACCGTGGACTATCTGGTAAGGTGCACTGATACTCCTTTTGTTACTGACATTGTTAATTACCCGTTGCTTTCGAAGTTCAAGATGCCCATCATCTAGATTTTCAATGGCACTAAAGACCCCCTCGACCACTTGGACACCTACAAATCCCTCATGCAACTATACAACATGCCTAAGGAGATTATGTGTAGAGCCTTCCCTACCAACCTCAAGGGGCCCGCACGTCAATGGTTTGCAAAGATCAAGCCCTCCTCCAGCCACTTTTTCGTAGAACTCAGTAGGTCCTTCGTCTCCCACTTCATTGGGGGACGCCGACATCAGAGACCAGTAATCCACCTGCTCATCATCAAGCAGGACAAGGATGAAAGCCTGTGAGGCTACCTCGCTCGCTTCAACGAGGAGGCTCTCCAGATTGAGGAGCCAGATGATAAGGTATCTCTTGCCGCCTTTATCGCCGGTCTCCGCACCTCTAGTTTCATGTTCTCTGTCCTCAAGAAGCCGGTCTCCAGTATGTTCGAGTTGCTGTCAAGGGCACAGAAATACATGAATGCTGAGGACGTCACCAAGGCCCGTCAAGGTGAGTCCTCCCAAGGAAGGGAGAAGAGGAAAGACACCCGTGAAGACAAGTGGGAGGCGAAGAACAAGAGAAAAAGAACCGAAAGAGTTTTTATGAAGGACCGTCTCGGTCCGTACCCCCTGAGAGACCAAAAACCTTTCACGCCACTCAATGCCTCGGTGGAGCACATCCTATTCCAGATACAGGATGACCCCATGCTCCATTGGCCAGGAAAAATGAAGTTTGCCCCAAACCGTATAAATCACAGCAGGTACTGTCGCTTCCACCGTGACCATGGCCATGACACAGATGACTACAATGAGCTCAAGAGGCAGATAGAGGAGCTCATACAACGTGGTCAGTTGAGGCAATACATTGTTGGAGGAGGACAAGCCCTGCCACTTGGTCGTTACCAAGACAACAGAGAACGCCAACAACCCCTCGGAGAAATTCAGACAATCTCTTGAGGGCTATAACTCTGCCAAGGAAACATCGGCCCACCTATGGGACACGCTTGAAGATTTTATTTATCTTTTACAATTTCAGTTGATTTATTTTGTTATTCATTATTTTATAAAATTTGCAAGATTAAGGTTTTCATAATTGTCTTGTTTTCATCCCAACACAGCCTACGACCTATCAACAACAAGGTAGACAAAAAGTCAGAAGGCATCTAGATGAGGGGTCTCACCCTCTCCACCTTAGGCGCCCCTATGATAGTCTCGCCTTCTCCACCTTGGCGCCTCCTTCGATGTCACCTAGACGATGGGTCTCACCCCTTTTCACCAGGCGGCCTAGACGATGGGTCTCACCCCTTCTCACCAGGCGACCTAGACGATGGGTCTTACACCCTCTCACCAGGCGGGCCTAGACGATGGGTGTCACCCCCTCTCACCAAGCGGCCTAGACGATGGGTGTCACCTCCTCTCACCAAGCGCCCAGACGAGGGGTCTCGTCATCTCCACCTTGGGTGCCCCCATGATGGGTTTCGCCCCTTCTCACTAGGCGCCCAGCTTCAGGTACCCAACACCAGACACCAGGCGCCAAGCTCATCAGCACCCTCATCATCTCCATCTCAATGGAATGAGCCTCAGGTGCTCAGCTCCTCAACACCCTCCTCATTTCCATCTCAGTGGAATGAGTCTTAGGCGCCTTGCTCCTCAGAGCCCTCTTCATCTCCATCTCAATGGAATGAGAGAGCCCTTCTCATCTCCATCTAAATGGAATGAGTCTCTGCCACGACAACCCTCTTCTGAGCAATACGTAGTTCTACCTCTGCTCCCAAGCAGCCTCAATCACTTAGTGCCTCATTCATGAGCTAACCCCAATTGCTTCGCGACATTTTCTCGTGTCTATCGCCCGAGCCCAACTTGCTTCGCTGTATCCTCTCGTGCCTGCCACCCGAGCCCTACTACTCCATGACATCCTCTCGTGCCTGCCACCTGAGCCCTACTTGCTCCGCGACATTCTCTCGTGTATGTCGCCCGAGCCCTACTGCTCTGTGGCATCTGCTCGTGCCTGCCACCTGAGCCCTACTTGCTCCGCGGCATCCTCTCGTGCCTGTCGCCCGAGCCCTACTTGCTTCGCGACATTCTCTCGTGTTTGTCACCCGAGCCCTACTTGCTCTGCGGCATCCTCTTGGGCCTGCCACCCAAGCCCTACTGCTCCATGACATCCTCTCGTGCCTGCCACTTGAGCCATACTTGCTCTTTAGCAGCCCTTGTGCCTGTCTCTCTAATATCCCACAGGTCCAAAGGTTCTCGTTCATCAAAGTCAAGTCAAAGCAGGACAGTTATGTGGAACTACAGTCCCCATAGAAGACTGCACAGGAGTCTCAACTCCAAAGGCTAGCTCCAGAAATCATAGTCGGGGAAGGAGTGGGGGCACCATTAGATCTCGCCTCCCAAAAAATAACCTAACCATTAAGCGTTGGTCAAAAAGTACTGGGGGCATCACCCTCTTGGGAGGAGGAGAAGACAACACAAAGAACCTCCACCTCCATCATTGCCGCCCAACTCTTCCTCTTGCCCAGAAGAGGCGCCCAAAGTCGTCTGCAATGCTCTTGCCTCGCCTGTCAAGTTGGCGTTGCCCACCAAGTCTCCTCTTACATTTGATGCCATACCGGGGTCCACAGCAAATAAGGTGTCACCCAGCAAGGTGTTGACGCCTACTTCATGGCCCTGGGCACCTACTTCATGGCCCTGGGCGCCTACCTCCTGGCCCTGGGCACCTACTTCTTGCCTTGGGTGTCTACCTCTTGCCTTGGTCGCCTACCTCGTGGTCTTAGGCGCCCATCTCAGCCATATGGGCACCGCCTAGCAGCTCACATGTACACCATGGGTGTCACCCACCAAGTGCTTCCTCCTTGGACTCTTCAGCTGCTTCTCCAAGAGAGCACCATTGAAGCCCTCTTCACCTCTCCCATCTCCAATGTGGGCACCGCCCAAAACACCTCCATGGGAGACTCCTACGATATCAAGGGCGTGGACTCCTCCTCGTTTTCTCTCCTCCACAACTGCTTGAACTCCTAGTTCCCATGAACTTGTTGGGTACCAAAGAAAATACAAGAAAAATTCGACTTACTCAGGTGAAGTTGTAGCACATGCCCACAACCCTTTCCTCTCATCGAAAGTCAGAGGCTTGGGGCATGGGGGGCAAATGATGAGCTCGGATTTTACTGGGCCAAACCCAATTTAAATAAATTGAGAAAGTCCAAAAAAGCGTCCATTGTCGACCCATTGAGGAGGACACCAAGAGGACATCACCAAAAGCCAATGGCCGAAGGAAGAGGAGGACAAGGGAGCCCTTGGGCGCCGCCTAGGCAGACCCTTGGGCATCGCCCATGGCAGCCCTTGGGCGCCCCTCCTCTTGATCCTCCTCACCATGGTACTCCAGGTCCAAGTCCAAGACAAGTCCAGGTCCAGGTCCAACTAATGTTCTCCTCCGAATGAATAGGAGCACGAGGGAAGATAATATGGAGATAGATATAGAAGATCTTCTATCATAACAATACTTGCCAAAGTAATAGAATTCTTCTCTCTCGCGTCATCGCCTTTGCTACCTTACCCTAGCTATATAATGTAAGCCCTCTCAACATGAAGGGCAAGGCGGCCTCCAATGCCTCCAAGGACCTTCTAGAGACTCTCATAACCTTGAGATCCCTACACACATCTTTCTCGCTCTCTCTCTCTCTCTCTCTCAAAAGCACTGTAACTCTCTAGAGACCATGATTCATCAATAAAGAACATCAGACCATCGCTGCCGTTTTCGAGGGTGGAGTAGGTCACCCGGATCGAACCACTATAAATTCCTGTGTTGATTTATTATTTACTGTTTTACTCTTAATTGTCATTGATTGCTTGTTTGTCACTCATTAATTGCACCCTTACACATACTTGACTGTTGATCTTGCACGAAGACTGTTTTGTGCATCATCACTAAGAATTAAATCTAATATTCTATTATCAATTAATTGAATCTATGTTCATATTTTTTCTAAAAATTAAAAATTAAATTAATAAATATTATAATGATAATGAGTAAAAATATTTTTTTATACAATAATTATGTCAATGCTTAATAAATAATTAGTATTTTATTTATATAATATTAGTTAAACGTGTTGATCATGTAAATTTCGTGTTTGACAACCCATTTATTATTCGTGTTAACGGGTTATATTATTTATAGGTTCGTGTTGAGAAATGATCAATTCTAACTCACTAATTTCATGTCGAATTCGAGTCGTGTTGTGTGAAAAATTACCACCCTAATTCAAGTCGTCTCAAGCCTATTTTCCGAAGTTGCTGCTGTTAGAGAAGCCTTTCTTTTGGCTTCAGCTAGGGATCTTCAGTAGGCGACCATCGAGGGCGACAATATGGAGATAATCAAATTGAGCTCAACAGAAGATACTCCTCCATGGGAAGTTAAAGCTTTTGTTAGTGACATTAGACACTTTGCGACTGCTTTGAATTTAAGATTTTTACACAAGCCAAGAGCTCTTAATAGAGCAGCTCATTGGGTCGCAGCCAAGACTATGTCAAACTCAATTCCACTGGATTGGGTGAGCTGCCCCCGACCCGAGCTAAAGGCTTTGTTATTTACTGAGTGTAACCAACTTTTTCCTACGTAATGAAATTTCAGTATAGTCTAACTTTTCAAAAAAATAAAATTATGAGAGTTTGTTAAGTCTCAAAATGAAAGAAGTCATACACACCGGATGTCACCTGGTAATGGTGGATCAAATAATTATAAATCCCCCCTTCTTTTGTCAAAGGCCATGCAAACAAGGATACCAAAGTGCCACATTAATTTTTGGCAATGATAGATAAATCTAAATACACACCCAACAAAAATAAAAAGGTTGTAGTAAAATTGATGTTCAAAATATCTATTTTCTCTTAATTTTGAATTATTTAATTAATTTCCTCCAATTAAATTTCAATATGTGGCCTATGTAATAGGGGTGCAACTCTAATATAACCTTAGATATATAATCTTTAACCCTTATCTTAACCCTAACCCTAACCCTAACCCTACCTCAACACGAGGTACTCAACCCGAGTACTGCTCAAGGTTAACTCGGACGAGCTTAGCTTCAATTCAGGTTAAAAATTGGGTTGGCTTGAATTACTTAATTTGGGTTGATTTTTTTAGGTGTAGATTTGATTTCTTTAAGTGTAGATCTGATTTTTTCAAGTGATCTGAGATGAAAGGCGAGGCACAGATGAAAAGAGAGAAAGGAGTGAAGAGTGAGAAATGGAGGCTGAGAGTCTGAGATGACTCAGACGACTGACGATTGAGAGAGGGAGGAATGGCTAGTCTGAGGCCAGATGAGAGACAATGAAAGAGAGTTCTAAGAGTGACAGAGGCGCAGGGGTAAAGACTTGAAGTGAAGTAAAAATCTGGACTTTGAAGAGTGAAGATAAATACTAACCCTAGTTAAATATATTTATATATTTATGTATATTCAGGTTCAACTCGATTTAGTGACTGGGTTCAACCCGATTTTAATATTTGGGTAGAACCCGACAACCCTAGGCCTTCACCTGAGGCTTGTCTGAATTCAATTTGGGATGGAGTTTTATTGCCCAGACTCAATTCAAGTATTAAAACTTCTAACTCAATCCCTATTTTTTTCGGGTTAGTCTCGTATTGAATTCAGGTTAGCCCACCCAAGTTGCACCCATATTATGTAATCACTTTCAATTTTTTGATAACTACTTCTTAGTTAATTTTTTCATCATCTTTATTAACTACTTTATATTTAAATTTTGATACAATATCAATTTAGCACATTAATAAGTAATTTCTTAATTTATGCTAGAATGGGGTGGATGGTGGTGGCTAGGAGTAGGGGTGCCGGTGATAATAAAGAAATATTACAAATTTTATGCATCGTATGAGACAATTGCTAGTATCTATTTTGAAGTTATAGTGGAACCTTGGTAAGGTAATGAGTTTCAATAAATGCTGGAACCTACAATGAAATCAATGGTTATAATTATCAAGTCTATTTTTTAAGTCTAATTTTTAAATCCATGTAGCATTACTCATAAGATAACTATATCCTTACTCTGACCCCACTTAGCATTCCTCCCACCCTAGTCGGCCCACGTTGAATCCACTCCACACCGTATTAGGCTCATTCAAACCTCACCCCGCTAGTAAATATTAGGTGTAACGGTGATATCATATCATTATTGTCACATAGTATTATTAAACAATAATAAAACACCAAATATAATTGGTGAACCCTACTATTCCAGCATGGTAAATATTAAATAATTATGTATAATGAATAAAATAGTAGGATCCACCAAGTCCACATAGTATTCTACAATTGATTGGCGACACCATATAAATTATTATAACATCAATGATATAGTGTCACCGTTATATTAAATACTAACAATAACACATACCCAAAGGCACTAGGCAAGACAAAAATTGAGCACAAATAGTATAATATCGAGGCACAAAGTTTTTCTATAGGGATGGAAATTAAAAGTCTGCAATCAAACTCACCCATCAATAAAAACAAAATAAAAGCTAGAGCTAATTAAAATTTCAACTTTTATCTCAAACCAAATACAAAATTGAGGCCGTTTTCACTAGTGATCTTGATCATTAAGATGCATGTTTCAATGACACTAATATGATGCAACTATCCTTCAATCTTTAAGAAAACATCAAGGAGTCAAGATGCCAAGCATGTATAACTATGTCCTTGGGTAAGAACCAATTGAAAAGCCATTGAGGCATAACTACTCAGTCAAATAGAGATCCTTTCTTGTCAGAAATGATTTATCCTCATGAGAAAAAAGGCATTACTGTTAAAATCCCCGAA
The DNA here is from genome assembly GCA_963454935.2 of Ilex paraguariensis. Classification (NCBI taxonomy): domain Eukaryota; kingdom Viridiplantae; phylum Streptophyta; class Magnoliopsida; order Aquifoliales; family Aquifoliaceae; genus Ilex; species Ilex paraguariensis. The sequence continues at coordinate 17,096 of CAUOFW020001250.1, forward strand.
AAAAGAAAAGAAACAATGCAAATAATGGTTATAATAAATGACAGTATGCCTCTCATTGCCCAACCAAAAAGACATTTCTATTGACAAACAAATTGCTATACACATTATTTTAGATTTACCATATAACTGGAACAGGGGCTATCACAATAAAGAGAAATAAGTAACTTCAATAAGCATCGGATGTCAAATTACGGGCAAAAAGCATTTGGATGCTGGGACCTTCATTTCAAACTACAAGCAGTTTAGTAGAGCAATTCCATTTGCATAACCTGCATTAATTTGGCAATAAAAACACAAAGAAGCATGTAGTATAGAAAATTTTGAGTGACAATACTGCAAAGTTTGCGAGGGGTTCGAAGCACCCAACTTTAGAATAGTACATCAAAGAGAAAAGCTAAAACAAAAAAAAATGGATATCCACTTAAAATGAAACCTCAAAATTCAAGAACAAAACAAAGCACAAATCAATGCATCCACTATTTTTATCAGCACACTCTCCTCGTAAGTTCAACCCATTACTAAGTTTATCTAAAATAGATTTCAAGTTTGAAAGAAAAAAAAAACTTTGAAGTTTTTTCCCTTCCATCCTCCTCTTCCTCCATCCTCTTCTTCACCATGTTTCTCTCATACATTCTCTGTCACACACAAACACCCCTTTTCCTTCTTCACTCTTTCTGCATGCACACACACAAAACACATACACAAACACACAAACATATACCACACAAAGAGAAACACAAATATGCCCACTGTCATTGGTCGTCCAAATTAATAAATTCCAATTCATAAACCACAACTTCTGAAGTCATAACCCACAAATTGAGTCTAAATTAATGCCAATGGGTGGTGGAGGTCGTAAGTCATAGTATTCTCGGTCGATGAGTGGTGTGTGTGAATGTGGCTTTTTGGAGTTGTGTGTTGTGTTGTGATGTGTGTGAGTGATGTTTGTTATGTCTGCTTGGGTATATGTGATGTCTGTGTGTTGTGTATGTGCATGCCTTGCGATTGTTTGTACGTGTTATAGGTGGGGAGTTAAAAAAAGTTGATACACGTGTTTATGGATAATCGAAGGGGATGAGTAAGATAAGTGGATAGGATGTAAGAAATTCAAGTAGCCTATTAACAAAGGGACCAACCAGTTGAGCAGGGGATAGGTAGAATAAATTCTCACCACCCAGGTGAAAGGAATTATATAATAAACGCAATGGAATTTTACAAATAAATATTGATTCATTGTTATAAGATCTATTCATGTTTAATACAAACTGATAGACCTTGGATCTATAGAGAAGATTAAGAGTTATCTCTTGATGCGTGCTTTTAACGATATTCAAGCTTTCTCAAATAACTTTGATCTTTAAATCTAAATTTGATCTTTATCCCAGGCCTCATAATTGTTTGGCCTCTGTTGGTATTCACACGAATTGATAAATTTAAAGAATCTATCTCAACCTTTGACAAACTAGTAGAGATAGAAAATGAGGGAAGAACGGTATTTATAGAGTTTTAGAAGACTCTAATTTTGGCTTGGGTCTAGTTGCAATTATAATATAATTACATATAACCATTTGATTAATCATTAGTTATAATAAAGTCCATAATTAACTCTTAATTAGGTTTTCTCCCCAATTAAATCTTAATTGGTTGTCTCTCTTTTATGCTTTAGTTTCCAATCAATTATATTGTGTGTGACCCTATAGGTTTAAGCATACCCAGTTGTAGACATTTGATACTAACTATAAGTAGTATCTCATATTAGAACTATTTCTAATTTAGCTTGAATTAGAACTCTTCTAATTCTCCCTTTATCAAGAACAATTAATATATTAATTTCATTCTTCGGGCTTCTACTAATCATAAGTGACACCTAGTATCATATCATGATCGATTTCTGGATATCACAAAGTAAGTAAAGAACTCATTCAGTCTACAATTGTCATGCAATTCAATCCTTTTATCACACAATGCTCAATTGAATTACTAGGGTATGAAATTACTGTCAAACTCCAAACTCAATCTTATGTGTTCGACCTTAGGACTACGACTCTTAATGATCAATAAAAAACTCTTTTTCTAATTGTCATTCTACCTTGGCCAAGGACTCCTTGAGTTATATCCTACAAGATCACATATGACATTCTTCTTTTATTTACTAGGGGTGATAGATTTCATATTTTACACTCATAAGTCTTCATGTATGTTTTCCTATGTCTAATAATACATATCCAAGTTACATGGTTAGTATATGAATATGTTGTATAGTTAAAGTATGGAAGTCCATGCACAAGACAATCATGGTGTCTCAAGTCTAAGGATCAGTCGCATAACTATAACTTAAGATTTAACATTGACAAATATGTAAAACTTTATATGAATAATCCTACTTTAGTTAATGGTCATGTTCAGTGTACTTGTTCTCTAACAAGCACCCACACACTTGATTCAGTGTTTTTACACTAGTGACTTGGACGAGTCATCTCATATCAAATATGATTAAACATAGTATATACTAGTCTATCTGGATTACATATTGCTCACATAGTAATCCTATGATTATGAACATTCGAGTTAAATACTAAGAAGTATAGGTCTCATCTTCTCAACACCTTAAAAAACTATCTTTTTAACTTATACTCTACAAACTATATCACGTTTATTAAAATGAAATAAAGTAGAAATATGATAAATAAATTTGCCCTTTTATTTAATTAAATAATGAATGTTACTAGTACAACTCCAAAACATCATTTATATGATTGGTCCTAGGGCTACTAACTCTAGGTAGCAAAATACACCATCCGCAGTGACTAAGTAATGCAAGTTTTTATAGCACAGTGCCTAGGCAAGTCGGAATGCCTGTCGTGACCCTCTCACACTCGTGTCAACCCATAACTACCTCAACCGTGCTCATACCAATGGCCTCTATCTGTGAGGCACGTGTCCCAACATTAATTAGGTGGATGTGACATTTCTCCAAACACAGCTTGAACGCAGACCCAAAGGAGGCTGCTACAACCGAGGCGAAAGAGGGCTCTCAAGATTAATAATTGTGATTGGTCACCTCTAGACCAGGATCTCGAGAAGGCTATGAATGCAATGGACCCAGTGCGCTCCTACCTGGGGTTCTCCTTTCCCTCTTGAGCCCTTTCTTGAGACTTTTGACAATGTGTCCAATAGAGAAAATCTACATAGTTTCGATTTTTGGCCACCAATCCACATGTCCTATTGTCCTATATGTTGATTTGGGCCAATGACCCTAATTACTTTAGGAGTCCCTCTAGATTCTAGTCAAGCATATCCTAGTGGACAGTGAGCCAAACACTAGGACGTCTATTCAAGCAGACTAATCATTCAAGACCCTGCCTTAGGCCTAGGTTAACAATTATGCTCATCCATTCTCGTTGCTCAGTTCTTCCTGGAGGAGGGCCATACTGCCTTGTCCCTAGGTGGGGACCCCTCATCCTAGTCCAATGAGCCAGTTGAGCAACAACGTCCAATAGGTTGAGGATACTAATTTCGTCAGTTGTGAAGTCCTAATTTTGTGCCTTATCTTCGCAGTGGAGGAGACGAGTCACGACAAGGTTGCCACTAGACCCTTATGGTGCCGTTGTGCCAATTCCAATATGATGAGGATGTGTTCCGCCCTTCACGGTGATGGTGCCTACTGCGGCACTAGGTGTCTGTCGCGATTCTAATACCTGTCACAGTGTTGGAATACTGTCATGGCGGTGGAATGCTATTGTGGCACTATTGTCTGTATCAATATTGCTGGATAATATTGGACCCCACTACCATGTAAGTTGTCAACTTTTTTCATTTGTCTTCTCATAGTGTGGGCACGTGCTCCAATTTTATCAGGTATTACACGTGTGTTGCTGTATGTTGTGTGTATGCACCTGTGATGTTGATTTTCCAGTTTTCCCACTATCCTACCATATCTTACCATCATAAACTACCCACAATCTTATTTTCACATGAATTTTAGGATGAAGTATTACATTCTAGGTGCAAAAAGGGAAAAGTTTCTAGATCTGTGATACCCTAGCCCTATTGCTTATCACACACCTCATCTTTTTGAACAATTCTTGAGGTGGGGCTTATAAGAATTTAGTTTAACAGTTGGTGAGTGACCCAATGAGTGTGTTTACATAGACATTGTGTGTGTGGGTGAGTGTGCTCATAAACCACTTGTTTGAGTTTGCACGAGCAGAGAGGGGAAGAGGTATGGTTGTGTGTGTTGGTGCCGAATTTGGTGTGTGTGTGTGCATGTGTTGTGAACTTAAACAATATGGGGGTATTGTGTTTACAAAGATGAGGGGTGTGTGTGCTTGTGTTGAGTATGTCTGTGTTGCATATGCACACACACACACATGTAGAGAGGGAGATAGGGAGTAAGAGGGGACCTAGATAATGGTTTCCTCTATGGGGTGTTAGTTGGTGGTGGGTCGTTGCAATGGCTCACCAATGTTGGTTGGGGAAAGGAAGAAGAAGAAGAGGAAAGGCAGAGAGACAAGAGAAGAGAAAAAAAAAAGAGAGATGAGTAACAGAAGTAAAAACAAAAATGATGGAGATTAATGCTATTGAGCTTTGGAGAAGATCGAACTTTGAAGGAAAGAGATCGACTATTGCTGAGCTGAGGAGATCGGTTGCTATTGGCTGTTGTACATATAGTCAGGAGAATAGAAGTGGACTCATTGATTAAGGGAACAATTTTTCCCAAAAAAATGATTTTTTCTATCCCTTAAATTCGAACCACTTGGTTTTAACGACGCGTCTGGTTCATCGATTTTCTCCAAAATCAGTCAGTTTATTAATTCTAATAACACTAGTGATGAGACCCTATGATGTAAGTCCCAAAATGTTCCCAATGGATAGTTCATGTGTGAACCAATGTTTGATTGACTATATTGTTCGTGTGTGAAACATACATGATATTTGCTATGATGGATTGACTTTAAATGTATAAAGCTTTGATTTATAACTTTTACATTTCAAATTAAGATGTGTTTGGAGATTTTCATAAATAATCTACATATTACCTTATACTTGATTATAGAAAGCTTTCGTTTCTTATTCATATAGTTTGTGAAATGCTAGTATGTAAAATTTTGTATATGCTTAGAAAATAATTATCCTACTAGGTTTTGGTTGCTCATCTTTTATTAATACATTTAGAGACTACCATGCATCATGAGACATAGGTAATGGAATGCCTATGGCGGACTTGGACTGGGAAGAATATTTTTTAGAATTTTTTTGTATTTATCTTTAGATCTTTTGCAGAAGTGCTAACAAACAAAAATTGTGCTTGAAAGGTTGTTTTGAGACACTTGTGGTGTACACTTGGTCATCCTATAGAGAGATCCCACAAGATACAACTGGTTGACTTGGGGACCCTTTCCCTTTCATTTAATTATACATTATACCCCTTCCTTGCATGTAACTATTCATCCTTCCCCATTACGTAAATAAGGAACATTTAAATCTTCTCACAGTTTTACCATAATCCCCAATTTAATATTTCCAATGATGGCATAAAAAGAAAAGTTCAGGAATAGACGATAAAACTCGAGTAAATATTCAATTTAACGTTTCAACCACATCAACAATATCACGTAATATAATTATTTAATAAAAAATTTAAAAAATTGATAAAGTAAACCTTAATTCTTTCCATGAATAGTTCTTTTATCACACGAATAGATAATTAGAATGTTATAAGTTCTACTTATTCACTTACGAGTGGTGTATTAGTTACATTAAATAAACGAATCTTTTTGGTACTTTTATTATAAAATAGTATCTTTGCGAAGGTTCAACCAATAGTCTGCTGTAGCACATATCTGATGATATCTGCATATGCTCACAAAGTTTCCCTCTGGGTTAGTAATCCGGGTTCGACTCCCGGCATCGGAATTCTTTTTCAGCCCTCCGCCTTTGTTTTTTGTTTTTTTTTTTTTTTTTTAAACTTTTCAAATTCAGAAAGGGTCCGAGTTTTCCGACATTTTTTTTTTCCAATGAATGGATGTTCCTTGTTTATGTAGTGCTGGTGAAGTGGTTAACATCGGTTTGATTCCCTTTCCCCTTTCCTTCGTTATCTCTCTACAACTCCATACACATAGACACTTACTCCAGTTTAAGAAAACCCATTTTGTTATATTTACAGTTGGAATTGAAATCAAGGGTTTTGATTTGTTGGCTTGGCACATTTTGATTCAGATGAACATTGAATTGGTCAATGGTTAAATTCTAGTGTTGCTTTTCGGGTCATGTATAGATGTAATCTGATAAGGTTTGGTCCGGGGGTGGCGTCTTGTGCGTCCTATGGAAAGCCGGTGGATGCTGTGGATGACATCCTCCATAGGCAAGCATTCTAATCGATAATTATTTAATTTTTGAACAAAATAAAAAAAATTACGCTGTTCAATACCATTAAGAATACCAATAAATAGACTATATGTCATTCAAAATCGTCGCCGAATTGTTGAGGGACGATAAATTGAATTTTTGACAAAATAATCCAAGAATAGTCGATCATGACCTTTTTGTTTGTCACGATAGATGACTCTCCGACTTAGAACAGAACCACTATATTTATTGGGTTATTCTGACTCTTCTTTTAAGATTTTTAACATTGTGATATTATTTATCTCATAAAGAGCCACAATTGAATATATTTTTTCCTCATTATCATCATTGCAAAAAGAAGAGGAAGATAAAAAATGAATTGAGAAAAAGATGCTTTGAAGTATTCATTTCCATAAGACTGTTGAAGAAGGGCACGAATGATGTAATTTATTTATAGAATATTTTGGTTGTAATTTAATTTGGAGGGAAGAATTAAAACGGAGAGGACATGAATTTTTGGAGGGAATGAAATCTTGAGAGGAATAAAGGCTTTCGAGGGAATGAGAAAGGATAACATGTTTTGGTGGGAAAAATTAATAAAAAATGAGTTTTGGAATAATAAGAGAATTTTTTTAAAATAATTGAATAAATATTTGAATTTATCCATTGAAGTGTTCTATACCAAATTAAGTTTTTGACTTAAATTTAGACTTAAATTTGAGTCATGATTAAATATACTTTAACAAAACCAAAAATGTATTTGCTCAAAATAATAAAAACAGAAAGTACACTATTAAATAAATTTATTTAACGACTAATAAATCACATAAATATATTAAAAAATCAAGGTGAGATTCTCTTTTTTTCCCCTCAACTTTTTAGTGATAATATACATTTATTAAGCATTTAAGTAAAATTAATTATTTATATGTGGGTCATTTAATTCTACTACAATTTGCAATTAAGAAAAAATTAGAAAAAAATTACTAAATTGTTTGAAAAAATGTGTTAGATTAGTGTTGACGTGAACTAGAATGGTCCAACCTTGGATACGACTCACTATGATTTGATTTTTATTAGGCTCGATAATTTTAAATATGATCTACAAACCCAACACAAAATTGAGCATAGACTTAACGAATTCAAGTGATAAATAGGCAACTAATAAAACTGTCAAATAAATAGATTGATACAGATCCTATTAAATACGCGGTGCAACCTTGACTCAACATAAACCCAACTCTCATATTATAAATAATTTTTTTTGAACAGCTTATATTATAAATGAACTGGGGATTATTCGTGCGTAAATGTACGCTGTAACGTGAATAATTTTGAGAGAAATCTTATGTTCCGTTTGGTATGATGGAAAAATGAAATAATAGAAAGTTGAAAGGATAAAAAGTTGAAGGGATAAATAAAATATCATATTTGGTAAGGATGAAAAAGTAGATAAATTAACTTTACTTACAACTCACCAAAATCAATCCCTTCAAAATTAGAAGGTAAGTGGATTGAAAGTTAATTATTTGTATTGAGATGTATCTTATTTGTCTATATATTATGTATACATTAATTTTATATAAAAATATAATGATAAAATATGTGTATATATATTTAAATAAATTTAAAAATAAAATTATAAAATAAAATAATAAATTAAAATTAAAATTAATTTTTTTTTTCCATCTTAGTTAGGGGTAAAAATTTTTGACTCAACATGATGACACGACTTGAATTCGATAAGAATTTTATAACACGAACTTGATTATAACTCGACACAACCTTAAAAATGACCTGACACGAGAATAAAAAATATAAAACACGGATAAATATTCAATGTAACTTTTAGACCACATCAACAATATCACGTGATACAATTATTTAATAAAAAATTTAAAAAATTGGTAAAGTAAACCTTAATTCTTTACATGAATAGTTGTTATATCACACGAATCGATAATTAGAGTTTTATAAGTTCTAGTTATTCACTTACGAGTGGTGTATTAGTTACATTAAATATTCTCCCGTAGAACGAATCTTTTGGTACTTTTATTATAAAATATTATCTTTGTGAAGGTTCAATCAAAAGTCCGCTGTAGCACATATTTGATGATATCTGCATATGCTTGCAAAGTTGCCCTCTGGGTTGGTAATTCGGGTTTGACTCCCTGGGGCTGAATTCTTTTTCAGCCCTCCCCCTTTGTCTTTTTTTTTTTTTTTGTATAACTTTTCAAATTCAGAAAAGGTTCCGAGTTTTCCAACTTTGTTTTTTTTTTTTTTCGTAATCAATGGATGTTCCTTGTTTATATGGTGCTGGTGAAGTGGTTAACATCGGTTTGATTCCCTTTCCCCTTCCCTTTGTCATCTCTCTGCAACTCCATACACATAGACACTTACTCCTGCTTAAGAAAACCCATTTTGTTATATTTACAGTTGGAATTGAAATCAAGGGTTTTGATCAGTTGGCTTGGCACATTTTGATTCAGATGAACATTGAATTGGTCTATGGTTAAATTCTAGTGTTGCTTTTCGGGTCATGTATAAAAGTAATCTGATAAGGTTTGGTCCGAGCATTCTAATTGAGGATATCATTTTTTGACGAGAAGATAATTTAAGAATGAGTAATGCTATATGGATTTTAAAAATAATTTTATAAATTAAATTTGATAATTTCAATTATTGAATAGGTAGTGTAGTCCCAATAAATGCTGGGACTCACAGTGAAATTAATGGTTGTAATTATCAAGTCTAATTTTTAAGTTTATTTTTTAAGTCTATGTAACATTACTCTTTAAGAATACGACAAACATCTATTTTTTAAACCAAAAAAGGATCACGTGCTTCACTACCATTGAGAATACGAATTGACGATACTTAGAATAATTTTCAAGTATGAACTCAGACGCGGAGGTCAGGCCAAGAGATCAGAGAAGACACGCAGAGCTCAGAGTATCAGAGCTAGAGCTCTTTCTAGACGTGATCACAGCAGAAATGATAAGGGAACAGTTAGATGACAAAAACAATCTTACAAGTGACAAAGAGTTATTTTCAAGGCACAAAATCTTTAATCAGTCAAGATCCTCTCCTAAGATCAAGGAGAGTTCCTTGGATAAATGACAAGGATCTCGGTACAGATCTCACAGAACTAGGGACAACCCTATAAATATTATGTAATGCGCCCAAGAGAAGGGGGACCCTAGTGACATACAATCGAACTTGTAAACCTTTCGGATGATCAATAAAGGAAAAAGGAGCAAGAGCCTCCATTGAAGAATAGACTAGTCGAGCTCCTGAGCTGGTGAACCACTATATTTTCATTGTGTCAATCCCCCAATTTTCCTCTCAATACGAATCCTTGTTCTTTTGAGCCTTGTAGCTCAGATTCTAATAGCCACACACTGCTCATCTTATCTACTCAATATCACAAAGTTGCACCATGTTGATTTACACCATCAGTTTGGCGCCGTCTGTGGGAACGACTATTCCTGTTACAAATACGCTGATCTTTTCAGTAATTGATGGTCTTAACTCACCACACGAGCAGAAGCCAAACAAACCTACCATGAATGCAAGACCAACAGGAAGCAACGACAGACAACCCAAGAATTTCCCGGAGACTAATAACCCCACAAACAACGAGTTGGAGGCCCTACGCCTAGTTAATCAACATCTACTACAACAGAATGAAGAGCTTTTGAATCTCTTGCAACGCCCTCAGGAGGCACGACTAGCCCAAGAAGGCCAGAATAACCCCCTTCATAGAGAGCAACAACACCTCGATCCCCTTAGAGAAATTAATGAAGAAGAAAAAAATAGTCAGACCTTGGGGTAGGTTCCCCATCTATCCCCCAGGAATGAACACAATGAAGAAGTGCAAAGTCAGAACGATGGGGGCAAGAGGAACGATTGCTTCCCTTACCAGCGGGAGAGGAGAGAACAGTACTGGGAGCAGCGCTTCAAGGACATCTAGCAAGAGCTCAACCATATGAAGGAAGCTGTGAAGAGCAAGACTCCAGTTACAATGGATGCCCTGGTGCAACAAACTGAGTCCCCATTCACCACTGGCATACTGCATTTTTCCCTTCCCCCAAAATTCAAAATGCCACAAAGTAGAAACTTTTGATGGGACAAAGGACCCCGTGGACCACCTCAATACTTACAAGAACCAGATGGAGCTCCATGGATATCAAGACTCAGTGCGCTGTAGAACCTTTGCCATCACGTTAAAAGGCTCAATCCTGACATGGTTCAATAGGCTCCCCCCAACCTCGATCTCCTCCTTTAAAGAGATTTCTATATCATTCTTATCTCACTTCATAGGAGCTCAGATATACAGAAAACTGAGCTACCACTTATTGAACATGAAACAGGGACTTCAAGAGAACCTCAGGTCTTATGTCCAGCGGTTCAACTCGAAATCCCTGAAAGTGGATGTCCCAGATGAGAAATTTGTCATTACCGCGTTTATAGCTGGTTTAGGCGTGCAATCCAAAGACTTGATGTTCTCAATTTCAAAGAACCCTCAGGCAAGTATGGCTGAGGTATTGGCTAAGGCATAAAAATACATAAACGACGAGGAAGTTCTTCTCTCAAAGGTGGGGAGCTCATCCGCACAAAAAGACAAAGGGAAAGAAGAGAAAAAGAGGGATCGAAGTCCCAAGAAAGAAAGAGGGTGTGATAGGTCTCCAAGAAAAGACAGAGATCGTTCCCCAAAAGGAGGGGAGATGTCAGAGATAACTTAGGTTCGTCGCAGCCAAAATTACAGTAAAGGTACGCACCTTGGTAACTCCCTCCTCTCACCGTAACGATATCGCAGATCTTATATAAGGTGCAAAACGAGAAATTTCTGAGGTGACCACCTCGGATGAAAGCAGACCTGGCGAAAAGAGATCCCACGAAGTACTATGAATATCATAGGGATTATGATTATCACACTGATGATTGTATCCAATTGAAGAAAGAGATTGCGTTCTTGATCTAGAGAGGGTAGTTGTGCCGCTATGTAGCTCAGGATAATAAAGATCGAGCCCCTCCACCTCCGCCGCCTCAACAGCAGGCTCCTGTGTAACATCAGCAACCCCTGGGAGAAATCAGAGTAATATCTGGAGGATTCGCAGAAGGTGGAGAGTTTAGTTCAGCCAAAAAGGCTCACCTGCGCAGAATTAGAACTGGCGAAGCACTGGAAGTGCATGCTGTGTTCAAGGCACCTCGGCTCGACACGGCTATCACCTTTTCAGACTCCGACTTGGAAGGCTACCAACACCCCCATGACAACCCATTAGTGGTAAGGGCTATCGTAGCTAATAGAATTATTCACCGAGTTCTAATAGACAATGGGAGTTCTACAAATATCATATTTGCCTTTGTGTTTGACAAAATGGGCATAGGTAGGAAAAAGTTGGAGCTAGTCAGTGCTCACTTGATGGGGTTCGCAGGGGAAAGGGTACTGCCCCTGGGCTCAATCTAGCTCGTGCTAACTATGGGAGATCCTCCCTGCCAGGCCACTACTACAGTAACATTCCTGGTTATTGATGTGCCTTCAACATACAATATGCTGCTAGGAAGACCTTCCCTCAACGCAATAAGGGCAATTCCCTTTGCCTATCACTTAGTTATGAAGTTTCCAATAGAGAGCGGAGTTGGAGTGGTCCGAGAAGACCAGCGTGTAGCAAAGGAGTGCTACATGACCTCGATGAAGCAGAAGGAAGTTGAAAGCATCCAATTAGATGAGCTCGACATGAGAGATGAGCTGGACATTAGGCCAACGCCATCAGAGGAACTAGAGCTCGTTCAGCTTGATGAGGAGCCAGAGTACCTTGTTTACATCGGGTCAAAACTAAGCAGGGAAATAAAGGACCTTCTTATCCAATTTCTAAAGGTGAATATGGGGGTATTCGCCTGGAAGTAAGAAGACATAGATGGAATCGACCCCTTGGTTATCACATACAAATAAAGTGTGAATCCCACCTGCAAGTTTGTTAAGCAAAACGAAGAATTTTTGCTCCTAAACGTCAAAAAAAAATCAATAAGGAGGTCAGCAAGCTTCTCCACGCCAAAGCCATTAGGGAACTAGATTACCCTACTTGGTTAGCCAATGCGGTTCTTGTCAAGAAGACCAATGACAAGTGGCGGCTCTGTATATACTTCACTGATTTCAATCGGGCATGCCCCAATGACAGTTTTCTCTTGCCTCAGATTGACTTAATAGTGGATGCCACTGCTGGACATGAGCTCCTCAGCTTCATGGACGCCTTCTCAAGCTATAATCAGATCAAGATGGATTCAACTGACCAGGGGAAGACATCTTTTGTGACTGAGCAGGGAATATACTGTTATCAGGTCATGCCTTTTGGGTTGAAGAACACAGGAGTCACCTACCAACGCCTGGTGAATCGAATGTTTCAAAAGCAAATTGGAACGTTCATGGAGGTCTATATCGACGATATGTTAGTGTGACGCCCCAAATCCAAGGGTCCGTTGATTACCCATCAACCCGCGGAATATCCGTGAATACCGAATAGCTCGATATCACACTGTTATGCCCCATTTACCGAGGTCCTTAATTTAACAAAATTCGGGCAGAGTCTCCCTTGTACGGAGAACTCTACCCAAAACACAACCTGTGCAATATATATTAACATGACCCATCTGAGGCCTCATATAACACAATGACCACACAGGGTCCATTTATAAGTAAAACTTGACCATATCGGGTCCAATTATAATTAAATATTGGCTACACCGGGTCCAATCATCCATATAATTTCTATTATAATTTAAAAGAAGACATACTTAAAACATTCTTTTCACAAATATTATACATCAACACAAAATAAAGTCACATTTGGCTTTCTTCAAACATGTGGGTCCAAATTTGAGCTATCCACCGGTGTACCTCTCCCACCTAAAATGTTTCCCATATAGGGTGAGCCAACACTCAGTAGAAAAACCCCTATAGAGGCTACTCATCACCTAAAATGCATATGCAATGTATACATGCAACGTTTCACAACAAGTATTCCCTCCAATAATAACATACAATACAATGTTGGAAAATCATGATGTCATGCCAAGTAATGAGAAGAACCTCACTCATGCATGCTATCCCGAGTCCACACCGACTCCCATAACATAATGCGACACTTACGTGTAAAACAAACGTCTTTGATGAAACACATCCAAAGATCATTTTGAAATCAACCATATGTCATAAAACCAATTCATTCTTAGATGTTTTCCATTAAATGAATAATTTATATATCAAAATCATGTGCCTTTATTGGGGTATCGGATTCAGGAATCGCACCTCTAGCTCCGTACGCTGTTACACTTTTCTAGAATTTCATCGCCGGTAAGTGTATGAACCAAGTAGCCGGGTTTTTCACCCGAGGGAGTGTCTAGCCCTATTTGCTATACCCAGCACAAGTTTTCTTATGCATGTAACTGTGCGACTTCGTAGGACGTTCCATCCCATTTTTTTGAGCCCATTATCAAGCACCAATGTTGGTGTTGATCACCCCATGCAACCATACACCCACACTCATGCATGTAGCCCTTGAATGTGATGCTATGCCATGCCCAATATGCAATGTTGCCCAATGAGCTAGATCAACTACATATATAGACAATCTCATGGTAATTCATATCATAAGCATATAAATTCTATGAATCATTACAATGTCAATATATATAAACAACACATTCTATAAGCATGTTATACATTGTCATGTCAAAACAACCTTAATTCACACTTAGGCATTTTAGCAAACACCTTCTAGGCAACAATCATGTAAGCATACAATATTGCCCCCACACACATCAAATATCATCAAGTGTCAAGAAATTATTTACAGAACTCCTACATAACAAATTTAACTAGAATTTTGTCTATACTTAATTCACCATTTCCATGACTATAGGCAAGTTATAAAACATTTTATACCACTAACCATTTCATATGGGCATTCTAGATTAAGAATCGACCCAAATAGAAGAAATCTTACACATTACATATAACATTTTAAATAGGAATGAACCAAAGTAGGAGAATCCCTACCTTAATAGAAGTGCAAAATGAGTGTAGAAAGCCTCAAGAACACTTTCTCTCTTGTTCAGTTTTAATGCCACATGTAGGGTTCTTTTCCAACTAAGCGTAGGCGTTTAGCATTTTTGAACATTCTGCAGGTAACCTACATGAGTTAAAACAACTCTAACTCTAGTTATTAAAATCCAATTCTAACAAAATATGTAGGAGATGAACATAGACTCATAGGAATTATCTTTCACCAAAAATCACTATTTTTGAACACTAAATACCTGTTCTAGGTAACTCCTAAACTAAGTGTAAGTTACAGAATTTTCAGGTTCTAGCATGTCATAATCATTTTTAGAAATTCACCTAAAATAGAGTTTTCATCCTTTTGGCATAAAACCAAAGCCAAAATAACCCTTTATGAATCTATTTCAAACCCTCAAAGTTTAAGATTCATAAACGAACTCTAACTCATAAAACCAATTACGAAACTATATGCTGCCCAGATTTTCCATATCAGTTTCTATAGGCTGGGGCTAACTTTCAAAAATCACCAAAACTCGTACTTATCTCCATTTTACTTGAAACCAAAACCAAACGAATCCTTTTTCAGTCTAAATTATAACCTCAAAATCCCAGAATTATTAAATAACCGTAGATTATGAAATGAATAAGAAACTCATTTACTGTCTAGGATTGACAGCACCACTCCTTCTTCTTCCTTTCTGTTTGAGCTCAAGAAAATACCCACCAAAACTTAATTTCCCCAAAATCTCCCCTTTAGACCTTCGGTGAAATCCTTCATTTTTGGTACCCACACGTAACCCTCATCGCGTAGACCAACTTTAATTCTTGGTTTAAGCGATTTCGACCGACGTAGCCTAGCGGATCGACGGAGAAAAACTTGAAAACTCTCTTTCTCTCTTCTCTTCCTCCAACGTCTAAAACCAGCCAGCAAATGGGTAGGAAATGACTGACTTTTCAGATATTTGTCCCTTTTATACTTTTAAAGACTTGGCCCTCGTTGCGCCAAGTGTCCTCTTTTGTTCAGGTCCGTTTTTCGTTCCGAAACGATTAAATTTTGTACCGATTTAAACTCAAAATATTTTTTGACTTACAAAATTTTTTATAAAAATTTCGTTTTTAGGGGTCATCGGACACCCGTCACCTCGAAAAATATGAAAAATCCGACTATTTCAGAATTTGACAAAATTTGTTTGGGTAACTAGATTTTACGAAATGAATCTAACGGTGAGGTCCGTTTCATCATCCGAGATCTAAAAAAATATCAGTTTTTAACCCGCAATATAATGACAAATTACCATTTTGCCCTTTTTTAAGAAAAAGTTAAAATTTTTCCCGGGTTTCACAGTTGGTAAAATCACTGAAGGCAAAACTCCACATTGCGCATCTATCAGAATCGTTCCAAGTCCTTAAGGAGTACAAGATGAAACCCAACCCTGCAAAATGTGCCTTCGGAGTGTCTGCAGGGAAGTTTTGGGCTTCATAGTCAACAATAGAGGAATTGAAGCTTATCCAGAAAAAGTTAAGGCAGTTCTGGATATGAAACCACCATCTAGTGTAAGGGAGATCCAACGCTTGACTGGGAGAATAGCTGCCCTGAGTCGTTTTGTCTCCAGATCAAACGATAAGTGTCAGCTCTTCTTTCAAGTCCTAAAAAAGGTGTGCCAGTAGGATACCCGATGTGAAGAAGCATTCAAAACTTTGAAGACCTAACTGAGCTCCCCTCCCGTTTTGGTAAGCCCCTTGGAAGGGGAAGTACTAACCCTCTATCTAGCTGTTTTAGATTTCTCAACCAGTGCAGCATTAGTGAAGGAGCGAGATAAGTCTCAGTAACCAGTCTATTACTGCAGCAGAGCTCTAAATGAGGCAGAGGAGAGGTACCCAAAAATGGAAAAGCTTGCTTTAGCATTGGTGACTACGACCAAGAGACTTAGACCATATTTTCAAGCTCATACTATCGAGGTTCCAACAGAACAACCAATGAAGCAAGTGCTGCATAAATCAGAGTCTCTAGGGAGGCTGATAAAGTGGGTCATAGAGCACAGTGAGTTTGACATCAATTTCAAGCCTAGAATTGCGATCAAAGGGCAAATTCTAGCATATTTCATTGCGGAGTTCACAACACCAACACCTATGAAAGCAACACAGCTAGTGCCTGACCTCCCCACATGGAAGCTTTCTATAGATGGAGCTGCCAACTCTCAAGGAAGCAGTGCAAGCCTGATACTGACATCTTTAGATGGAATAGACGTTGAATACGCCTTCAGATTTAGATTTAAAGCTTCAAACAATAAGGCAAAATATGAAGCTGTCGTTGTTGGACTCAATCTTGCTCACTCGATGGAGGCAGAACAGTTGGAGATCTGCAGTAATTCTCAGCCGGTAGTAGAGACTTATGAAGCTAAAGGTAAAAAAATGGTTCTTTACCTTAAAAAGGTATAAGAATTGATCAAGAAGTTCGTGCAAGTTAAGATTAGACATGTCCCATGGGCTGAGAACTCGTGAGCAGATGTCTTGGCGAGATTAGCAACAGCCTCACAGAAAAGCTTGGACAGGGTAATTCCAGTGGAGCACCTAGCGGAACCGTCCGTGTGCATTGAGGATGAAGAAGTACTTCCTGTACAAGCCCCACCAAGCTGGATGGACTCCATCCTGGAACTTTGCCAGAAGATCCCAAAAAAGCTGCAAAACTAAGAACCAGGTCAGCTAGGTTTTCTAGTTTGCAGGAAAGCTTATACAAGCGAGGTTTTTCAGTACCTCTTCTCAAATGCGTGGGGGACAAAGATGCCAATTACATACTCAGAGAAATCCATGAGGGAGTCTGTGGCAACCACATTGGAGCTCGGGCTTTAGCAGGAAAGACGTTAAGGTATGGGTATTATTGGCCCACAATGCTCAAGGATGCTACAAATTTGGTCAAAAGGTGCAAGGTCTGCCAAGTACACGTCAATATCTCCCATTGCCCACCAGAGCTCTTAACCTCGGTGGTTAGCCCATGGCCTTTCCAGCAATGGGGTCTATACATACTTGGACCCCTTTCCTACTAGTATGGGATAATGTAAGTTCGCCATCATCGGGATAGACTACTTAACCAAATAGGCAGAAGTAGAGTCTTTGACAACAATTAATGAACAGAAAGTCCAGACCTTTATGTGGAAATCCATAATCTGCAGGTTTGGTATTCCCAGGGCAATCGTCTCTGACAATGGAAAGCAATTCGACAATCCAAAGTTTAAAAACTTCTGTGCTGAGCTCGAAATTAAGAATTATTTCTCAGCCCCAGCTCATCCTCAATCTAACAGACAAACGGATGTCACCATCAGGACTATAAAAGAGCCCTGAAAACAAAGCTGAAAGATCTAAAGGGTAAATAGGTAGAATACCTCCCAGAAGTGTTATGGGCCTACAAAACAACTGTCAGGTTAGCTACTCAAGAAACATCGTTTGCCTTAGCCTTCGGAACTGAAGCAGTGACGTCTGTCGAGGTTGGGCTTCCATCCCCCAGGATTGAATTCACAGTTGATGGGCACAATGATGAGTCACTTCTATTAAGCTTGGATCTCTTGGAAGAAAAGAGGGAGGTAGCTCTGCATCGTATCAGGGGCTACCAGAGGAAGATAGTTAGGTACTACGATAGAAGGGTCAAACACAATAGCTTCAAGGTGGGTGACCTGGTACTTAAAAAACTCTTGTTAGCAAGAAAGGACCTCACTCATGGGAAGCTGGGGCCTAATTAGGAAGGTCCTTATATCATCTTACGGGTGGTCAGACCAGGGAACTATGAGTTACAAACGAAGGAAGGGAAAATCCTGCCCCACTCTTGGAATGTAGAACATCTCAAGAGATTCTTCCAGTAAGCCAATTTTGTAATTTGATTATTCTCAATAAAACTGCAAGTCTTTGATGCATCTCTATGAGATTGCCTAAAAGAGAGCTCAATAGCTCATGATGAACTCTACAGTTTATAAAAAGAGCTCAATAACTCAAGATGAACTCTTTAGTTCATAGAAATGAGCTCAATAGTTCTAGATGAACTCTTTAGTTCATAAAATGAGCCCAATAGCTCTCGATGAACTCTTCAATTAATAGAAATGAGCTCAATAGCTCACGATAAACTCTTTAGTTCATAAAAATGAGCTCAATAACTCTCGATGAACTCTTCAGTTCATAAAAATTAGCTCAATAGCTTCAGTTCATAAAAATGAGCCCAATAACTCATAATAAACTCTTCAGTTCATAAAAATAAACTCAATAGCTCAAGACGAACTTTTCAGCTCAAAAAAATGAGCCCCGCAGCTCGAGATAAATTCTTTAGCTCATAAGCTAAGTGTGAGCTCTTCAGCTCATACGATGAATTCTCCCGTCCCGAGAATTGAGACAGGTTCTTCAGGGCAGAAGCATGCGACAAAACTCGAAGCAAAACCACAAACTTAACAATCGACAGAGGAGAATTTAATCATTAGATAAAGCAAAGGCTCGAAGATCCAGTAGCAATACAATAAAGGAAGCAAAAAGATTACAAGGAGAGTTCCCAGTTCTTAATCGGCCTTGAGGCTTCTCCGGAGCTCAGCAACCTCCTCCTTTAGGCATAAATTCTCTTATTTTAGTTCATCCTTCTCCTTCTGTGCCTCTGTTAGAAGATTTATAAGTTTCTGTCATGATGAAGAGAACATAATTGCTGCCAGTGAAGATCCAAACGAGGATGAAGAAGAGTCACTGGCAGAGCCACTCCTCTTGCATTTTCTGGAAGATATACCCACATCCTCATCCTCATCAGATTCGGAAGGACAGGAATCAGGAGAATCTGGGTAAGGAACAAAGTCTATAGCAGCTGCAACACTGGACAGAAATAGGTTGTCTAGTGTCATCAGCTCAGAGTAGGACACAGGCTCAACATGGATCATCTGTTTGATTTGCATCTCCTCTAATAAGTCCAATTCAGGGGGACCTACCAACCAAAACAAATATTTCGATTAGGAAACGACATCATGGGACCTGAATAACAAAGGTAGTTAAGATATTTACCTAGGTAAGAATAGCTCTTCCAGGACCTAGGAACCCTGCACTCTCTATAATGCAGCTCAATGGACCTCCAAGAGTACCCAGAAATATAAAAGAAGCGTTGACTCTATCCCTCAGGAGGAAAAGGAAGGTCAAGCACTAGACGGCGCAGTTTGAAGTGCCTCCATCGAAAACAAATAAAACATGGGACCTCATCCTCTTCAAGGTCGAAAAAGTAAAAGAATTCTCCTATGGTGGGAAACTTGCTATCACCCCACAAGCTCCAGAACAGGAAGAAGCTGATCATGGTGGCCCATCCCCTGGGAGAGAGGCAAGAAGGACACAAATCGCAATGAGCCAAGATATAACCAACAGCAGGATGAATGGGTAGACATAGCCCCATATCCACAGCTCCTTCGAAGAAACAAGTCTCTCCTCGAGGAAGATAATTGCATGGCTCATTAGAAGATGGGGCCCGTAGAGTCAATTCCAAGTCAAATTTTTTTTTTCTTTATCCCATCCAAATCTGAGGATGATATCAATGAAGGAACTAAGTAGCTAGTTTGTCATTCCCACTCAATTCCAAAGGAGGTTTGTTCCTTGAATAGGGGCGAGATTGGGGCTGCCATCAAAAGATTCAAAGAAAGTAGAGAGAAGAAGAAATAGAAGAATGATAAATCTTCAAGATTCGAAAAGAGACTCCGAGAATAGGGAGGATCCAAGAAAATATAGCAAAACCGTAAGGACACCGAGCTTTAATGCAATCAAATAACGTGCAAGAACCAAAGTTGGCGGACCTTTGGGTTTTTCAATTTAAGAAGGTGGTTACATTTTTTGAAAAGTAGTTGGGCAAGCACTTTTTTTTTTAAAAAAAAGAAGAAAAATAAATAATAAATATATAGGCAACCTGTAACTGTATAACTACCATGTTATTTAGCCCAGAAAGCCCAAGTTGGATAAGGGCACCAAGAACATGACTACTATTAGTTGTTTGCACAAGGTCAACATCCAGAAGAGCTTGGACAGATCTCCTGCCTTCAGTTGGTCCAAAAGGAAAAAACTTCCTCAGTAGTCTCAACATTTCCCTGATCCTCCCTATCCATCTCAAGCTTTAGCAACCCTCAGCGATCCAACAGAAGTCCAATATAATAAGTTGCAGCATAACTTGGGAGCTTAACTTCAAGTCCATAATAGAACATGAAAATCTTACTAGACTTTCTGAGCTCTCTACTTCTCAGATGTCTAAAGGCTAAGGTCAGCTTGTATGGCTATATGGACCTTCCAAGGTAGCTCCCTACCTCTCAGATGTCTATGAATCAAGTCCAGCTCGTATGGCTGCATAGACCTCCAAAAACATCTCCATAAGGCCAGCTATTTCAAGACCCTCCTTGGTGTACTAACTAAAATGGGACTGGCATTTGCCAAGCTTGTCCCTTATCAAAGCTCTCATGGATGCACTTGTAATGGACCTCAACATCAAGTTACTTACTCTCTTCGCCAAATCTAACAAAGACAAGTATGGAAATCTCCAAAAGTTAGACCTCAGTTCCCTACCTTTGAAAGGAGCTCAATGAGCTAGTAGCTCGTTTAGGCTCGTAGTTTCAACAAAGCAAGGGAAGGATAAAGTAAAACAACATGCAGTGAGGGCAACAACTCAAAGACAAAAATTTAATGGATCAATGTTATAACTTTAGTGTAGAAAAACTGTGAATCAGTTGTGCATTTCAAAACAGAAAAGATAAGGGAAGGATAAAGTAAAACAACATGCAGCGAGGGCAACAACTCAAAGACAAAAATTTAATAGATCAGTGTTATAACTGTAGTGCAGAAAAGCTGTGAATCAGTTGTGCATTTCAAAATAGAAAAGAGTTACATTTCAAAGTAGCACTTCAAAAAGAGTTACAAAAGTGACACTTCAAAACTAAGTGAGAAGAAGCTCAAAGTTACAAAATCCTTTTACAATCAAAAATCCTAAGTTTCTGAAGATAGAGTAAAAGAAGGGCTCTACAGTTCAGCAGTAGAAGTCCCAGCAGTAGGAGCAAGAAGGGAGCTTGGAAGCTCAGCAAAAGAAGTAACTGGCAAATCCTCCATTGAAGCCTCTAAGAGAGAAAGGGCTGGAAGCTCAAAAATCGAAGTCTCTGTAAGCCCTGAAGAAGGCAGGGGAAGAGAGATCTCAGGAATCTCTGAGGCAGGGACATCGACCTTTGTTGAAGGCGAGTTTAGGGGCAGAGCTTTGGAGACGAGATCGGTGGAGAAAGGGGCAACCTCAAAAGAAGGAAGAGGCATGGTGCTAGCCTCAGAGCCAGCTGCCTCAGCCTTTTCCTCAGTGGGGGGGGGATCAAAATTGAAATCCTATCCAAGGTAGATTTCTTCAGCTCGATCTTGAAAAGTTAGCCACCCAGAAGCCCACTGAATAGTGACATCGTCAGCTAGCTTGGCAATTAGGTTGTCTTTCTCCTTTCCAGCTGCTCTCTCCACCTCGAGCTCATCTCGAAGAGCATCATTCATCTCAGCAAGGAGGTCATATTCCCTTTTCATATTCCAGAAAGAGCTCAAAGCCTCAAGGGACTCCTGACTGACTTTAATCCATTTATTCGTCTTTTGCCTGAGCTCCCCTGAGGTCTTCCTGAGCTCCTCTTTAGTCTTTTTGAACTCTTCCTTACAGCTCTTGCCCTCACTCTCAATCCTCTTCTTCTCGGCTTCCAACTCCCTGTTTCGGGAGGTTTGCCTCTCCACTTGCTCTTGTAAATCCTGAACCTGGGCCTTGAGGTCACTATTTTCAAAAGATAACTCTATAACCTTGAGCTCAAAAGCTCTGGAAGCCTGGACAGAACCTTCCATAGCCTAGATCCTTTTTAGCAACCCACTAACATGAATAACCATCTGAGAGTGAGCACAGCCCAGAAGAAGCTTAGATTAGAACGATCAAATATTGCAGGATAAAAACATATACATATATAGCAAAGCTTACAGAAGTAGCAACAAAAAAGGTAGTGGATATGGAACTCCCAAGAGGCATAGTGGAGGCCCGCTGAATGTCAGACTCTAGGAGAATGGAAGCAAAGGCCTCTGCAGCTTAC
The DNA here is from genome assembly GCA_963454935.2 of Ilex paraguariensis. Taxonomy (NCBI): domain Eukaryota; kingdom Viridiplantae; phylum Streptophyta; class Magnoliopsida; order Aquifoliales; family Aquifoliaceae; genus Ilex; species Ilex paraguariensis. Next base: position 39,584 of record CAUOFW020001250.1, read on the forward strand.
TTTACATTATCAATCAGATAGCTCGAACTTGCCTCAACACTCACCCCTTTTTCACTCTTACAGATCTTTGAGGTTTTAGAGATGATCCCTCGGTGGGACAAGGGGGAATAGATCTTGACAGAATGTGAGAAATCATCTCCAGAGCTCTCTTAACCTTTGCTGAAGAGGGAGAAGTTGGGATCAAACCTTACTTAGGAGCCCCACCAAAAGGAGGCAACCTAGTCTTTTGGGAGAGAGAGGTCTGCGCAACCTTTGGGAGTCCAAGGAAGGTAGGGGCCCCACCTGGGTCGATTGAGGTGAAGCAGGGGACACCTTCAATCTTGGAACTTTGGAGGCTAAGTCACTCCCTGACCCGACCTCAACCTTGCGTTTGTTTCCACTCCGATTCTTCCTCATTAAAGATAGTTTGGCAGTACGATCCAACGCGGCGAGCTCCATTGAGGAAGAACCTGGAAACTCAAGGAAGAAACAATATAAGAAAAGAGAAAGAAGGAGGAGGCAAAGGTAAAAGAACAAAGGCAAAGATGGAAAGAAGCATCGCCTGTAACCTCCTCAGCTCTGACAATGGAGAGTGGGGTTGGGACTTCTACTGTTACCTTCGGAAGGCTGAATCATTCCCTTACTAGAACCCAAGGCTTGATGAGCTCAGAATATTGTTCTGGTTCACACTTCCCCAATCTCAGCAACACCCGCTCGTCCTCAGTACTAAGCTAAGGTCGAACACTTGAGAAACAACCTAAGGCAGGACAAAGTTAGGAAGGGTCTCCAAATTCGAGCTTGGTTAGTTTGAGTAAGGACTTACCTAGGTTATCGGAGTCAGACCAGGCTCTAGGGATTGGGAGAGTGTCTATCTTATCTGTCGGATTGTACTCCCAATGTTCTCTCCACACGAAGAAGAAAAGTTTTCTCCAGCCCTTGTGGGAGCTCGGGAGGTCAAAAATAATCTATTTGGCTTTTGTTCATTTAGAGATATACAAAAATCCCTTGGAGGAAGTAAGGTTAACATTGAAAAGCTCCCATGAGTAAGGAAATGGTGGGAACACCGAGCTTATGTTGCTTGAAGAAAACAAGGAGGCCCACCAGGACACCCCAGAAGTTAGGAAACAGCTAGGCAGGACAAACGTTGAAATGTTGTAGAACACTCTTGATAAAAGGGTGAAAGGGAAAGTACATACCATTCTCAAAGGCAGCAATAAAGAAGCAAACCTTTTTATAGACTTGGGAGACATATGGGGTAAATTTATCTGGACACCAGAACTAAACTCCTGGGGGGAAACCAAAGCGAGCACTGAAAACTTTCATAAGGGATGGGTAAACCTCAATGGGGCCCACGAGCTATGCAGCTCTAAAGGCAACCCCTGCGCCCTCGGCACTACCTAAGACGCCAACTCCACTCACCTTAGCCTTGCCTTTACTAGAATTTTTGGATGCAGGGGAGGCTGATGGAGGAGTTCCCTCTGTGTTTCCCTCGGCTTCAACAAAATCAACACCAAAAAATTTATCAATTTCTCACCTACCTCACCTAAATTGGAGTTATCCTCAGCAGTCCTATCCCTCATGAAGGAAACAGAGGAAAGGGTAGCTTTAGAAGAGGCAAACATGGTGGGATAAGAAAAAAAGAGTCTAAAGGTACGATAAAGAGGATGAATTTGCGAAACACTCCCTAAGGGTCTGGGGAGCAACACAACAACTGCCAATAAGAAAGACCCTAGTAGTTGAATAAGGGTCTAAGAAAAGGGGAATACGAGATAGAGATCGACCTCGGTTTCTAAAATAACATAATCAAAAGGTCCAAAAATACAAAAACCCCCTCAAGCTTGAAGGATCCAGAATGAAGAGATAAATAGAGGGCAAGAAACGTACCGAGTGAGGGGGAATAGTAGGCCAAATCCAAAATCGAGGACAAAGAGCAAATCTCGTTGAAACCACGGATTGAATCAGGGAAAATTGATTTTTCAGCGAAACCCTAGCAGCACCAGTAGAATCGAAGTTATAGGAAGAAGAGAAGGAAAGGTGCAGAGAGGGAGTTCAAAGGATGAAATGAGCCGTTCTCCCTCAATTTGGAGGCATTTAAAGCTAACGATACAAAGTGGAGAACGTGCACGAGAAACTAGGAAACAAAAATAATTACCTAAAATCGTCAAAAACTTGTTCGCGCGTAAATCGAAGTTCGTGTCTGGAGGTCTGCCTTAATTAAGCCTCAGCTCAGCCCTTACCCAAGTTCACTTGGGCTAAGGGATGGGGGGCAACTGACGATACTCAGAATAATTTTCAAGTATGAGCTCAAGCGTAGAGGTCAGACAAGCAAGTCAGGCCAAGAGGTCAAGAAAGACACGCAGAGCTCAGAGGATCAGAGCTAGAGCTCCCCCAGACTTGACCACAACGAAAATGGTAAGGGAACAACTGGATGACAACAACAATCTTACAAGTGGCAAAGAGCTATTTTCAAGGCACAAAATCCTTAACCAATCAAGATCCTCTCCTAAGATTAAGGACAGTTCCTTAGATAAATGGGAAGGATTTCGGGACGGATCCCACAGAACTAGGGACAACCTTATAAATATAACGTAAAGCCCCCAAGAGAAGGGGGGGGGGGACCTTAGTGACATACAATCGAACTTGTAAACCTTTCGGATGATCAATAAAGGGAAAAGGAGCAAAATTCTTCATTGAAGAGTGGATTAGCTGAGCTCCCGAACTGGTGAACTACTATATTTTCATTGTATTAATCCCCCAATTTTCCTCTCAATACCAATCCTTGTTCTTTTGAGCCTTGTAGCGCAGATCCTAATAGCCACACACTGCTCATATCATCTACTCAATTTCACAAAGTTGCACCATGTTGATTTACACCATCACGAATAAAAAGATCGTGTGTCATTTGAAATTGTCGCCGCAATGTTGAAAGAGAATAAACTGGATTTTCAGCAAAATAATCTAGGAATAGTTGATCATGATCCTTTGATCTGTCACGATAGATGATTCTCTAACCTAGAACAGAACCATCATGTTTGTTTGGTTTGTTCTAACTCCTCCCTTAAGATCTCTGACATTGTGTCATTATTTATCTCATAAAGAGCTACAATTGAAGATATTTCTTCATCATTATCATAATCGGAAGAGGAAGAGAAAGATGAAAAAGAATTGAGAAAAAGATACTTTGAAGGATTCATTTATATGAGAATGTTGAAGAAGGGCATGAATGATGTAACTTATTTATAGAATATTTTGGTTTTAATTTAATTTGGAGGGAAGAATTAAAATCTTGAGATGGATAAAGGTTTTGGAGGGAATGAAATCTTGAGAGGGATAAAAGTTTTGGACGGAATGAGACAGAAATGAGAGAGGATAACATATTTTGGTAGGAAAAATTAATAAAAATGAGTTTTGGGATAACAAGAGAATTTTTTAAAAGAATCAAATAAATATTTGAGTTTGTCTAATGGAATACTCTATACCAAATCAAGTTTTTGACTCAAATTTAAATTTGAGTGAAAAAGTCTAAAAAAAAACTTGTTCCAACCTTTGACTCAAACTTATACCAAATCAATGAAGACTTATTTTTTTACTCAAATCCTTATCCAAATCTTTAATGGTAAGATTTCATTCTCTTTTAAAGATCCAATGATCATCTTTATTCTCTTTTAAATTTAGTTTTTCCCTCATTTAAATTTTAGTTTCTCTTTCTTTAAATTTGAGTTTATTCATTAGATCCATTCATAACAAATTAAGTTTTTTACTCAAATTTGAGTAAAAAGTTGAATCGTGCTGGAGATACTCTAACAAAAGCAAAAATATATTTGCTCAAAATAATAAAAATAGAAAAGTACACTCTTAAATAAATCCATCTAATGACTAATAAATCACATAAACATATTAAAAAATCAAGGTGAGATTCTCTTTTTTTTTCCCTCGGATTTTATAGATAATATACATTTATTAAGCATTTAAGTAAAATTAATTATTTTTATGTGGGTCATTTAATTCTACTACAATTTGCAATTTAGAAAAAATTAGAAAAAAAATTACTAAATTGTTTGAAAAAATGTGTTAGGTTAGTGTTGACATGAACCAGAATGGTCCAACCTTAGGTACGACTCACTATGATTCGATTTTCGTTAGGCTCGATAATTTTAAATATGATCTACAAACTCGACATAAAATTAATAAAATTGAGCATAGACTTAACGTATTCAAGTGATAAATAGGCAACCAATAAAATTGTCAAATAAATAGATTGATAAAAACCCTATTAAATATGATATGACTCTACTGTGCGAACTTGATGCAACATAAATCCAACTCTCATATTATAAATAGATTTTTTTTGAACATCTTATATTATAAATGAACTAGGGATTATTTGTGCCTAAAGGTACGGTGTAATGTAAATAGTTTTGAGAGGAATCTTATGTTTTGTTTGGTATGATGGAAAAATGAAATGATAGAAAGTTAGAAGGAGGAAAAATTGGAAATATAAATAAACCATCATGTTTGGTAAGGATGGAAAATAGGAAGGATGAAAAAGTGGATAGATTGATTTTCCTACCAACTCACCAAAATCAATCCTTTCATGGATGAAAAGTTAATTATTTGTGTTGAGATGTATCTTATTTGTCTATATATTATGTATACATTAATTTTATATAAAATATAATGATAAAATATTTTATATATATACACTAGCAATTACTCGTACTTGAAGGCACTATATAACAAAAAAAATTACAAACAATTACCCACACCCGAAGATACTATATAACAAAATAATGGTCAATTAGTCAACTCAACATTCCAAAAGAATCAATTCGAAATTCTATAGATTTAACCACAACAACAAAAATCAAAATAAAATGCTAGTGATCCAACTATTAGCTTTATCCACCAATATTTTATGGCAATGCATTCTATGAAAATACGGAAAAGACTCGCACTCAAAACTTATATGAATAATAAAAATATCCCCTGAATTCACTAAACAAAACTAATAGATTCTAATATTGCAGTTCCTTAGTATTGCAAGCATCAAGTAAAGTACAAAAGAACTAAAGCACTAAATATGCAAATGCAAAAATAACTGAAAACTCATTTTAATGGTTCATTCTTTCAATATTTCACTGAACTTTATCTTCATTGAATTTTCTCTTCATCACTTTTCTGAATGTTCTTGTGTCAATATATATGCAAAAACCGCAAGTTGGGTGAATGTACAATAACCTAGTTTTGCATAAAGAAATAAAAAAAATCTTAGTGGAATATATTACTTATAAACAAAAAAATAGTTCGTTAAAACAGTGTAAAGACTAGGTTATATTTATTCTTTTTATCTATTTAGTCAATTCACACCAATCTTGACAATATTGAATGATAACATAAAATTAATGTGATTATTTCATCTCATTCTCGACGTGCACGGTGTGCCACATGATGTTTTTATATGTCATTATTGTTGGATATCTAAAACATTATTAAAAGAATCATTGTTATGAACATAAACAATTATATAACATTTACTTATGTGTTGAATTCAACCATTCATAAAAAAAAACTATTATAACTAAAAAACATAATGCATCTATCATTATATTTAAATTTGTTGTCATATTTTCAGATATGTGAAGGCAGTTAAGTTCGCATTCATCACGAATCACAACGCCTTTATTTTTTTGTCAAAACAACTGGACCTACCAATTAAAAGAAATTTAAAGCTAAATTGAGCAATAAGATATAAGAAGTAATAAATGAGTCATAACTCTATCGACTTACTTTATGATCTAGGTTATTATCCTTATCTATTTGTAAAAAAAAAATTTAAAATTTATAAATAGTCAGGGATTATCACCTCTCATAAGATAAATATTATGAGAGGTTGTAAAAGAAATCTATTACAAAAATATCTTACATGGCCAAAAATGAAAATGTTGTTCATAGAACACATGGAGGGTGGTTTCAATTGCACCAAGGTACCTTTAGCAAAATTGTCTTCATAAAGATTATGTAGAGGATTTTTTTCGAAGCATTGTCACTAAAGACAATGACTCGAGGTCTCAAAATAACTAAATAAAGAAAACTCTCAATGTCACAACGAATACCTTAAACAACCAAATTAGTATACTAAACAACACCACATTAATAATAATTATAGCGATGCACAATTAACAATAAATCAATAGCCCAAAATGCATCAAAACACAATATTTATCATGTTTGGTTTATGTATTTTATTGGTATGTTAGAAATTTCATAGGTTTATAGAACCTTTCCCCGTTTTGTACAAAAAAAAATATTGAGAATTACATCTAGACTCCTTGAGGTTTGTCACTTAAATACTTAAAATCTCTGACATTTAAAATATTACACACAGACCCTCTGAAGTTTGTACGCGTGTAACACTTAAACTTCTGCTGTAAATATATCCATTAATAAATTACACTTAAACTCCTTTAAAGTTTGTAAGTATATAATACTTAGACCCCATTATACTTAGATCAAAAATACTCTAATCAAAGATAGAAATATCAAATATTTTAAATTTTACAACTAAAATTCTTATTTTATTGTATCATTTATTGAAATAAAATCAAAAATAAAAATTTAGTTTTTTTTAAAAAAAATCATAGTTAGTATATAATTATACTATCTATTAGAATAAAACTAAAAAATTAAATAAAAGGTAGACACAATATCTTTTAGCTTTAATTAAGGTAGTTTGATATTTTAATTTGGTCGTTTAAACGATCCAGTTAAATTCTAATAGATAATATAATTGTATATTAATTACAATTTTTTAAGAAAAAATTAAATTTTTATTTTTGATTTTATTTATATAAAAGATAAATAGAACATGAATTTTAAACGTATAATTTAAAATATTTGATATTTTATCTTTAGTTGACGTATTTTTGGTCTAATTATAACATTTTAAATTTAAGGAATCTAAATAATATATGTTTACAAATTTCAGGGGGGTTTGATTGTAGTTTATTAACAGATATATTTTTAGTAGGGGTCTAAGTGTTGCGCGTGTATAAATTTTAGGGGGTTTGTGTATAATATTTTAAATATTATGAGGTCCGAGTGATTAAGTGACAAATCTAATGAAGTCTAGGTGTAATTCTTCCCAAAAAAAAGACATGAATTTGGAATTAGTTCAATGCCATTAATGGCCGTACCATGGAGAATCTTAGCACAATTGCAAAGAAGCTGACATAGCGTGAAGAGAGAGAGAGAGAGTCCATGATGTACAAAAATGTTATAACCAAAACTAAACAAAATAAAATATTGACCATAGATGAACAAAATAAAAATATTGCATAAATGCACCTAAACAAAATAAAATATTGGTAAGAACTCAATGAATAGTGTCAAGTCTTAATATTAATAATGTAACCAACGATTATTTGGGCAACTCAAATATCAAACCATATAACTAATGCCAAAAAAATTAAATCTTATATTAAAATTCAAAGCAAAAATTACCTTGCTCTTGAACAAAATATTTACTTAAGGAAATGACAGAGTAGCGTGAATTGGGGTGTGAGTAAATTTAGTGTGAGTGAAAGAGGTGTGTATGTGTGCGTGAATTGAGCGTGAGAGAGAAAGAGATACAAAGAGAATGAGAGAGAGAGTTAGGATTTGCTTGATTTTAGGAAAAAATTTAGAGGAATTAAATTTAGGAATGCTAATTTTGATAACTAAATTTTTTGAGTATGAAAAAATTTTGAAAAGCCAATATGATACGTCGGATCAAAATGATCTCATATGTCAATAGCTTGAGACAGTTTGAGAAAACATTGTCCATCGGATGATGTCCTTTTTGGTCACAAAACGATCTGAGTCGCTCTTTGTCTTAATTAGGGATAAAATTTTTCGACTCAACACGATGACACAATTCGAACTTGATCCAAATTTTATGATACGAATTTAATTATAACTTGACACGATTTTGAAAATGATCTGACACGTGAAGAAAAATATTAAAGTTTATAATTTTATGACTCAACATAAATTTGACACAACACGATTCGATTGTTACCCGTAATTTTAACCAGTACAAAAAAAAAAATTAGTCATTTTTATTTTTTTATCCATCCGACTAAACATAAATAAAGAAAAATGTATGATTCTTACTTTCTATTATTAAAGGATAAAAAATATATCTCTCGTACATTCTATGTCTCCCATATTTCATCTATCCTGCCCAAAGCATTAGACGCCGACATGTCTTATTTTATATTATAAATCGGATACGATTGAATAAAATTTAGCATGTAATCAATTGGTCACGGCACAAACCCGACCCATTGCTAGCCCGCCCTTGTCATTCCTAGATTGGAACCTACAGACGTAAATTTGGAATTACGGGAATATACTTCGACAGTCGAGCAGCAGTGACGACCGTAGCTTAGACTCGCAGGTGAACCCAACCAAATACGTTACTACCAATATTCATTCCATCGCCCAAAAATCCGAATACATATATATTTAGACACATTTTTTTACAGTTCCGTATATCACTCTCTCGACACAGTACTCCTTCGTTCTTCTGTCAGAAAAGTACTATTGTTGTATTTACAATCGAAATTGAAATCTATGATTTCGATTTGGTGGTTGGGCACATTTTGATTCAGATGACCAGTAAATTGATCAATGGTCAATCCATAGAGTTGCTGTTCCGGCCATGTATAGTACTAATCTGATAGGGTTTATCCTGGCGGTGGCGTCCAGTGCGTTTATTGGATCCAGCTTCATTATCAAGAAGAAGGGTCTTCGACGGGCCGGCGCGTCCGGTTCTCGTGCCAGTAAGTAAATTTTTTTACCAGTTTTGATCGTAATTGTAGCCCCAATTTTTAAAATTTTCATTGTTAGTTCAGTTTTCTTTTTTTTGTAATCATGAGTTGTCAATTTAGTATGGTATAGAGGGGTGAAGTGAAGTTTGTTGAGCTCTTCATGTTTGTGGATTTTTCTTGATAGTTGACGATTTAATTTAACTCTTTCCCCACTTTGCCCATAATTGGATTCGAATCATGGCGCCTTTGCCTTGGTAGGTCCAGCTTACTACTAGGCCAAGGCACTAGATGTGGAAGTCTTAGCACTATTTGGCAGATGAGCGGCAGATTTGTTTCAGTAATTGGACTACAAAATTTAATGGGTTCTTGCTTTTCCATAGTGACTGTGCACAAACAAATGAGAGAAAAATTTGATGGTGCTAAGTATTATATGAATTTGAGTTGGGATTTCATGGCATGCTCCCATGAACCATGTAATAGCGTTTTTTCCGTGTAACTATCATTAGTTTCTGAGTTTGTGAGAGCCATGAGGGGATTCCTAAGATTTCGTTAGGAATGCTCATAAAGTAAATATTACCCAACGTAGGAGGGTGACTAAAGCTTGTATGGTTGAATATTTTGCAAGTATAGATAGTGTTGGTGAATTGTACGATATATTAGATCAATGAATGAGGCTAATTTCTGCAAACTTTTTGTTTATAAAGTAACTATCGCTGGAAGTCAGATTCAAGTTTATTTACTCGTAAAATAAACTTGTATGATTCGCCTTGTACGTTTGTTGAGTTTTAGAGGTAGTCTTGGGAGAAGTGGCAAATTTGTCAGTAATCAACCAAAATAATATAACTGCCTTTGTCTATTAATCGTGTGATAATATTTGTAGAACTGATGTCCAAATTATTCCTAATTGTGCCAAATGTTGGGAGGATTGTTTGATTTTTTCTGGTGCAGGAAGCTTTTGCACATGTCAAACAAGATAAAACATAAAAAAACCATTGAGTTTTGTAGAATGACAGTAGCAGATTTAGGCAGCATGGCCCAAGTTTTTATAAAGGTTGGTGTGAGGCATAAAGAGGTCCATGCTGGTCGGCAGCCACTTGAGCAGGCTTATGCTGCTCGACTCCTACTTGGATAGGTCCCTGGCAGGTGCTTTCTAGGGTCTCTGTCGGTCTGCTCCTCAAACCTGAAGCTACCTGGGTTCGGTCGCTTAACGTCCAATGTGCTCTCACATTCTCTTGCATCTCCATACGACAAAAAGAGTCCTACTCTAATATGGTCTGATCAAGTAACAAGAGTTATAAGCAAAATATTACTCCAAGTATTAAGGAGTTAGTGATAATATTAACAATGACTCTTGGAAAATACATCCCTCCCTTCAACCTAGGACCTAGAGTTCTAGTACGATATTACTTTGAACAAACATGAGTTAATGATAAGAACTAGGAGTAAGAGTTCTGATCTAACTTTACCCTGAATATGACAAATATCTTGGAATTGGTGATAAGGTCTATCCTATTACATCTTAGAGTTTGGGTTCTTTTGGGACACAACTTCCTATTACTATAAATAAAGGTCTTCGGGTACCTGATAAGAGCATTCAATCCTAACCTATTCATTACAAATAATATTCGACTTGCTTTCTGACTTAAACATCAGAGTCCCTTTGACTGCCTCTAGTCATCGGTTCACCTAGGTGTCTTCTGTCTTGCAGATTATTCAAGACGTCCTCACCATTCCCTTTGTCCGTTCGAGGTGGAGACTCCTTGTGTGGAAATATACTCGCACAGTTAGAAATGTTATGAGAAATAGTTTTAAGTGGTAAAATAACTCCCACCGAGCGGATGTGTCTTGTTCTCAATGCTGAGTAGACAGTATAAATGAAACCCACTGAAAGTAATAGATCAACTGATGCGTTTCATTCCTTTTAATTTTTTTTCTTTTCTGAATATAGTGAATGAATATTGACTGATGTTTGTCTTTGGTGGAGCTGACAATAGGGATGAAATCTGCATTTTATAGAAGAAAATTTGAAAATGACACAAGCTTTGCACATTGGATGATTGACCCATTGTATAACGGTTACAATTGTATGGGAGTCATGGGACTAGTTAAAGTGATTGTTCATATAGTTTTCTTCAAGTAAGGATGGAAAGTTCGTGTAGGGTGCATTTGTTTAGCATAAAAGTGGTGGAAAATGTGGGAAATAGAAAAAAAAAAAAAAAGATTTTTGTGTTTAGCAAGTATTGTGATATATGCAAGAAATGAGAGTCCTTATCCAACCAATTTTCTCGCAAAAGCCATAATCTGTTTCCCACAAGATTTGTAGGAAAATTTATTTTCCAGTAAAACTACCAGTAGTATCCTATATTTGACTATTTTTCTCACTGAGCCATGGGATCTTCTCCTCTTTTGGGACCAGATTTTAAGAGCGAGCGAGAGAGAGAGAGAGAGTAGTGAGTCTGGTGACATATAAGTGGATGTAGATAGAGGATTAATAAGTTCCGAATTGATAATTCCTTCAATGATGATCGACCAATAAAAAATTTGTTTTTCCTTTCTGATGATCGGTTTCTCTCTGTTGTTATTGGGTCTTCATTTTGAGACTATGATGATCTTAATGCCCACCTTCAACCAAAGTGAATCTCGAATTAGTTTGTGGCCATTCACTTTAGTTGTTAGATATGGATAACATATGTGGGTGTTAGTGAAGGGAGGGGTTCTTTGTGGTTTTTTTGGATGATTATTTTATGGTTAATTACACTATTATTTTATTGTTCAAATGTTTTAAAAATCTTGTATTTCATTAATAACGACCAGAATCCATTCATTTTTTTTGGCTTGATAGAAAATTATACATGTTGATCAAAACAAAAGATACTTAGTAAACACATTTGACTAATGTTAGATTGTTTAACACTGTTAATAAAATTAATTAGGTAAAAATTGGCAATCGTTTGACACGATTCTGAAATGATACGACTCGATTGATAATCTTAATTAGATTTGAAATGGGTGATAGTTTCTATTGTTGTCTTATTTGGAATGGATAAGAGTAACATGGGTAGTTAATTTTTTTTCTTACATTTTCTTGAAAAAATTTCAAACTAATCAAGTGAATGCACGAAAATATATTTTCTTTTTACTTTCTTTTCTTTCACTCCACTTTCTACCGCTTTCAGTTTCCCATATATTTTTCTTTCCAACCAAATGAAGCTGTAGGAAACCTAAACTAATATGTGGCTTAAAATTACTGTAATTAATCAATTCTGTCAAGTGCCAACTTTATGTTTATGATGGATCGTTTGTTGCATTACATGAAGGCTCGGGAGGACATGGTTACTTGCGAGAGCCACTTTGGTGGATTGGAATGATCACTAGTAAGTGCTGCACTGTTCAAACTGTTTAGCTCTGTATTTTAGTTGTTTCTGTTATAAGATTTGAGTAAATCTAGATTTGCTTCTATTTTGTTTCGTCAAATTTTGCAGTGATTCTAGGAGAATTAGCAAATTTTGTAGCATACATGTATGCTCCTGCTGTTCTTGTAACGCCCCTTGGAGCATTAAGTATAATTGTAAGGTAATTCTGAAGTGCATCTCTTGTCTATTGGAATTGTACTTTTTCTCGGTAGTCATGATTCATGAATGTTTAAAGTGAATAGTTATATGAACTTGATTTTCTCCATTTCACTTCCAGTGCTGTTCTCGCTCATTTTCTGTTAAAGGAAAAATTGCGGAAAATGGGAGTATTGGGGTGTGTTTTATGTGTAGTGGGTGCTACAGTGATCGTGCTTCATGCACCTGGTGAACATAGTATAAATTCAGTTGATGAAATCTGGGACTTGGCGATACAACCAGGTAAAACTTATGTACTCTGATTATTATCATTCATGATACGTAAATATCTGGACTATTCCTTAATTATTTTTGTTTGTTTGGTCCAGCTTTCCTTTTGTACACAGCCTCAGCAATAGCTGTAGTTTTGGTGCTGGTGTTGTATTGTGGTCCGCGCTATGGACAAACAAACATTATGGTTTATATTGGCATATGCTCAATTATTGGGTCTTTAACGGTTAGTATTTATATCCATTTTCTGTTGACCATTTACTAGATTAATTGATTGATGTTGGGCAAGTGATATGAAACATAATTGTGTAACGGTGTAACACATTCCTGTGAGTCAATACCCAAAGTGATGTAGGACAGTAATATAAAACCTATAAGGCCCTATAACGGGGTTTACTCATGATTAAATTTGTCATCAACTTAAGAAAAGTTGATAGTTTGAGGGAGTTATTTTGTAACGCAAAAGCTGTTGAACTGGTAGATAGAAAAAGGTTGAAATTCACTGCGTCTTGAAGATGTTTTGACTAGGTTGGTTGATTCCTGGACTATAATTTATTGGTCTTTGGCTGTCAAATTAAAGCCCCAAAGGCAAGTAGAAGGATAAGGGTTGATGAGGCTTTGTAGGACACAGATTAAGGGCAGTTCATCAGAGCTGCAGATGGCCATAATCTTGGTGGTAAGTGTTCTTATTCTGCATGCTATGATTGAGAAAGGGAAGGGTCTGGTTCGTCTCATAAGAAGGTAGAAAAAGAAAAGTCAACATCTTCTGATTGATTCTTAGTGGCTGATACAAGTGCGGAATAAGTAAAGAAAACCATAGTTATCAAATCGTGTATCGGAAGGCGTATCGTAAGATACAAATATTGTATCGTATCGTGTATCGTAAGATACGATGCAATTTTAAATAAATAATAATAAAATATATATACCTTTGAAAAAAAGTCATACACTCATAAAAAAATATAGCATTTCATTAATACTCCACCAACTATTCAAGTTATCAACATAATCCACTACTATTATAATGCAAAGTTCACAACCATAGTTCACTAATTCAAACATTAAACACCAAAGAGACTTCTAATCCAAATTTCTAACATCCATTTTGAACTCAATCTTCAATTTCAATTGAAAATGCATCATCATCATCATCATCATTGTGATCAAATGCCAACACGTCTTCACTTCCTTTATCATCTTCAACTTCTTGTATTTGTTCATCCTCATCCTCATCCTCATCCTCATCTTCAAGTTGAACTATTTGCTTTCCTTTTTTCTTGTATAAAGTAAGATTTCTAGGCCCTACAAAGCAACCAATACAAAATATAAAAAAAATAAAATTCAAAGTAATGGAGAAGAAGAAAAAACAACCACTACATTTTAATTACCTCTCTTTCTCTTTTTGCTAGTCCCTTCTTGAACCTCAAAACATTTACCAACATTCATCCAAGTAGTGTCCTCAGGAAGGAGTGCATCTTCTTTTTCAGTGATCCACTCATCATCAGATTCCATATCTGAGAGAGAAATAGGATCATAGGAATCACCCTCTAGTATTCTCTTTTGGTGTCTTGCCTCCAATCGAAGATTGTACTTCACAAACACAAGTGCACTTAATCTTTGTTGCTCTAATCGATTTCTCCTCTTAGAGTGCACCTGGTCAAATGTACTCCAATTCCTCTCACATCCAGTGGCACTACAAGTCAAGCTAAGGACGCGGATAGCAAGTTGTTGCAACTCTGGACAACATCCTCCAAATGATTTCCACCACAAGGCTATAAAAAATTACAATAGAATACTCCATTAACTAACTTAAGCAGTTGCATTCAAATAACTAACTTAAGTTAAGTTACCACTAACCAGGTTGTTTCTTCTTCCTCATTTGGATTGCCATGTCCATTCCAAACATCAAATCAGCATTATGAAAGATATCTAATTGTTTATCAACTTTTTCTCTCATAATAGGACTTGGGCACATTCTCTGAATAGTCTGATATAGTCCCATCTTTATCTCACAGTCCGCACTATCGGTGTAATGAAACCTGAAATAATTATTTTGATTTACAATGATCATTGATCAGCATACAATATATAGATATAAAATGATATAAAAATTGAGAAAATTAAGTCTTACGCGGGATTGAGATAATAGGCAGCTGCATGAAGAGGTCTGTGTAATTGCATGTTCCATCTAGTGTCAACAATAGTCCATATGGGCTCATAGTGCTTCTTCACATTACGAAAATTCTTTTGGATTTGTTCCTTTGCCTTGTCCATTGCCTCATAAATATACCCCATGACAGGCTTTAGATCCCCATCTACAAGCCTCAACACCTTCACCAATGGCAACACACACTTCAAGCAATACTTGATTGATCCCCAAAAATTTTGGTCAGCTAGTATAATATCCATCACTTTTACACCATCTCCCTTCTTACAATATTGACTTCTCTGCCATTCCTCAGAAGCAAACATTGCTCTAAGCCCAATTTTATTTTCAAATAAACTCCTTAAAGTTAAATATGAGGTGGCAAATCTGGTCATACAAGCTCTCACCAAATCCCTTTTCTTTGTATACTTTCTCATAAGATTTAACACCCAAGAATGTCTATAAATGTAAACCGTGATTTTCCTTGCCTTTGACATTATATCCTTGTGCAGAGGAAGGTCCCCAATATCCGTCAAAATGAGATCTAGACAATGTGCAACGCAAGGAGACCAAAACAACTTTTTCCTCTTTGCCATTAACAACTCCCCAGCTTTTACATAAGCCGATGCACTATCAGTTACAACCTGAACAACATTATCCTCACCAATCTCTTCTACCATTGAATCTAAAAGCTCAAAAAGATTATCCGCATTCTTACAAATACCTGAAGTATCAATACTTTTAAGAAACACACTTCCTCTAGGACTATTCACTAAAAAATTAGTGATAGAGCGATGTTTCCCATCAGTCCATCCATCAGACATAAGAGTACAACCCGTCCTTCTCCACTCTGCTATATAATTTTCCATCAACCCACCATTAATCAAATTTGTTTCTTTTTTCAAAAAAGAACATCTCACCTCATGATACGATGGAGGTTTCAATCCCTTACCAAACGATGTAACAGATTCTAACATTCTTACAAAATATAGATCCTTTACCAAATTAAAAGGAAGGGCATTAGCATAAAAACATCTACAAATATCCAAGCATACATCTTCCCTACCCTTTTTCTTCATCATAGTATTCAAAGTAATTGTGGTGGTTGGCTGTATTTTATCAGCAGTAGTACTACCCACACTGCCACTACTTTTCGAATCCACAAGACTCATATCTTTGCTAATTGCCCTATCATCCAATAATTGCTTAAAAAATTCAGTTACTTCCTCAGGGCAATGCTTACACGCTGCTACATCTTTGCGATTACTTGCCAAATGATTTTTCATTCTTGAAATGCCTCCCCAATAGACATTTGCACAATGAATGCATTTCAATTTTAACCTTGATCCTTCTACTTTGTCACAATGTTCCCATGTGGGATCATTAGCAAGTTTTTTAGTCATTTCTATATGAAAATTGGATGCAGGTGATGCCACTGTTGCACAAAATTAAAATTAATCAAGATTTAGAAATTTTTATACAAAAAAAATATATATACATTTGGCTTTGTAAATAAATTAATATCATTACATACTGCACAGGACCAACGATCAATGGAGACTGGGAAGAAGAAGAAGAAGAAGAAAAAGAAAAAGAAGGAGTACCTGGAGAAGGAAGAAGGCAGCGATCAACACCCACAGTCGGAGACAAGCAATCACCCACAGACGAAGACCAGCAATCACCCACAGTTGGAGACCACCCACAATCGATCACCACCCAGAGTCGAAGACCACCCAGAGTCGAAGACCACCCACACAGTCGAAGACCACCCACAGCGATCACCACCCACAGTCGATCATCATCCACAGTCGATCACTACCCACAGCGATCACCACCCATAGCGATCGCCACCCACAGTCGATCACTACCCACAGTCGATCACCACCCACAGTCGATCACCACCCATAGCGATCACCACCCATAGCGATCGCCACTCGTCGTCGATGGCTGAAGAGAAACCAGAGACAGTCTGACTAGCGAAGGGCGAATATATGAGAAATGAGGGATTTTTTTGTTGTAACCCTAACCACTGAAACGACGTCGTTTCAGTGGTTATAGAGATTAAAAAAAAAAATCAGAACACAAAACGACGTTGTTTATAAAAAAAAAAAAAAAAAAAAAATTGCACGTATCGTGCGTTTTGTACCGATACGTATCGTATTGTAAAAACGTATCGTGTATCGGACGATACAACGCAAAAACGATACATAACTACGATCCGTATCGTTTTAGGGCTGTATCGTAACGTATCGTACGATACGTATCGCGTATCGTACGATACTAACAACTATGAAGAAAACAAGGAGAAAGCAAAAGCAAAAGAAGCAAGTAGACTTCTCGCCTAGATTCTCTTAACCATTCTTCCCAAGTTTGAAAGTGTGTTATATGATGCCTAAGAACATCAAGAGATTTTATATATTTTCTGCTAACACTATATGATTAATTCATACTTGCAATGTTTGAAGCCTTTGACTAGTAAAATTTGTTGACACCAAAATGATGGTTTTAAGCATAGTTGGACCAAAATAAGACCCATTTCTTTGCTCTTAAAGAAATACATGTTATTCACAAAATAAAACCAACAATGGGTGAACAAGAAAGATATATCATTCACAAGACTAAACCAACTGTTAGAGCATCTAACTCAAAACTATTTGGCAATAAGTAGAGAGGCCCCTCAAGCATATAAACTAACTTTGGGTGATTCTAATCATTTGATGTGGGATTCAAGTTATCTTTACACCAGCAATATATGAGTTTCTATTCAACATGGTAACATGACTCAACCAAAAACTAATCATGCATGAGTAAAAACTTTCACTTGTCAAATTAACCAAACCAATTAATTATTATTATAATCATAGTTGGACCAAAGTAAAACTTGACTCTTTAAGAAAATTTAATCGTTTATAAAACTGAACCAATTATATAAGAAGTTATGTAAGAGAAATTATATTACTTGGCACAACTAAAAGCTAACTTTGTAAGGTCCCAAGCAAGGATCAAAATATCGTTTCGGTCACCTAGGAAACGAAAAAGTTTCGACGTGTTTCGGAAGCATAATGAAAAAAATAAAAAAATTAAGAATTATTTTTCTAAAACATTGATGAAAATATATCAAAGTATCTTAAAATACCTTAAATCATTCTAAAAAAATTGTGCAAATGCATTGAAATATTATAATACATTTAAAAATATTATGGAATACCTGAAAATATCATAATTTCGATTCCATCACTGTTTCATTTTGGTCTCCTGAGAAACGAAAACGTTTCGGCCATGTCGACTATTTTGAAACGAAATTTTGATCCATGGTCCCAAGTGATCCCGTCCTTCAAAATGAACAAGGCTATCACCTAGTTTGGTCTTTGTTAATTTAGAGTGTTGTGAGGGCCTGACTATTTACAAACCTAAGCTTTGTCATTATTTGCTCAAAGTGGTTGTCGTTAGATTAGGACCCATAGGCCATAATCTCATGGTCGGAAGCTCAAACTTTTACTAGTGCACGAGACCAAGGATTGAAATTTCGCTGCATAGTTTTTGGTCAGTTTGGAAACAAAAATGTTTCGGAAATAGAAGAAAATTAGAGAAAAAAATTGAAATTTTGATTGCAAAATTGTTTGAAACATTAATAGGATTGGAATATTCCAAAACACTAGCTGGAACATTTAGAAACAACACAAAACATCTCAAAATATTCCAAAACATTGGAATTTCAAAGTTTGATCTTTGTTTTATCTCGGTTTCCACCGAAACTGAGATGTTTCAGTTGTTAGGCGGAAAATGAAAATAAATTTTGATCCTTGCATTAGACAACACCCCATAGTATCCGACTGACTGCCCCTACTTCGCATCTTTGAGCGTATACCTTTTATGGTAACATTAGATATGTAATGCATGCAGCACTTCAGCTCCTATATTCCTCAATTCGGATGTCATAAATACAAGGAATAGGTGAATGTCATTGGGAATCTTGAAAATATAATTGCTTATCATGGTCATTATTAGAGCACAAAAAAATTTCCTTTTTTATTTATTTATTAAACTTTAAAAATGCTTGTTCAGTATGATATACTAGTTGCAGCGCTAACACATGCTGGCACTTACAGTAAAGATACTTTAACCCCCAAGTTGTTAATTTGCTATGACTTGATGTGTAACTTTTTTTGGTGCTCTATTGAAGGTTATGAGCATTAAAGCAATAGGTATTGCTATAAAACTTACATTGGAGGGTTCGAGTCAGGCAGCACACTTCCAAACATGGGTTTTTGTAATGGTTGCTGTTACATGTATAATCACCCAGCTGAATTACTTAAACAAGGTCAGCTTTCTTTCTTTTTTTTCTCCACTTTTATTTTTTGTGTCATGTTTAGTTCTTGTCATGGTGCTGGAAGTGTGAAGTAAAAGATAGTGCCTACACTTATAGAAACTCAAAATCTCTTTTCATCTTTATGATGTAAAAATTATTGAGCATGACTTGAAAAGGCCTAGGGCCCTTTTTGAAGCTAATTTAAGGTGGTGATTTGACATAATTGTTGCTGGGAGAGAAGAATAGATGGATAGACCCAGAATAAAGGGAGGAATGGCATGATTCTTTTATTTACTGCAAGACGGAATGGTAGCTGGCATTTTGTTTTGGAATCAAGTCATTTATCAATGGGCCAGCATTTCTACAAGCCAACAACTTATGCAACAATCTGGGTTTATGCCTATATTATAAGAACAAGAATTTGTATCACTTCACAGTCCATCTGCTTAACATATAATGATACTGGTACAGTAGATTGCATGTTTGCTTAGTGTCTTTCAAGTCACTTATTAGGATTGCTTTCTTCCTTGCTGAATAGCATGAGAACAATCCTATGTTTTCCTGCTATTAGATCTGATTTAATCTGCTTTCGCCATTGTTCTCCTTTCACAAAGCCTAATCGTTCTCTATCGAAGTCCATGCCTAGAAGCGTAGAATTCGCAAGAAAATTGGAAGATGCATTTGTCCCATATGAGGTCTAGAGTTGGCCCAAAAACTCTACCTTAACTAACGCTTGCCAAATTCAACCTTCTACCCTTTGGCCATTAGGTTATCATCGAAACCTTGAAATTCTTGATGTCTAAAAGAATCACTCTCATCAGAGGGCACTTTTCAACATGTAGAACCTAAACCTGGAAGCTATTCACTTCAAAAACTCATCCTGAAATCCTTTTTATGGGGGTTATAACATATAATTTGTGAAGCCATTCGGTGTCAAGGCACCTAATTAGAGCTTTGATGGTATGTTAGGTTATTAGACTATTATTGTATGAACATAGCCCTTGGGGGAGCATGTGTTCCCCTCAACTTGATCACAAAAGGGATCTTTCTTGGTCAATGTAGTCCACTTTGGATCTCTGCGTACCTTAAA
This sequence comes from Ilex paraguariensis, assembly GCA_963454935.2. NCBI lineage: Eukaryota > Viridiplantae > Streptophyta > Magnoliopsida > Aquifoliales > Aquifoliaceae > Ilex > Ilex paraguariensis. Next base: position 59,757 of record CAUOFW020001250.1, read on the forward strand.
ACAATAGGCTATAAGTTGCTGATCAGGAAAAAACACATGTAGGAAAAGTAATTTCGGGATGCTCTTCTAACCAAGTTCAACAACTTTACCATTCCATTTAGAAATAATTGCTTCTTGCCTAATGGAGAAATATAAGTTCCTGTTTGATTTTGTATGTCTTTGCAATTTGTTGTTTTGCTCCAATCTAGAAAATAATGTAGTTTGGTGAATGAGTGTGGCTTTTTTTTTCAGGCTTTGGACACATTTAACGCGGCTATTGTTTCTCCAATCCATTATGCCATGTTCACGTCCCTCACTATTTTTGCCAGTGCCATCATGTTCAGGGTATTTCTCTTTTAAGATTTATATATGGGACGCTTTTGCTTTTTACCATATAAAACTTATTGTCAATATCTGCTGTTTTAGGATTGGTCTGGTCAGAGTGCTGGCAATATTATTTCGGTACTTTGTGGTTTCATAACTGTGCTTTCGGGTACTATGGTTTTGCACAGTACCAGAGAGCCAGATCCACCTCCTGTTTCAGGTACTTAAATGCTGAAACTACAGTGCTTCTGGTTATATGTTCAAGGGATTGCTCTTGTGCTCATGGGATTTAATTCCTATAACTGACTACTGTTTGACCTAAATTTTACAAATTCATGCCAAGGTAAGCCTTAGGCATGTAACTTTTCATCAAGGCTTGATTGTTTGTCTGCCTTGGCAATATTACACTAGGCACCTAGTTGTTAGTTGATCTACGGCAAATCATCTCAAGGTCTTTAGCAAAAATACTATAAGATCTATGGGTTTGAAGTTTGACTATATTTTAGGTCACCTTTCGCAGCTGTCCTCCCTTTTTTCATTTTGGTAGCACTGTGAATGATTAGTCATGGATAAAACGCCCCACTGAATCCGATTTCAGGCTGAGCAATATTTTTCTCTCCATCTCTCTCTAGTCATTTTTGTTCTTTTTTATAGCTTCTGATGATAAGTTTTGGGATAATTGCCATCCTAAAGTTGCTTATATTCCATTAATGGTTAAATTACAACTTTATTAATACCATGTTGAAAATTTAGAGTCTTGCTCATTCTATTTGGGTTGTTTAGTTTGTTTTTAACTAAATAGATTATCCCACACTTTAAATTGTTTCATTGTTAATGTTAAAATTGATTTTTTGTGCTCGCTTAGTCCCTGTTAGAGCTTGTCTTCCATTGGTATAATTTACTCCTTGTAGACTTGAATGAATTTAGTGGACCTCTCCTCTCATTACTAATTGATTTTAGTTGGATTGGATGTCTTAACATGGTATTGGAGTTGAGCTTTGACAGGTTTAGAGTCAACCTTTTCTTTTTGGTATGTTCTACAGTCAAAGTCTAATTTGAAAAGTCAGATTACTTTTTCATGCAGCATTCCTATGCATGAATTAGATTGTGGCTTTTTTCATTTTTTTGTTGAGAGGAGAGAGGGTTTTGATTTTTTCCTCCATTGAAGGTAGAGAAACTGAAGGAGGGCCAAGAGATCAAGAAATCAGGGGTTGTTTGACTTTGCGCGTGCAGAGAGAGAGAGAGAGAGAGAGAGAGAGAGAGAGAGAGAGAGATCTGAGAAATGATAGATTGTTGAGTTTGAGAGATCGGAGAGACAACAGATAAGAGATCAGAGAGGATGATCAACGTTGAGAGGGTGGTGCCACAGAGAGAGTTGCTAGCTTGGGAGATGAGAGAGAGCGGATAAATCGGGAGGGCATTGAGAGCAGAGACGTAAGATTATTCTAGAAGGCGGGATTGGGGAATTTGCTAAAATCACCTAGTGTTTTAGGAAGTGAGGCATGTTTGGTTAAATAACTAAAGTATATAAACTATGTAGCTTGAATAGATTTACTTACCAAAAAAGAAAATTTATAGGATTTGTTCCATATTGCTTGGAATGTTGAGAGCCCTAAATGCGGTGCTTGGATAGGGCAATTGTCCCCGTTCACTCAATAGCTTGCAACCTATAATTAGGATGATCAACTTTTGAAAGGGATTTTTCCATTTGCCATGTAAGTTTAATATCGAGAGATGTATGGTTAACACAGTGGTCTGTTTTGTTGCTGGTTTTCAATTGATGAGAATCAGGCCTTTATAGAATCTAGTTGTCATGTAGCAAACTTTAACCTTATAGTTGGCTTATGTAAGCTATTGGATTAATTGCAGATTTGTATGCATCACTTTCTCCTCAAATATCGTGGCTGGTCCATGCTAATGGTGAAATATGGAAGCAAAAAGACAATGATGAGATGCACACTGAATTTGTTGCAATAATTAAACCGGACCATTTCAAATAATGCAATGAACTTGGATATACAACTCTTACAAGATGCAGCTGGCTCTTCAAATTGTTGGCCAAGGCCTACATGTGCTGATGAAGTACTCCTAGTGTGCTATTGACTCTGGCATTTCTGGTCTTTGGACACGCATCAGTTCACCATATTCACTGCTCGAGGGTCTTGTGTTTTTTGTGCCAATTTTTGTAATGGGAATTTTTTATTATTTTCATTTTTTTTGGTATCCAAGGTTTTTTCACTTTGATCGGTTAGGTTAGACGGACACCAGGTCCTTGTATAATAATGACTAATTTATTCTTTGTTGTCACTATGGCTAGTTTATTGTCTGTATGAATGAGGGCACCGGCTTGGGTACTGTAAGAATGGTCGGACCTTTGCTTGTTAATGGAAAGCGTTCGTTTTATTTTTTAATTAAGGGAAGTATGGTTCTTCATATATGTTATTCAATCCTCTCCTCACTGAATTCTACTCTGGGTGGGCTTCACAATTTGATCACGTAGTTGTACTTGATTGTATTATTTTGCTAATTGGAAACGTAAGAGTAGCACAAGCAATTCAATTCGTACTTTTTTTGGAGACCCATTACTTAATAAGGATTTGTTACGCGCGATATGCCCTGACACTAATTTGATTTGTATAACTCATGAATCAAAATTCAAATACTAATATCTCAATCAAACCCACATTCACCGTTCATCTAAAACATGAGCAGCATTGGTGGAACTGCAGCTGAGCTCTTCAATGCAACCGAGTTCCTTTGTTGTGATTAGCATTCAGAACATGTCGACTTTCTCTCTCACAAATTCTTTAAGCGAGCGAAAGCTTGCGACATGAAGCTTCACATTAAAAATAGTGAAAGGTGTAACGCTCTAGGTACTATCTCGGGAAATATCGAGTTGTTCCAACCTTTTTCTCTCAGGACTACATGAGAACAAAAAGGCATCACGCCATAGCATCAAGATATAGCCATTCTTCAAATATTTTAGCAGGAAAACTATTTCGTATGACAACCATTCTACGTCAGGGTTCGTCTTAATGACATATTCTCTAGTCAATGACTCCTTCATCACCCAAATAAACATCCTCCCAATAAATCCCAAACTGATCTTCCATGCTGGTCATCATAAACAGGGGAGAATGGAACATTTTCAATGCTTCTCCATCTTCCCGTTCCCAGTATTCAAAATGTAAATAGTCTCGTCAAGATTGTATTGGCACAAGCATACAAAGCCATTAATAGAACCCACAGAAAGCATGTGCATTTGGGAAGCAAACTCCGAGTTTGAATTTCGTCACTGGGTCATAGTGAAGATCATGGTGGTCATGCTCATCACAAGTTCGACCAACTTGAAAATGTTTGACTCCGGGGTGGCAAGAATTGACCAAGTTGGTGAACAAAAAGGCTGGTGGGTGATCTCGAGAGTTGTAGATTAGCAAACCCAGGGTCTAAGGGTCTAAGAGTAGATTGTGCCAGGTCTTGCAAACACATTTGCAATGGGTGATAGTCTTGGTGGGAAGCCTGGAGAGAATTTCTATAATGATGTTTTCTAGAAGATCATTAAGGGACCTAATAAGAAAACTCTTATTTGGCTGTCGCTCAGGAGTGAACTTCACCTTCTGTCTATGGACTAGGCAAAGCCCTTTTTATAACATAGGAGTACTATTGCTGGTAATGGCAGAGTGTTTGGAACTTGAAATTTTTAGAGTGAACTATATATAAGACCCTCAAATTAATCGTGACTTTCACATCAATTAAATTATTAAATTTTTTGTGTTAATTGAGCGTCTGAACTCTTTAATTGTATCAATTAAACTTTTTTGTTAGTCTCCGTTAGAGTGTGCCACTCACATGACTATATGATACAAAAAGACAGAATTGACATAATTAGAGAGTTCATGAGCTTAATTGATAAAAAAAAAATTGAGGACTTAGTGGACACAAGAGTTATAGTTTGAGGGTAATAATGTAATATGCATAGATTATTCCAACTCATTTATGTCACATGAGTATTATACTTTGACACTTTTCGTTAAAAAATGTAACGGAGGCGGACAGAATGACTCAATTGATACGATTAAAGAGTTCAGTGATTTAATTGATACAAAAATAATTTAAAATTTTAATTAATACAAAGATTATAGGATGAAGACCATAGGTGAAGTTTACACAAATTTCTAGTCTATTTCACATTGCAAAATTGCTTACTCACTTTCCACTGCCTAATGATTATAGCTTTGAATTGCCGTTCAAGTACACAAAACAGCCAATCAAACAGAGAAAACACCTCAGTTCAATACAAAAGTAAACGTAATCATGTACAAGACAAAATGTAAAATCTGTAGGATGTCGATCATCTTCTCTCTAGGCAAGCATGTTGGAATCTTCCAACTTTCCGTCGAATCTTCCAACTTTCCGTCATCAGAAGGCAACCAGGCACATCACAGAAGCCCTCTTCAAAACAATAAAACAACTCCATTTAAGTGTAACTTGACAGAGCTTACCAAAAACCATCAAAACTTCAGGTTAAAAGTCATCGGAAATTTTTTCTTATTCTTCCTAGATATGAACTTAGAAATAAGTTCATCGGTTAAAACAATTAACTGGTGAAGACTGGGGCGTGCCAAATGCCAATCCTTCAAACTTGAAAAGCAATGATAAAGGAAGAAAATGATGACAAAAGATCAGTCTTGTGGACATTTCTAGCTGACTAGACTATGGTGTGTTGGAACCTTCCGGCAGTACGTGATCATTACATATTACATGCTTTGATTTCTAGAGCTGCAATCATCTAATTCTATGGAGTGGAGTATGCGTTATGTTTGGTAAAATAAATCCTTAGTGTAAAGTTGGATTTCTAAAAATTAGGACAAGTATTTGGTGGGGTTATAAACTGGTTCAATAAAGGCACAAGTGGCATACAACAACTATATCTCTGATTTAAGTTATTATGACTTCTCAGTTCAGAATATGTTTGTTATTGCTAATAGAGATTTGTTCACTAATGCTTTTATAGGAGGGGGGAATGCTCCGTGAAGGGGTACCAAACTAGCCTCCCTAGGGACCCTTATGCCCCTATGCATTGGCACACCAAAACAAGACATGACCCTAATAAATACTTGCCATAGGTGGAGGTAAGACATTCCAAAGTTCGAGACCTGAGATGTGGGATGATGATTGGTGGGACGCGTCGTTGGTGGAAGCCCCAATCAATGCACAAACAAACAAGTAAACTAGGCTAGCCGATGGGCTCGAATTATGGGACATTGTTAGATTAAAAGACCAAATCATGTGTTGGGCATGACTTGACACAACTTGGCATGAAGACAAAGCAAATCAAGTGCTGTGGGCTAGCAAGAAAGACACGTGTACAACATGTGATGTGGTTCCGAACAATTGAGGCATGTGCCCTGCAGATAGTGGCGGTTCTAAATAATTAATGATATGTGCATGGCATGTAGGACGGTTCTGTGCAGTTGATGGCATGCGCAAAGTATGAGGGAAGTTGTTGGCATGTGCACACAACATACAGAATAGTTATGAGCAGTTGTTAGTTAGGTTAGTTAACAGTTGCAACTGCCCTTGCCAGGATCAACACGTTGTGGGAATGATAGAAGGATTCAACCATGATTAGTAGGTTTTGGGGCGAATCTGATGAGTGTTTGCATTGTTGAGGCGGTTGGCCTTGTAATTGCCACTTTATATGCTGTTTATAGGTATGTTAGCTGCTGTTTATAGGTATGTTAGCTGCTGTAGTGCAACTAAGAAAGCCAATACACATTTTCTAAGTAGACTCTTAACCGGTTTCCTTTAGCCTTGCTGATAAGAAAAATGTTTGGCGATCGTGCATATTGGCTGAGATTGAGTATTAGATCTTAGTGCTATCACAAGACAGAAAATTCAAGTGTAAATTTGACCTTGTGTGGTGAGATTTTTTTTGCGATTCAAAACATAATAATGATCATGTCACAATATATCAAATCTTACTGTTGTGACGTAGGTGCTCTGAAAAGAAACATAACAAAGTAGTCGGGTTAAGGACATAGTTGTGTTTTGGACATCGCATATGCATGAACATTCCCAATCAAGTACACGTCCAAATCCTCAGATCATGCCCTTGCTCTTGACATGTTACTCAAAGATCTCATAGAATGAGCCTTTGTTTGAAGGACAATGTCATATGTGTTTTCTTCTAGTTGTGTGACGTCCCAAAATTCGGGGGTTCGCTGATCACCCATCAACCCGCAGAATACCCGTGGATACTGATAACTTGATATCGTGCCATAATGTCCCATTTGCCGGGATCCATAATTTAACAAAATTCGGGTAGAGTCTCCTTTGTACGGGGAGCTCTACCCAAAATACAACCTGTGCAATATACATTTACATGACTTATCCGAGGCCCAATATAAAACAATGACCACACCGGGTCCATTTATCCATATTTTTGACGCCCCTAAAACCGGAGTTCCTATGTCAATGTATGAAGTGTGACATTGAATTGTAAAAGTGGAAAATTGGCGTGTAAAAGTGTAACATGGCCTGAAAAAAGGTAACACTGTCATGTACCACTATGATCTATAACACATCACACCTATGCATCAAACATAGTTAATATAAATTCAAATTCCAATCCTTTTACATACATTACATGCCAAAATTTAATTACATGTCTAATTTTACAAAAAAAAAAAAAAGATTGAAAGCTACAAGTCGGCTTTTCTTCCTCCTTAAGTGCCCGAGTGAGTGCCGTCTATTGGCGTATAACCCGCACCTGAAATATTTTCTCGTATAAGGTCAGCCACGTCCAGTAGAGTAATTCCTACAGAGACTACTCTCCATCTAAGTGCACGTGCAATACTCACATTCAAATATTCATATTCACATCAACATTCCAAGTAAGAATATGTAATTTCATATTAGAATTCTACCATGTCATGCTATGAAACGAGATGAAATGAGATTCACTTACGCACCTTAACCCGAGCCTTCACCGGCTCTTTCAACATAATGCAAATGCCAATGTGTAGAAAATCTATCATTTATGAATTTCATCCAATGATCATTTTAAAATCTCTGGGTCTTTCGTGGGGTGAGTATTTATGGACTTATACCAACGGCACCCAACAAACACGAAATTCATGGACTTCTACCAACGGTTTCGCGTACACCGACACACTTTATGGACTTTTATACTACTGGAGTGTGTATCCAATCTCACCCGAGGGATTTTCTAGCCCTTCTTGCTTACCCCGACCCCATATTCATGCAACCATGCGATTCAGTTGGATTTTCAACTCAATTTTTCCAAACCCACCCACTAATCACCAAGTATAGTGTTTGATCACCCATGCATATACACACACCCACACTCATGACTCATGCCCAAGAGTGTGATGCCAACATACATATGCAATGAAATGAACCATTGCACTAACAATGTCATGCTTCACATGTAATTAATGTCATATGGATCAATTTAACCATACATTTCAACATAACCCATCATCCACCAAGTATGGTGTTTGATTAACCATGCACACACCCACACCCATGCCTCATGCCCATGAATGTGATGTCTTTGTGCATATGCAATGTAAAGTATCATTGCAACACTATTCACATGTTCAATATGTAATGAATGCCATATAAATCAACATGTCCATGGTAAATTATATTACGAGTATATAAATACCATAATTTATCACAATATCAATATATTACAAACATGTATATATCAACATTTCATAACAAGCATGTTATTGCACAATTTATGTCCAAAATACACTTTACTCACAAGAGCACACTCTAAACACATAGCATGCCTACATAATACCAATTTTCAAGAAGTTTCACAAGGAACTTCCACATATCAAATTCAAGGTAAAACTTGAATTAAACCATTTCTACACCCATTTCTTCATGTCCATAACAATAGACAAGTTTTCATCCAACACAATATCCAAGCATGATATACATAATTCATGTAAAACATACTTAATTTTCACCAAGACATTTAATCAAACACCTTCAAGGCACTACTCATGTAAACACATAATACACTCAAATATATCATATACCTAAAAAAAAATCAGAATAAATAATTTTCACATTCCCAATTATCAAAACTTTCAAAAAATCACAAACTAGTAATTTCTAATTACCAATTCACACTAGAATTGAGTCTACCCATTTTCATTAAACCAACTATAATAGACAAATGTTAAAAATACTCAAAACAACCCACATAAACCCTATAGACACCTTAGGTTAGAAATAAACTAAAGTAGGAGGGAACCCTACCTCTTGAAGCGTAAAACACCTGAAGGAAGCTTCAAAAACACGATTCAAGTCCAAACCTTTGATTTCTCCAAAATTTTGTCTTTGGATCTTCGATGAAATTAGCTCTTTTTGGTTCATACGCGTAGCCTTCATCGAGGAGATCGACTTTAATTCTTAACTCAAAAAATTCCGACTAACGGAACTCCTTGAATCGTAGAGACAAAATTAAAATTTTCTCTTTTTTTCTCTCTCTTTCTCTCCAACATCTGAAACCAGTAGAGAACCCAGCTAAATAAGTGGGGAAAATCAGATATTTTCCCCTATTTATAATTTAAGCTTAGCCCACGTCGCGCCATCGTCCTCCCTTTCCCGGGTCTGTTTTCGCCCCGAAACAATTGAATTTCGCTTCGGTTTAATTTCAAAATATTTTATATGAACTTTCTTTCAATTTTAATAAAATTTTAGAATTTTTTATTTTTTGGGCGTTTTTGAGGTCACTCGACATCTGTAGTCTCGAAAAATGTGAAAAATTTGACTATCTCAGAATTTGACGAAAATTATCCGAGTAATTAGATTTTGCAGGACGAATCCAACGGTGAGGTCCGTTTCATCATCCGAGGTCTAGAAAAATACAAGTTTTCAACTCGTACTATAATGACAAATTACCATTTTGTCCTTTTTTTTTTTAAATAAAAAGTTCAAATTTTCTAGGATTTTACAAGTTGCTTCAAATCAATTGCATTATCACCTTTTCTTGATACCTATTATGCAAGAAAGGTAAAGATGTTAGTACATTTGTCAGACAATCATGTCTCAAGCCAAAAGAGGTTCAAGAAATTTAACAGACTATGTCAATCTAATTGCCTAACAACATATGTTGAGGTAATTTATGAAAATAACAGATAATATTGGAACTATTATATTATAACATGATAACATAACTTTGTATTCATATACTTCCCAATGTTTTGCTCAATTGCTATCATCTCTTGTGACATGGTCTAATGCCAAAACATTTCTAGCCAAGTAGGAGTACAAGTAATAGTCATACGAAAATATGCATTTCAAATCTAAAAGAGTCACATGATTAAAACAATCATATGATCAAAAGAGATTGCTTTTCACCCATCCTATTACATTATAAGAATTAGCTTCTATTAAGCAGCCTTAAAACTCCTCAAACTTCACATGTCATGAAAGAACAAACTACCCATAAAAAATTTAACTACAAATTTATTTTTACTTTGATAAAGAAACAAAAATCACCACATGCAATGCCCAGACATCTTAACCCATTATAGGGAGAATTATACCTAGACCCTCTGAGTTTTGTCACTTAATAATTCAGATTTTCTGATATTTGAAATATTACACACAAACCCCTTAAAATTTGTATGCGCGTAACACTTAAACCACTGTTGTAAATATATCCGTTAATAAATTATACTTAGACTTCCCTAAAATTTGTGGGTATATAATACTTAGACCCTTTAAGTTTAAAATATTATACTTAGACCAAAAATATTCTAGTCAAATATCAAATATTTTAAATTTTACAATCAAAATTCATGTTTTATTGTATCATTTATTAAAATAAAATTAAAATTAAAAATTTAATTTTTCTTAAAAAATTATAATTAGTATATAATTATATTGTCTATTAAAATTTAATTTGGTCGTTTAAATGAACAAATTAAAATAACAAACTATCTCAATTAAATCTAAAAGATATTGTGTCAATTACAGTTTGATTCCTTGTTTAATTTTTTAGTTTTGTTCTAATAGACAGTATACATATATACTAACTATGTTTTTTTTTAAAATAATTTTTATTTTTGATTTTATTTCAATAAATGACATAATAGAATATGAATTTTGGATGTAAAATTCATATTCTATTATGAATGATTTAGACCCATTGTTTGATTTTTTTAGTTTTATTCCAATAGATAATATAATTGTATACTAATTACAATTTTTTAAGAAAAAAATAAATTTTATATTTTTAATAAATGATACAATATAATATGAATTTTAGTTGTAAAATTTAAAATATTTTATATTTTATATTTAATTGGAGTATTTTTGATATAAATGTAATATTTTAAACTTAAAGGGTCTAAATATTATATACTCACAATCTTTATGAGAGTCTAAGTGTAATTTATTAACATATATATTTACAATAGGGGTCTAAGTGTTATGTGCGTACAAATCTCAATGGTCTGTGTGTAATATTTTAAATATCAAGGGATCTGAGTGATTAAGTTATAAATCTCAAGGGTCTGAGTGATTAAGTTATAAATCTCAAGAGTCTGATAGTAATTCTCTCTAAATTATAATATTTGAATCACCAAATAGTAAATGAGAAAAATGCCACCATTTCTGAAAAGAATAGAGATCTCGTGAAATCCTCATTTGTCCAAATTTTCAAATTAAAAGATTTAGACGTAGCAAGAAGAAAGTTCATACTTGCTCCTGCAGTCTGTGGGATGGAAGCTCCAAGGGGGGGCACAATCCAAATAGGAGTCCAACAAGTATAGTATAATGACAAGAAAAATAAAGGAAAGGGTAGATAAAAAAAAGGGATATGCACAACTGTCTATAAATAAAATAAAGTTGAGGGAGATAAACTCTATCACGAGGTCGAATGAAACAAAGAACTCAATAGCACATCCTTCAACTAAAACTAGATGCTCTATATTTTCCCCAAAAATGAATAGGAATAATATTTCTTTCGTGGTACTACTTTCAATGACTCACTCCTACCCATTTTTTTTACCATCACTCCAACATTAACTATAAAAAACACAACTGCACTTTAAAAAAAATCAATAATAAAAGCCACAATTCTAACAATGATCAATAATGTAAAAGATGTCATTGATCACTTTCTTCACTCTTTTACACTTGAAAGACTAATATTCTATTCAATCATGGGACAAAATATCCAACTTTAGGATTTTTCTAAGTGTTGCCACTCACGGCAAGGGAACCATCATGTGAAGGTGGAATTTTGTCATTTGCCAACTACCTCCATCACATCAGTCTTGTACCACCTCTACCTTGTGGGACTTTTGCTCAAGTAGCTTGTAGAAATTGTTTATTAAGAAGTTACTATGTGATAGTTGAATTATTTTGAACAAAGATCTTTTCTATTCACTTCTAAAAAAACATGCTTGATATGAAATAACACAGTGTTACTAAATCTTATTCTGGTTGATCTTTTTAAGTTTGCATCAGCTCTCATCCTACCTCAATGTTAACTTACTTTGATATATCCTTGCGCAAATAATGAAAATTTTGGTAGAATGGCACAAGGAATAGTAAAATTTATACCCTCGTGATGAAAAAACTCATTGATGTTATTAATTCAACTTGACTATAAGGTCTAAAACTTGGGTCTTAATGTCATCTCAACCATGATTTCCTTAATATGAATCTTATTTTTAGAATTGAAAGGGAAATTATGATTTTTTCCCTCTACGGTGTACTGACTGAAGTATTAATTGTGTATAAAGACAAAAATAATTCACAAAAATTAAAAACTCACATTGAAAAACCAGAATTGCAATCAAGTCTTAATTCTAAAATCTCAAAATTGCTAAATCAAATACTAGGCTCAATAAAAATTTGTTGAAAAGATCAACAACTAAAACAATAAAAGAGACAAACCCGTTAAAGAAAAATTGTCTGCTTGGACCCAAATTATTATTATTTTTTTGGTCGAGAGACCCAAATTGTTAAAACAAAAATTAAACATAATCCAAACAATCTATTCAAAACCCTAGTCAAAGATAAATAACCACAACAAAGTCCCTCGTTGGAACCAAACCCCAACACAAGAAATCTACTTGGAAAGACAAAAAACAACTAAAGAACTTTTTTAAAAAGAAAATCAACAACATACATCAAATGAAACACACCAACCTGAAGTATTGCAGCCCAAATGAGTTTGGTGTTTGATTCTTTTTGGTTCAATCTCATTTGTTGTAGACTAATAAACATGACTCATTGCTTCATAAGTGATAGTGATTCACATTCGTAGGTAAGAATTTCTAGGTTTTTTCCTTGTTTAGCAATGCAGACAAACAGTGAGAATGAGAGTTAGAGGTAGAGGAGAAAGGGACATAGGCAGGGAAAAACTGTTTGATTGATGTGTGAAATAATTATGGCTTGAATTGATTCACCATGTATTCACTGCATAACAATAAATGGTGAAGCAATAGTATATGCATAGATATTCTTAAAGAGGATAAGGGACCTCTTGTATGGGAGGAGCATAAGAGACAACAAATCATTGAGATCGCAGGGGCAAGTCCAAAGCTCAAAAAGTCTAGATCTCTGACAAGCCTTCCAGAGCAAATCATAGACAAGCAAATGGTCCCTCCCTTAATCTGATGTTCAAGGAACAAGACTTTGTACTTCTGTTCTATAGAAAAGCTGAAAACTTACATGTAAGAAAGTGAGAGCGAGAACTTGATTAAAACCCCAACCTAGAATTTCAAAATCTTACGAAGGTGCTTCAGGGTACTCCATGGATTTTTTTTTCTCCACCAAACTCAAAATTTCCAATGACAGATGTAAGAGGAAAAACATAACATACAGAAGAGGAGCTTGCTCTGCTTTATTTTTGCTTTTCAGGGACAAGAGTTTCCAACTACATATGGGAATTTGATAAAACAATATCAACAACAGTATGCCCTTCTTGGCCATGTAGTTTGGTGTAGGGGTAAAGTTGTTGGACTAACAACCTTTAGATTGAGGGTTTGAATCCGAGGGCAATCAATTTGTGCAAATAATGGAAAAAATTAGGTCTATATGCAATTCATCCTTCGCAGTAACCCATGATTAAATTACAAAACTAGATAATACGCATCGCTAAAAAAGCTTTACATCCATTAAAAGTCATAGAAACAAGGGTTAATCTTAATTTGTATTCTGAAACATAATTTGAATCTCAATTTGTACCCTTAAAGATAGAAATTTGTATCAATGTGCACCCCTAAAGATAAAAAATCTCAATTTACACCCTAAAAGATAGAAATTTGTATCAATGTGCATCCCCAAATATCAAAAATCTCAATTTGCACCCTCAAAGATAAAAATTTGTATCAATGTGCATCTAAAATTAAATTAATAAATTATATATAAATCCCCTCATGCTTGTCACTTAATCATTTGGACCCCTTCACATTTAGAATATTACTCTTACATCTCATGATGTTTGTGCACATGTAACACGTAACCCTTTTTCGTTGATATTTGTTAATATAACCGTTAAAAAATATAATTTTATCCTAATAAAAAATTATGATTTCATATTAATATTTATTTTATGGGTCTAATATACTCTAAAGTTCAAAATCAAGCTTAACATTTAAATGTTTAATAGAATAAAAGGTTGCATATTGAGTGATATATTGCATTGGATATAAAAAATATTATATAAATTTCTACATTCTATTGGACATTCAAATGGTAAGTTTGATTTTGAACTTTAGAATATATCGGACCCACAAAATAAAAGGTAATATGAAATTATAATTTTTTATTAGAATAAATCATATTTTTTAACGGTTATATTAACAAATATCAACAAAAAAGGATTACGTGTTACACGTGCACAAACGTCATTAAACGTCATGAAATGTCCTTCTTTCTTCCACTAGATCCAAATCCAATCCCAGTTGACGGTCATTCCCACCTTCGTCGAAAGCTTGGGTCCTTATGATCGGGAGCCCTACTTCGAGGGATATGATTGCCTCCATTCCGTATGCCAGGGAGTATAGGGTTTCCCCTGTCGAGGACCGAGGGGTGGTCCTGTACACCCACAAAATGTTTAATAGTTCATTCGTCCATTTTTCCTTGGCTTTCTCCAACCTCTTCTTGATCCCATTGATAATTGTCTTGTTAGAGGCCTCTGTCTGCCCGTTGGCTTGAGGATAGGCAGGGGTGGAGTAGAAATTATGGATCCCGAGTTGCTCATAGAAAGACTTGAAACGCCCGCCGGTGAATTGAGTCCCGTTATACGACACCAGTGCCCAGGGAATCCCAAACCTGATGATTATGTTCTCCCAGACAAACTTTTTGGCATCTATGTCGCGGATATGAGTCAACGGCTCCGCCTCTACCCACTTTGTGAAATAATCCGTGGCCACAATGAGGAACTTCCTATTTCCCGGAGCCTTAGGCAGAGGTCCAACTAAATCGAGCCCCCACTGGGCGAACGGCGAAGGGCTGGTCAGGGGGGGTAAATCTCCCACGGGTTGCCTGATTGCAGAGGAGAACTTCTGACACTGGTCGTATTTTTGGACGTATGCGCGCGCATCCCTTTGCATTTGCGGCCACCAATATCCCTGAGACATGATGCGGTGTGCCATTGATCGCCCCCCAGAGTGCCCCCCGCATATTCCTTCATGTACCTCATAGAGAAGGTCTTGTACTTGGTCTTCTTGGACGCATAGCAAGTAAGGCCCCGAGAAAGACCTCCTATATAGTTTTTGATCCGGAGAGACCCAAAATCTTGGAGCTTTGAGTTTGATCTTCCTTGCTTCCTTTGAACACTTCCAGATATCTCCTGTTGTTAGGAACCTGAGAAAGGGATCAATCCAACTGGGCGGCTTGTGTGCGTCCTGGATGACCATTGCCTCGGGAGCATGATCTATGCAGGATGCAGGAAGGTATTCAATGGTGATCCTGCGCGACTGGGAGGAGTCCACCGCCGAGGCTAGACAAGCCAGGGTGTCGGCATGTGTGTTCTTGTCTCGGGACACTTGTTTGATTTCAATCCGGCCGAACCTTCGAATTACAGTCGTCGCCTGGTGATGGTAGGCCTTCATTCTAGGGTCCCTTGTCTCAAACTCTCCGTTGACTTGATTGACTACTAGCATAGAATCACAATGCACGATTAAATCGGTAACTCCAGTCGCCTCAGCTAACCGAAGTCCTGAGATGAGGGCCTCGTATTCAGCTTCATTATTCGAAGCCTTGAATCCCAGCCGAACGGCCTGCTCCGCAACAATCCCATCTGGAGAGGTCAGCAAGATACCGATTCCGGACCCCTTACTATTTGACGAACCGTCCACACACAAAAGCCATGGCGATCTTTCACAATTCGTTGGAGACGCTAAGTCGGGAGGAGGCGGTCCTTCTAGAACGGGATGCTCCCTCAAAAAATCAGCAATGAAGTCTGCCAATATTTGACCTTTTATCGCAGTTCGGGGTTTGAAATGAATGTCGTACTCCCCCAACTCTACTGCCCACTTAGAAATCCTTCCGGAGAGTTTCGCTTTCCTCAAGATCGCTTTCAAGGGCTGATCGGTAAGGACAGTGATTGGGTGCGCCTGAAAATAATGTCGCAGTTTCCTTGCAGTGGTGACCAGGGATAGAGCTAGTTTCTCTAGGGGTAGATATCTTGTCTCTGCGTCCAGGAGCGCCTTGCTTATATAATAAATCGGCTTATGGCGGTGCTCATGCTCACGGATAAGTACCCTGCTTACTGCAAACTCAGATACTGCCAGGTACAAGAACAGCATCTCCCCCTGGATGGGGACGGATAAGGTTGGAAGAGTCCTTAGGTATTCCTTGATTCCAGCCAGGGCGTCCTCGCACCCCCGGCTCCACATGTTCTTCCCAGCACTATTGATTGCTCCGAAAAAAGGTTTGCATTTGTCCGAGGAGCGTGAAACGAAACGGTTAAGTGCAGCCAACATCCCTGTGAGTTTTTGGACTTCTCGGACAGTGCGGGGGCTCCGGATGTCCAGGATCGCTTGAATCTGATCCGGGTTGGCTTCGATTCCTCGTTGACTTACCAGGTATCCGAGGAATTTACCTGATTCCACTCCGAAAACGCACTTCGCCGCATTCAGCTTCAGCCCATACTCCCCGAGGGTGGAGAAGGTATCTGCCAAATCTGTCAGATGATCACAACTTCGTTTGCTCTTCACCAGCATATCGTCTATGTAGACCTCCATGGTGTTGCCGATCTGCTTTTTGAACATCCGATTCATCAGTCTTTGGTATGTTGCCCCGACGTTCTTTAGTCCAAACGACATCACTTTGTAACAGTAAACTCCATTCGGAGTGATAAACGCCGTCTTTTCTTGATTCGGGGGATAGAGAGGGATCTGATGATATCCTGCTCGGGCATCCAGGAAGTCCATTCGTTCATATCCGGTAGTGGCATCTACCAGCTGGTCCACCTTTGGCAGGGGGTAGTCGTCCTTGGGACATGCCTTGTTTAGATCTGTAAAGTCTACGCAGACACGCCATTTCCCCCCTTTCTTCTTTGCGCACACCGTATTAGACAGCCATTCTGGGAACTGTATCTCTCAAATGGCGTCGGCCTTCAGGAGTTTGTCGATTTTCTCGTTGACCGCGCTGGTGTGATGCGGGGCCATGCGTTGTGGCCTCTGTTTGACTGGCTTGTGCGACGAGTCAACATGCAGCCTGTGTGTGATTATCTCGGGGTCTACCCCCGTCATTTCTATCTCGTTCCACGCGAATACGTCTGTATTTTCCCTTAGGAACTCGATCATCTCCTCCTGTTCGGCTGTGGGCATCGAGGTCCCAACTAAGAAATACCTCTCTTCTTCTCCCTCTACCAAGGGCACCTTCCGGAGGTCTTCTACCGACCGCTCAGTTGGGTCTATCCGGGGGTCATCCATTCCTGGACGCCCGGACTGTAATTGCTATTTTTCCATAATCTCTTCCGGTGCTCGCCCCTTCTCCTGGCTGAACGCCCCGGCTCGAACGGCTGAATAAAAACAATTTTTTGCGGACGTTTGGTCCCCCCGGATTTCCATGATACCTTCTGGCGTGACGAATTTTAATTTCTGGTGGAAAGTGGAGTGCACCGCTCCCAACGCATGTAGCCATGTTCGCCCCATAATTACGTTGTAGGGAGAGTCCGTATCGATCACGACAAACTCGGTGTCGATGACAAAGGAACCTGTGACAACTGGCAATGTGATTTTCCCCACGGGCAGGGCGAACGAGCCGTTGAATCCGATGAGGGGTGTCCTGACTTTGGTGAGGTCTTTGGGGCCAAGACCCATCCGTTTTAAAGTTTCAAAGTACATCACCTCCGAGGAACTTCCAGAGTCTATCAAAATCCTTTTGACGTCGAATTTTCCTATCCTCAGGGTCAAGACAAGGGTGTCGTTATGAGGAGTCACTACGCCTGTCAAATCCGCGTCGGAGAACGTAATGCCAAGCTCACCCGTCCTGGCCCTTTTACTTGGTGGCCCTACATCAACCTCGGCTACCTTCCTTGTAAAAGCTACCCTTTTGAGGTCGGACTCGAGTTCCTTGGATGTGGGGCGATCCAGGGGACATATATGGATGACATCTATGATGTTGTCCGGCTCCTCGGTCGGGGCAGGGGCTTGTCTCTCTTCTGGCCTGGGCTCTATGTACTCTTTCAAATATCCGTCTCGGACCAATTTTTCCAAGAACGATTTGAACACCCTGCAGCTTTCGGTGTGATGCCCGAAATTCCGGTGATAGGAACACTTAACCTTTTGATCACGGGTGGAGGGGTCGCTCTGCATCCTGGGCGGCCATTTGAAGAACGGCTCGTGCTTGATTTTATGGAGCAGCTTGAAGATGGGTTCCTTGAACACAGTGTGAATTCCTTTGGACGGACCCCCTGGAGGGGGTAGCAATCCCTTTCGGGGAATATCTTCCCGCTCCTTCTCCTTTCTCTTAGATTGGAGGGCTCGGCCTTTGCTGCTTCCCATCTTGTCCTCAATCCTCGAGTATTTGTTTATCCGAGCCATTAGTTCTTCCATATCCGAGGGGGTCTTCTTGGTTAGGGATCGGTACAGGACCGTGTCCCTTGCCAAGCTGAGCCGGAACGATGCTGCTGCCATGACCTCCGAGCAGCCTTCTACCTCATTAACCTCTTTCCAGTATCGGATGGCGTACTGGCGAAGAGTCTCGTATTCCCTCCGTCTGAGGGTCAGCAATGATCCAATGTCTTTGGGGCGCTTACTCCCTGTAATGAATCGAGCCAGGAACTGCTTAGTCAATTCCTTCCAGGACCCAATACTGTTGGGGGGAAGCGCCTCGAACCACTTCATCGCAGAGTCCCCCAAGCTCATAGGAAACACTCGGCAGAGAAACCGTTGGTCCGAATGATAGAGGGACATCATCTGCTTGTATTGCCTGATATGGGCTTCGGGATCGGACCGCCCGTCATAAGTTTTGAACCGCGGCACGACAAACTTTCTTGAAACCTCCATCTCACCGATCTCCCTCGTAAAGGGTGTTTGTATGACTTCGTCCTCGGCCTCATCCTGGACAGCCTTACCCTTTCTCCTGGAGTCTAACCGGGCTTTGAGATCAATTTCTTCCCTGACGGGATGCCTTCTGAAGTCCTTGAGTTCATCGGTAAGCCCCTCATTTCCTGGGCGTCGTGTGGTTGGGTTGAGTCCTCCTCGGATTCATCTCCCTTCCTCCGTCTAGACAAACCTCGCCGGAGGTCGTCCAGGGCCAATGACCTTGCTTTCCTTGAATGGTTGTCATGATGATGCTCGCCGGCTCTGGGTCGCTTTGGGGCCCTAGAGCTTTCTGCTTTGTTGTTTAGGTGGTTTCTTAGATCCTTTGTTTCTGCCTCCCGGGCGGGAAGCCCACGAGAAAGGAATGAATCCCTCGATCCTTCGCCAGAGGCGGCAAACTCGTTGAGCCGGCTTAGGACGTTTACATTGTCCTTTTTCAGCTGTCGTAATCTATCGCCAAACTTTTCTTCAATCACCTCCGCCAGCTGACGAGCCAAGGGGGCTGATCCCCCTGACCTGATTCCCATACTGGTTTGAGGGGTAACCCCTCTTGACCGAGTAGAGGCACTTTTATTCATATCGGTGTGATCCCTTCCTCCGTGATGACAGGGAGCTTGTAACTCGAGACTCCTTTGGTGGGGTCCTTTCCCTTTCTGTCGAGTGTTCACCATGGTCACTGTTCTTTATAGAGAAAAAACTAGGAAAACTAGTCGTTTTCCACAGACGGCGCCAGATTGTGCGTGCAAAATCCTGCACAATATAAAAAATGAGAACAGATCTCTCCCTTGGTGAACTCGAATGAGCCAGTTGAGTGACCAACCACGCTGCTTGGAACAGCCTGCGAGGTCCGGTGGTGACCTGGAACGGCAACGGGAGACCCTGGGGGAGCGGAAGAACGATCCAGTAAGACTGAAAGAGGTTCCTGAAACAAAGAAGAACAAGTTAGAAGGGCGCCGGAGTGTTTTCCGGCGTATCCCCTCCGACGATCTAGTCAGTCTTTGAGAAAGAGAGAGGAATGAGAAAACACTGAGTGTGTATTGTAGTAAAGAGTTTTTTGTTGCATACCCCTCTTGCCTTTTGCAAGGAGTATTTATACCTCAAAAGCTCATGATTGCTGTCAGTGTAGTCAGTAGGTGATCATTAGGTACAGGCAGTGTGCGCACTGATTCTGATGAGGAATGTCTTCTCTTCTTAACTGCTTGGGGTCCCGAGCAATCAATGCTGAGTCATCGGGATGCCGACGGTATAATGTACTCCTCTCGGGGAGGATGCAATAAATGCTCTATATTAGGAGCATTTATTGCCTTTCATTTCCGAGCCTTACCGCATTGAATGCAGTCTCATCAAGGGAATGGTGTAATTAATCGTTTGCTTTCCCAAGTCGCGTGTCAGCAACGGCATGCGGTTTCTCTGTCTTCGATGTGATATCATATGCCACGCGTCCATCCCCCATTGGCTGTGGACTCTGCATTCCAGTACGTTCTGACACTAATTGTGTAAGACGAGGTCATGATGAATAGCCTAAACTAGCCTAGGCTAATGACTTGTACGTCAATAGCTTATCCTGGAGTAGAGGAGGCGTCCAGGACGGGGTACACCTCGACACCGAGGAAAGGCTCATCTCGGAACCGAGGGGGGATACCGACCGAGGTACCATATCAGACCGAGGCTACGTGTTTGTTGTAAAACGTACTGAATACCATGATCCTATATGACGAGTACCTCGGGGGCGAGGGCCTTTATGCGCCGATGGTGCTTGATCTTAGCAACAGTGTTTTGGTAATACCGAGAACACGTGTCTTCATCATGGAGCATTTCATAAAAGTCCCATCAAGTTATATTTTAGATACTAAGAGTCGTCTTCGAGCAATTGGAACAATCTACACGGCACTTCTTGGCCTTTAACATTTCCTTCTACTCTCACTACATCCCAGTATCCTCTCTCTCTTTCTCCTTTGATATAGAGGAAAGACAGATTGCGGTTATAGGAGTATAACAATTAAAGAAAGATATCAATTAAGAAGCAATACTGAAAAATTTTATTTAATATCTGAAAGATTACACAGACCTTACTAACTCTCCAATGAAAAGTTTTACTCACATACGACGTCTTGGACTATGAAGGCGTCATTCAAAATGATGATTTGAAAAAAAAAACCTAAGTTTGAAAAATAAGTTTAAAAGGGACTGATTTTGAGAATTAAATTTCTATGGTGAATGAGTATGGTAAAAAGATAAACTAACTACTTTTAGAGGAAAAATTATATTTAGTCGAGGTAAATGACTTCTCTAAATAAGTTGTAACTTTTTCTTTGTGAGTTGTAAATTTTTTTTTATGAATCGTAACAAGACCCTTAAAGTTATAGCTTTTATGATCGATTATACCTTTTAAAGTTGTAATTTATAACTAACACATTATAAAATTATAACTTGACCTCAAAAAATTATAAATTTCGGTACAGTATTACCTTTGGCACCATAGTCTTTTCCATGATTTCTAATATGGGTGTTCCACATATTAGAAATGGTAGGTGATCAATCAGAATTGTGCTCCTATACTGTTGAAAATTTGTGTCATGTCATATTAACGTATATGTTGAAATTGTCACCCCCAAGTAGAATAGAACCTTTCATTCATTTAGAAAGGCTGATATCTGAACTTCAACCTACAATTTAGGCGCACGAGCACTTGCCATCATTTTAGGTTCGAACCTTTTAGAAATGATCAACACCAATGTCGGAAGGCATTGGTAAATGGGAAGGAGGAGCAATCGATGTGAAATTTCATAGTAGGGGTTGAGCTTCATCTGTAAAATATATTTTTAAAGAGTATAAGGAACCTTTTGTATAGGTGGAGAATATGAGGTCAATCATTGAGATTGTCGGACGAGTCTAAAGCTCAAAAGGTCTAGGTCTCAGACGAGTTTCCCATAGCCAATCATAGACAAGCAAAATGGTCCCCCCTTGATCCGACGTCCATGGATCAAGACTTCTTGTTGAGCAAAATATCACTTCCCTTTCTTGACATAAAGTTGGTTGTTGCCTACTTGTGTTCTATAGAAAAGTTGAAAATGGATCAAGACTTCTTGTTGAGCAAAATATCACTTCCCTTTCTTGACATAAAGTTGGTTGTTGCCTACTTGTGTTCTATAGAAAAGTTGAAAACTTACGTTTAAGAAAGTGAGACTGATAATTTGATTAAAACTCCAGCTTAAAGTTTCAAGATCTTACGAAGGTGCTTCAAAGATACTCCATGGATTTTTTTTTCCCCCCACCAAACTCAAAATTTCTAGTGCCTGGCATTTGAAATAGATGTTAGCGAAATAACTTCAACAGATTAGAAGACTTTGAACGTGTATTCACTTTCTTTAAGAAAATTATGCCCCCATTATGTTGCTACTAGGTTTATGACAAATTCCTCTAGGATTAACAAAGCAAAACAGAATTTTAGATAGCAAATTCTAAAATTCTTCCAAGAACAGAATAGATAAACGTTATATCTTTATTGAAGGATCTGTACAAGTATTTATAATACCTTAGAGATGTAACAGGGAGACACAACTATTGGGTCAAGAGAAATTAATTAATCCAAAAATAATTAATTAGTTATAGAGTTCAAGTCTAAGATGTCCCAAGTGCCCATCTTTTGACTTATTTTTATTTAAAGCCTAATCAAGGCCATTGATTTGAAATATTTGAAACTTCCTTCCAAATCTTTTCACCATCTAAATTTATAAAATTTGGTGTGTTTTTCTTTTTAAACTCTTATACTTCCGTTCTACTTTTCCAATGTGAGATACTTCACATTACTAACTATTTCTGACCATAGATATAAGAGGAAAAACAGAACATACAAAAGAGGAGCTTGCTCTGCTTTATTTTTGCTTTTCAGGGACAATATTAACAACATTATGCCCTTCTTGGCCAAAGTGTGGTGTAGGGGTTAAGTTGTACTAACAACCTCTAGATCGACGGTTTGAAGGGCTCAAGAAAAATTTGTCGAAAATATCAACAATTAAAACGATAAAAGAGACAAATCCGTTAAAGAAAAATTGCCAACTTGGACCCAAATTATTATTATTTTTTTGGTCGAGAGACCCAAATTGTTAAAACAAAAATTAAACATTATCCAAACAATCTATTTAAAACCCTAGTAAAAGATAGATACCTACAATCAAGACCCATGTCAGAACTAAACCCCAACACAAGAAAACCACTTAGGAAAGACAAAAAACAACTAAAAAACTTCTTAAAAGAGAAAATCAACAGCTTACATTGAATGAAACACACCAACCTGAAGTATTGCAGCCCAGTACCCCTCGATTAAATTACAAAACTAGGTAATACACATTGCTAGAATAGTTATAAATGCATAGAAAGTCATAGAAACATTGACAACATCCAGCACACCAGAGCAATATTGATAGAGCGGTACCCATAAGTCTACAACCGAATTCCTTTTTTGTGATTCGGCATTCAGAACACGGTGATTTTCTCTTTCGAGAATTCCCTGAGCGAGCGAAAGCTTTCAACGTGAAGCATCACTTCTATGTTTTTGTCTATTCGAGCATAGTCCTTTGGAAAATCATGTTTCTCCAGAGTTTTCCTTTGAGGACTATACGAGAACAAAACGTCATCGTAAAAGAACATGAAGATATCCCCATCTTTCCACATTTTTATTGCGTGAACTGCTTGATATGACAGCCAGGCTATGTCAGGGTTCATCCTAATGACAATCTTTTTAGTCCATGAGTCATTGACTCCATATTCCTTCATTACCCATATGACAAGTTCAGATTTTGAAGTGTTATCGCACACAGATAAACAACCTCCTACCAATCCCAAACTAATCTTCCATTGCGGTGTAATCTGAGGAGGAGAAGAGACTGTTCGAAATACCTCTTTCTCAACATCAAAACAACATATTGATGCAGGACTGCCGAATTCACCACTTACCCAATGAAGAAAGCCATTAAAATAAACACCACCATCACCAAGAGACGAGAATGGGACACTTTCAATGTTTCTCCATCTTCCGGTTCCTAATGTATAGATCTTACCTTCGATCTTGTATGAATATGGCAGCAATCCCATATCGGTTATCGGCTGTTGACAAAACTGTACCACCTTGTAATGACCAGAAACCGGACTAAATCCGAACCCATAATCGATCACCATGGGGGATCTTCTTATGTACTCTGTCTTTGGAAGGGTAACATACTCTCGCATAGTTGGATTGAAAATGTATATAGTTTCATCAGGATTGTATTGACATAAGCAGACAAAGCCGTTAACAGAACCCACAGAAATTATCTGAACATTTGGGAGGCAGGCTCCGAGGTCGAATTTCATCACTGGGTCAGAGCAAAGACCATGGTGGTCATGTTCATCTTCAAGTTCGATCAACTTGAAAACATTTGACTGAGTATGAAGTTGGTGAATAAGAAGGCTGGTGGGTGATCTAGACAGATGTAGGCCAGCAAAACCAGGGTCTAAGATTAGATTGCGCCAGGTTCTGCAGACAGACCTGCAATGGATGATAGACTTGGTGGGAAGCCTGGAGAGAATATCGACAATGGTGTCTTGTGGTAAATCAGAAAGGGACACAATAGAACTCATATTTGGCTGTTCCTACTTGAGCTTCAACTCAGGATTGAACTTCACTTCCCGCCGATGGACTGGGTCATGCGACGCCCTTTTATAACATAAGCTGAAGGATTACCTAATGCTCGTTTGCATATATTATCAAACACTTGGTAAAAAAAAATTATTATCAAATATTTAGTGGACGACTTAGACTAAACCCTTGGCCAAAGAAAGAAAATTAGACATTCAACATTGGGGGCACACGCCAAGTTGGAAAAGTTGAGATAAGGACACCTTATCAGCAACGACGGAAGGAAATCAAACCTATTTATCTTCGGGCTTTGCTATGCTGACCAACAGTTGTACGAAATAGTTTATCAAATGTACGACCCCTATATTTCAATTATTACAAAAACTACTCCTAGACTTTGAAAATATTATTTTGTCCCAAACAAATTTTTTCCAGATGTATTCGCTTCTTATTTAACAATCTAATTCAAAGACTAATTATTTGAGCTTTATGTTTTCGATAATTTATCTTCTTATTTAACAATCTAATTCAAAGACTAATTATTCTTAAGTTAAATAATGTTGCTGGCCTTGATTCTAGTTCATGTTTTTGTTGTGCTAAATGTTTTTATCTTTATTTGTAATACAATCAAATTATGATAAAACTCGTGTCTAATACATAACATGCAAATAATTAAAGAGCCATTCAGGTATATAATCAAAACTGCATATATCTTTCAGGGTCCACTTCGATTCCTTCTTCTTCACCTTTACTTCTTCAAGCCTATTTCCTGTTCTCGTATCTTAAGCTAGATTTTATGTACTAAAACTTGTCTTCGAGCTATTGAAACAATCTAAAGGAATCGTGTCATCATGACGTACAAAAGGGTGACAGTTTTATACAGTACATCAATACAATGTGAACCCAGCCCAAAAATATATAGGTGGGGTTATTCTGACCTCGTAAATTTTCATTCTCACCCAATTTAATTTCTCATTTTCCAACTATTAAACTCATCTTTTCTATACTCACCCAATTAGTAACTAAATCTATCTCATGTTATATCAAACTACTAAGTCTATCCCTTCTATACCTACTATATTAGTAACTAAATTCATCTAATGCTACATACACTCCATTAATAATTAAGGTCATGCATTTTATGTACACCCTTTTAATGAGTAAGCCCAACCCATTTTGTAACTATCAATTTGTGATTAATCTCACCCCATTAATGATTATGTTTAGCCCATTAACATGCTGATATATCTTTCAACTTTTGAATCATGTATTTGATGTCCAGTGAAATAGTAATATTATGAATAGAACTTGAATATCAAATATCAAAATTAAGAGTATTATTATTATGCTATGGTGCATCACAATGACGAGAAAAGAAACAAAAATTATGCATTGATACGGGTAGATGTCCTGACAGGTTTGTTTCTATGCCCTTCAGATTCACTTTATTTTTACAGTGGTCCAACACTGGAGATATAGATAAGCGGGCCAATTCAATGGACAGAAATGACTAGCATCATTCATAGGAAATTACATTAGTAAAGTTTTGTTTTTGTGCAAGGATGTCATGATTCTATATAGAACGGAGTTAATTGTTTAGTGGATAATACCATTTTAGCAAAGTCGCTTTTGGGAATGAAGTAAATAGTCCTCACAAAAATTCAAGATTATAATGACAATAATTCTTGGAATGAAATTGACATATCCTCCTTCCAGAAACTTCTTGCAGAAGGTGTTTTTGATCTCTCTTATCGAGCACAGAAGTTGAGGACTGTAAAATTTTGCAGAGGCTTGCTTTATGCAATTTGACAAAATCCAAATGGGTTGAACAATATAATCTACTCAAGGTTCGAATGAATTACCTAGAAACTAAATATTATGATGTGGAAAAGCTAAGGTATATCTTTTAAACTAATGTGAACTCTACCACTATTTTGTGGGTAGGATTTAAGATGTACTAGTGATTCTGTAGACACTGGAGGACTTGGTGCCATTGCATTTAAAAAAAAAAGTCATGAGTTCATTACGAAGCTAAAAAATACAGATGATATAAGGCAACCCAATTTAGTTCTAGAACCCTGATCAAGCTTCTCCGCTATCACCTCGATTCCATAAGCTGTATCAAGTAAAGAAGACCCCATGTATAAAATTATAGACAAAAAGATATAAATCAATAGTGACTCAATATTTATGAAAACATAAAATTATTACGATTAAAAAAAAAAAAAAAACACTTACCTTGTTTTTAGGCTATGTCGTCAAGAATATTTGCAATTGCAGTTTTTTGATTATTTCCTAACAAAGACTTGAATCTTTCTATCCACACCAAATATGGAGTAATACCCCTGCTAGCCAGTTCATAATGATACTTGTGCCACTTTTCTAATTATGACAAAATAGAAAATTAGTTTACTTATTAAAGGGGGTGTATATAGCATGCGGTGAACTTAATTAATAGTGGGGTGAGTAAAGAAAATGAGCTTAATAATTTGATAATGAGAAATTAAATAAAGTAAAAATAGAGATTTGTAGAGTGAGAATAACCTCATCCAAATATATAGTTATGATTAATTAATTCTCAAGACAAACTTAAAAATGACACAATTGAGCTTTGAAAATTGCATGATTTATAAAAATTTGATAACAACATCAGTATGCATTTTTAGGCCATGTCGGGTGTAGCATTAAAAGTGTCGGACTAAGAGCATCTTCAACTATAATTCAAATTTAAACTCAAATTTGAATAAAAAGCTTGATTTAGTATAGAGTACTTCAATGAACAAACTCAAATATCTACTCAAGTCTTGTAATAAATTTCGTTATTGTCCCAAAACTCTTTTTTTTTGTTATTCAAATCATGATATTTGATAAAAACTTTACTCTCTACAAATGAGTAATTCCAAAAAAAAAAAAATGAATATGGATACAACACTAAATGGAAATAAAGAAACCACCAAAGAATTCTAAAATTGTTTTAATCACATATCATTTTTTATAAATATAGATAAGAAAAAAAAAGAAAAAAAAAAAAGGAAAATATAACTATTTTGACATGGGTCTGGTATGAAGAACACAAAAACATACGTTTTTAAGAAAAATAGAAGATTGAAGAAATAAAATAACGAATTTTCTAAATTTGTGGGTAGTGATAACTTAAAATTTAAGGAAGAATCAGTGGTTTAAAATTATACTACCGATAGTATTTAACTCGAAAAAATCAAAAAAAAAATTGATTGGTAAGCTTATGGTTTATATAATATGAAAGATGGGTGAGAATAAGGTTTTAAAAATTATAAGAAATCAAGAATATGGAAGATAAAAAAGAAAAAAAAATTACCTATAGGCTTCAAATAATTTGTAAAAGTTTCGATGGTGGTTAGTTATGGAAGCCGTGTAGTAAAAAAAGGAAAGAAGAGGCAGAGAAGAAGTCTTTTAATTTTCGGTAAGTTGAAATAGTTATTGTTAGAAAATTGGTATAGAATTTGAGTCTGTTTCAATTTAAGTCTAAAATAAATTTTATCTTGATTTGGTATAAGTGTGAGTTAAAGATTGGAGAAGTATTTTGCATTATTTTGACTCAAATTTAAATTTAAGTCTATATTTGAGTCAAGATTAAAGACATTGAGGTTTGAATTGAAGGGTAGCTGATTTGTACGAATAATGCAAAAATTTTACATCTGTATGCAATCGAACCATAGCAGTATCGTCGTCACGATTAATGGGCGAAAAAAAGTAGGTAATGCCTCTTTATTTCACATATCTAGCGTACAAGAACAGCATTGATGGAACCGACTAGTGGCGGAGGGAGTAAGGCGGCCATGGGGCAATGTTCCCACTCTCAAAAAAATAAAAAATTATCTATGTATATTTTTATAATTTTCTTGAATATCTTCAATTGGGCTCACTCTAATAATTTATAAAAATAAAACTTACTTATTTTTTAATCAATCACGGAGAGGAGAACAAATTTATTGAGTAATTTAAATAAAAAAAGAATATAGACCCTATCAAATCTCTTAGAATCAATAATAATTAAAAAAAAAAACAATCATATTTGAACTTAATTTATTAATTTAATCAATTATTACATTGAATTGACGGTGAACTTTTTTAACTCAAAAAACAAATATTTGATAATGGACCCTAATATTTTTTAGAACCCACAACTAATTTAATAATTATAATAAATTAGATCAACAAATCAAGTTCAAATAATATTATTTATAAAGAGGTGAATGCCAACCGACATTCACTTTAGGTGTCATCTGCCAATCGCCAAACGCCTGGTTAGGCCACTGCCAATCGACCTTTGGCTAGGCTGGCCATTGCTAGTCGACACGGGTCCGAGGGAGGCCATTGCCATTTAATACTTGTTACTCGGATCCACTACAGGACAGCTCCTTTCAAGCTATTGCAATCACTCGTACGTGCTTACTCCTTCAAGAAGAGTTCTACTCGGTGAAGGATCAATCAAGGACTTGGAATCCTAGTTAAATACAATTCTGAACATTTAGATGCCGGTGGTAAGCCACTAAGGACCAAGATTCCTAGTCAAATTCTACCCTGTATTTTTAGGATTTGGTGACAAAATTGAGTCAATCAATCTAGAGTTTAGATTTCTTTGAAACATATCTCGCTATTGCTATAAATAAAGGCCCCCGTATACTATGTAAGACTTTGAATTCTAATCTATTCACTCTTCATACTCATCTTCAACTTCGTAGTCCCTTTGGCCACCTCGGGCCGTGTTATTTTGTTTTGCATGTTACTCAAGGCTTTATCACCGTCTTTTCTTTCCTTACGAGGTCGAAGTGTTTAGTCTTTGTGTGAATTTATCCCCACATAATTTATATATAAAAAAAGTTGAGTAAAAATAAATTGCACCCACGCAATTGTCATTTTCAATGACATGAATAATGAAGTAATCATGGAATGTTTTTAAAATATGACGACTCGTCGGAGTCATGACTATAATTAACCTCATTTTTTGTAAAGAATTATAATTAACGATGATGCACAAATTAATTTTTGTGCAAAATCAACAGTCAAGTGTATGAACGGGTGAAGTTAATGAGCAATAAATAAAAAAATCAATAATAAATTTGTAAATAAGGAGCCAACACAGAGAATTATAGTGGTTCGGTCCTAGTGACCTACTCCACTCTCGGGAACAGCAGCGGTGACCTGAGTCTTTTATTAATGAATAAAGTTGCCGGAGAGTATTCTTTAGGGGTATTACAATGCCTTTGAGAGAGAGAGTAATGAGTGTGAGATGGTGTAGTGTGTGTAGAGATCTCAAAAATATGAGAGCATGTCCTCTATATGTAAAGGACTTACATTATATAGGCACACGAAGGCGGTGAGACGGTGACGTGAGGAAGGGATCTTCCACTATCTTGGTAAGTATAACCTTAGTAGGAATGGATCTCTGCATCCTGATATTCTCTCGCTCGTGTCTCTATTCCGTCAAAGGATGATCTTGAACTGGGCTGATCCTGATCTTGAACTTGGACTTAGAGTGGTGTGAACTTGAATATGCATTGGAGTGGAGAAGAGGGACAGGCAGGCAAGCCATGGGCGGCACCCACTTGGGCAACGGCCCCTTTTGGGGATACTTGACGCCTCTTGATTCTTTTGGTGTTTTGGATTCCCTCCTGATGGGTTGACCCAACTTCGATTTGGGTTTTCCTTTGGACTTTCTCTATTTATTTTATTGGGTTTGGCTCAGTAAAATTTGGACTCATCATTTGTCCCTCATGCCCTGAACCTTTGACTTTTTTCAAAAGGAAGAGATCGAGGGCATATGCTTCGTTTCATCCAGGTGAGTTGGAATTTTCTTGCGTCCCACGGTACATCTCCATCTTTAATGACCCTACTGAGTTTATAGATATCAGAAAAAAAAAACATTTATATATTTTTATTATTTATTTATTTTTTTATTATTATTATTATTATTTTGTTTTGGTGATCTTTTATCCAAAAGTAATTTGCCCCACATTTGTGGGCAATTTTCTAATAAATTATCTTGGCAAAGCCCACCATCATTGACCGAGTCTTCTCTTTTTTGTTTTTTTTAGGCGATGGTGGAGGCTGTTGTGGGCGCCACCAGAAGGTTGGCAGGCGCCTTGGGCGACGCCAAAAGGTTGGTAAGGCACCTTGGACAATGTCAGGGAGGCTGGGCAGGCGTATTGGGAGACGCTCGAGATTGGATATGCTCCTTGGGCGACACTAGGATGTTGGCAGAGTGCCTTAGGCAACGCCAGGATGCTGGGCAAGCGCCAAGAGGCTGTCGGGATTGGACAGGCTCCTTGGGTGACACCAAGTTGTTGGCTGGGTTGGCGCCAGAATGCTGGGCATGTGTATTGGGAGACGCCCAAGGTTGGGCAGGGGCTTCACTGGTGCTTTGGTCACTAACTGACATTGTCTCTAATTATAGGGGTCTTATTGATAGAGTGATGGTGGCGACTCTCTGCACTTTTAGGATAGTGTCTTTTCCTCCTCCCAAGAAGGTAAGGTCTGATGCCCCCAGTGCTTTTTCAACCGAGATCTACTCCGATGACCAGGTTACTTCTTGGGAGCGGGATTCGGCGGTGCCTCCACTCCTTCCCAGACTGGGACTTCTATGTGTATCAGTGTTAGCTCTTGTACCGTTACAAGAGTTGAGACTCCAGTGTAGTTTTTGCGGAAATTTGTGGCTTCACCTTGCTTCTAGTATTGGCTCGGTTGCAGATGACTTGAGCTTTAAAAGTGTGTCTGACACAAACAATGTTATCTCGACATTAAAATATCTAATATGATTACCTAGAGAGAGAGAGAGCAAGTTGTTTGCATGAGAGCAAAGTCAGAGTTGTGGACATCCCGTGAGGGGGTCACATGAGCTGAGGTCGAGCTACGTATAATCTCTAGGATGATTGTTGTGGCAGAGGCTTACAAGGTGACTATTTGTGCTCTTGAGAACAGAGTCATTGGCCGAGCTACGTGTAACTGGGGAAATGGTTGTCGTAGCAGAGACTTATACGGTGGTGACTACTTGCGCGAGAGTAGAGTCATAAGCCGAGCTTCTTTGCGACTAACGAGAGAGTGCGAAGCTGGAGATATAGGCTGCTGAAGAACAGTTGGTGCTTGAGCGACAAGCACGAGAGGATGCCGCGGAGCTTGCACGATAGACACGAGAGGATGTCGTGAAGCTGTTCGGGCTCGAGCGGCAGGTACGAGAGGATGCCGCTGAGAAGTTGAGGCTAGCGTATGAGAGGGCTGCCCAACTTTAAGGTTGACCTTTGAGTATCACTTGAGAGAGCTATTAGGGCAGAGGCTCACTCCATAAAGATGGAGGAGATGAGGAAGGCGCCGAGGAGATAAGTAGGGCGCTGAGGAGCTGGGCGCCTGATGATGAACGCCTATTGCCGGGCATGGACATCGAGGGGTTATGGGCGCTGCAGGGCATAGACGCTGAGAGGCGCAGGTGTCAGGAGCGGAACGGTCCTTCTTGGATGACGTGCAAAAAGTGGGCGACAGCCAACCTAGGCGCTGTCGACTTGGGTGATGCCAACCTGGATGCTGGCCACTTGTTACTGGGCTCCTGAAGCTAGACGCTTGATGAGTGGGCCACTGTTGATTTCTCTTGCTTCGTCCCCTATGAGACACCAGTAATAGTTGATGATGGAACAGTGACTGATCGTCAGGAGTATGACGGTTGTTGTCTTTTTGTCTACACCTTGTTATTAAGCCATGTTCTGACTTTTATAAGCTGTTTGTAAATTTTAGGGAAACAAGACAATTCTTGACACAATAATTTTTGTAGAATTTTATTTCATAAGATGATAAATAACAAAATAAATAAGCTCTAACAATAAAGGATAGATAAATCTTCAGGTGCTCAATTTCCCATAGATGGGCCGAGGCTTCACCTTATCCTCTTAGCCCTCACGAGATCGTTTGGATTTCTCCTAGGGATTGTTGGCATTCTCTGTCATCCTGGTCCCGCCCAGGTGGCAGGGTTGTCCTCTACCAACAACGTACTACCTCAAATGGCCACGTTGTATGAGTTCCTTGATCTGCCTTTTAAGATCAAAGCAGTCGTTCGTATCATGTCCGTGGTCGCGGTGGAAACGACAGTATCTGTTGGAATTTATGCGGTTTGGGGTGGACTTCATTTTTCCTGGCCAACGGAGTGTGGGATTATCATGTCTTTGGAATAGGATATGCTCCGCAGAAGCATTGAGCAACATGAATGCCCGTAGTTCTATCAGAGGTGGGGGACCAAAGTGGTCCTTGGTAGAGATTTTCTCTGTCCTATTCCTCTTGTTCTCTGCTTCTCTCCTATCTTCGCGGGTATCCTTCCTCTTTTCGTCCCCATATGAGGACTTACCTCGTCTAGCCTTGGTGACATCCTCGACGTTCATATAATTTTGTGCCCTTGATAGTAGCTCAGGCATGTTGGAGGGCGGCTTCTTGAAGACTGAGAACATGAAACTAGACGTACGAAGGCCGGCGATAAAGGCGGTCAAGGCCACCTTGTCATCCGGCACTTCAATCTGGAAAGCCTCCTCATTAAAACGGGCAAGGTACTCTCTGAGACTTTCCTCCCTGTCCTGCTTGATGGTGAGCAGGTGGGTCTCAGATTTCTGATGTTAGCGTCCCCCAATGAAGTGGGAGACAAATGATCTGGTTAGTTCTATGAACGAGTGAATGGAGGAGAGCTTGATCTTCGCAAACCATTGGCGAGCGGACCCCTGTAAGGTGGTAGGAAAGACTCTACACATAATCTCCTCAGGCACGTTGTGGAGTTGCATGAGGGATTTATAGGTGTCTAGGTGGTCGAGAGGGTCTTTGGTACTATCGAAGATGTCGATGACAGGCATCTTGAACTTCAAGGGTAAGGGATAATATACTATATCAGCAACAAAGAGTGTATCGATGCTTCTTATCAAGCAGTCCACGGTCTCAGGCGCCTATGCCTTGATGGCGTCACCAAGTAAGTTTTGCACCTCCCTAATTTTCTTGTCCCAGTGATTAGGGACATCCTCAGTCGGGTGATGGTACTGGCTTTCATGGTCCCCGTATTAACTTTCTCTGTCCTTGTTCTCCTGCGCAGGTACGTGCGGAGGGGGTGCAAGAGAGCTCCCTGCACGCTGAGGAGGGACTGCTGGATGAGGGGCGTCCTGGCAAGGGCCCCCATGGTGAGGGGTTGCCTGGTGCCCAAAAAGGAGAGGTTGTTGCTCTTCTTCTATTGGAGGGAGTGGGGCTCCTCCACCAGGGTGAAAGGTGATGCCTCATTGGGCGAGCATCAGTTGAATGATTTGTTGGTTTTGGCTCACTAGCAGCTGCATGATTTGGAGGAGCTGTTGTTGCTGCCCAACGGGAGGCGCAGTAGGAAATGGTTCAGACGGTACAGGGGGAGGCGAAGCCTCTTCCCGGTGAGTCGGGTTATCGTCTCTCGGCTATTGGCTTATCGATCGGATAGTGATTGCCATGAATTGGAAGAGTAGGAAAAGTAGTCGTTTCCCACAAACGACGTCAAACTAATGATGCACAAATTGGCTTTTGTGCAAAAATCAACAGTCAAGTGTATGAACGAGTGAAGTTAATGAGCAATAAATAAAATAATTAATAATAAAGCTGTAAATAAGGAGCCAACACAGAGAATTATAGTGGTTCGATTCGGGTGACCTACTCCACTCTCGGGAACGACAGCGGTAGCGGTAGCCTGAGTCTTTTATTAATGAATGAAGTCGCCGGAAAGTATTCTTTAGGGTAATTACAATGCCTTTGAGAGAGAGAGAGTAATGGGTGTGGGATGGTCTAGTGTGTGTAGGGATCTCCAGACTATAAGAGCATGTCCTCCACATGTAGAGGACTTACATTATATAGGCACACCAAAACGGCGAGGTGGTGACGTGAGGAAGGGATCTTTCACTATCTTGGTAAGTATAACCTTAGTAGGAATGGATCTCCGCATCCCGATATTTTCTCGCTCGTGTCCCTATTCCTTCGAAAGATGATCTTGAGCTGGACTGATCCTGATCTTGAGCTTGAACTTGAAGTGGTGTGGTCTTGGACTTGCATTGGAGTGGAGAAGAGGGACAGGGAGGCAAGCCATGGGCGGCGCTCTCTTGGAGACCACCTGGGAGGTACCCACTTGGGCAACGCCCCCTTTGGGGATACTTGACGCCTCTTGGTTTCTTTGGTGCTTTGGACTCCCTCCTGATGGGTTGACTTAGCTTCGATTTAAGCTTTCCTTTGGACTTTCTCGATTTATTTTATTGGGGTTGGCCCAATAAAATTCGGACTCATCAAACGTCTATTTAGTTATTTTTTAATTACATAGAGTATGTATTCTAAATTTTGGCCTTCTTATGTTTAACGTATCATTAAGTATTAGATACGATATATAAAAAATATAAATGTATAATATTATTTTTACCTATTAAAGAATAAAATAAAATTTACAGTTAAGTGTATTCACCTTAAAATATATTATTAGCTCGGCCACTAAGATTGGTCGAGCCCGAGCCTATGGCCGAATTCCTATGTTGTGATTTCGCGTTCAGCACATATCGATTTTCTCATGAATTCGTTGAGCGAGCGAAAGCTTGCGCCGTGAATCAACACCTCAAAAGTTGTATCGAGCTGGGCACAGTCTCCTGGAAAAATAATGTTTCATCACTCAAATCACAAGATCAGAATCAGGAAGTGTTATAGCATGCGCATAAACAGCTCCCCCAATAAACCAAAATTAATCTTGCATTGGATCTAATCTGAGGAGGAGAAGGGACTAATTGAAATAACTCTTTCTCGATATCAAAAGAATATACTGATTCAGCATTGTCTAGATCAGCAATTAGACAATGACGATTGCCAATAAAATATATGCCATCACCTAGAGGCCAGAA
Source organism: Ilex paraguariensis (assembly GCA_963454935.2). Lineage (NCBI taxonomy): Eukaryota > Viridiplantae > Streptophyta > Magnoliopsida > Aquifoliales > Aquifoliaceae > Ilex > Ilex paraguariensis. Next base: position 95,132 of record CAUOFW020001250.1, read on the forward strand.
TGGAACAGTTTCAATGCTTCTCCATCTGCTTCTTCCCAGTGTATAAAATTCAACTTCGACTTTACATTCAGGGTTATAAGTATCGACCTAAATACGAACAACCTTAAAATGCGAACAACCTTGCTTGAAAAAAGAAGGTTAAAATCTGCAATGGAGTAAGAATCCTCCGTGGAACAAATAGTCCACTTGTTTCTCGAGAAAAGATGGGAAACATGTTTAATATCATTTCATTGACAAATTGAATTGATCTGTTGGATGCTAATTAGGAATACTAGTAAGAAAGAGAACAGGCAAATAAAAAGAGGGCATCATCTTTTATATTGAGCCATTGAGGCAGCGCGTCCCCTCGAAAGAAGGCCTTCTTTGCCTTCCACCTAAGCTGCATAGGAAAAGCTCCACTTGACAGGCTCTAAGTCAGTGAATATCTATTTTCCGCCCACCTTCAAGTTCAAGAGTTGTAAGTAAAGAGATCTTTCCTAGAGGTAAGTAAAGGATTCCTTCTAGCCTTCTGCTCTGATAGCTAAGTTACTCTTCTCTTCCTTTAATAAGAATAGTCAAGTCTCTCTTGCCCTTATTAGGAATTCAAATGCGGAGGTCAGATTGTTTTAGGTCAGATTGTTGGAATAGGTTTCTATCCTACTTGAAGACAAGGAATTGATATCTCACTTAATCCCTCCCTTTGGTGGTAACAGCTTGTGTGTTTTGGGGGCTGGTTTGGTATAATTTATGAATACCGAAAATGAAGGTTAAGTATCTATTTACCTATTGCATTTGGTAACATTTTTATTTTCAAAAAAATAATAAAATCAAAAACGTATATTTTTTTTTTGTAGTAAAAAGTTAGAACAGAAAATTTGTTTCGCTTCAGTTTTTGTTTTAAGATATGAAAACTAAAACAAAAAACATATTTGATAATTCTTCAAGTTATGATATATTTAATAGTTTAATATTAATTACCCGATAAAAAATAAATCAAAATTAATTGTCTCAATACATCCATCAACTCATCAAATACGACACACAATAATAAATTGGAGTCATTAAACATACCAACACATCTCATTGTTTCACATACAACCAAATACATACCGTTGGAAGTCATTATTATCACTTAACTAAAATTCCAGTTATTAAGAATAATAAAGCACAATAAACCGTGAGCAAGACAATAATGATCCATTTTTTCTGTCTCCATCGCGATCAAAACTCGCATGTAAACGAGGCCACACAAACAGAGAGGACCAATATGTGTCATTTTCACTACTCCTGTGTCAACATCATTGTCAGCAAACTAGCCTTTACTACTCATCTTCTCCTTGTCATTACACTAGCCGTTATTATATGCATTTCTTCTCCGCCTCTTTCAAAGCAAACCCAATTTTGGGTTCGCGTAGGAAGAAAAACGGTGTCGCAACGACGAAGCAGAAACCAAAGAAGATGGATAGATACATATCTATTTTTTTTGTGCTATTGTAAAAGAGGGAGGGGGGGGGGGGGGTAAAGAAGAACATACAACCACCACCCCGTTAAACCCACATCGATGGAATCATAAGGTCCCTAATAACGTTTGAAACACTTTTCGGAATCAGACCTAACTAGGCTAACATAACGACTAACCATTGAACCTTAGCGGAGACTCCAGAACTTGAACTCTCAACTTCTTAGTGAGGAATAAGGCCGGTACTACCATTAGACCACCCTACTCAATGGTAGATACATATCTATTTTGTTTATTTGAATTATTTTTTACTTTTGGCAAAAACTGAAAACAAAAATTAAAAAAAAAAATGGCTGCTTGAGTCTACAAGATGGAGATAAGTTTCAGGTGACAACCAAATCCAGAGAAAAGACTGAAGAAATATATCCCAACGCCAAATTGGAGATGTATGATTAATTAATTCTCAATATGAACTTAAAAATAACACAATTGAGCTTTCAAAATGACGTGATTTATAGAAATTTGATAACAACTTCAGTATGCATGTTTAGGCCATGTCTGGTGTTAGCATTAAAATTGTCGGACTAATAACTTGTAGATTGAGGTTTGAATTGAAGGGTAGTTGATTTGTACGAATAATTTACATCTCTATCCAATCGAACCATCCCAATATCGTTGTCACGATTAATGGGCGAAAAAAGTAGGTAATGCCTCTTTATTTCACATATCTAGCGTACCAGAGCAGCGTTGATGGAACCGACTAGAGGCGGAGGGAGTGTAAGGCCATGGGGCAATAAAAAATTATCTATGTATATTTTTATATTTTTTTGAATATTTTTAATTGGACCCACTCTAATGATTTATTATAAAAATAAAACTAAGTTATTTTTTAGGCAATCATGGAGAGGAGAACAAATTTACTGGGTACTTTAAATAAAAAAAAATATGGACCCTATCAAATCTCTTAGAATCAATAATAAAAAAAATATATATTATTTGAACTTAATTTATTAATTTAATCATTTATAACATTCAATTAACGTGAACCTTTTTAACTTAAAAACAAAAATTTGATAATTGACTCTAATATTTTTTAGAACTCACAATCAATTCAATAATTGTAATAAATTAAATCAACAAATCAAGTTCGGAGGACCGACATTCACTTTAGCATCTGCCCTAATCGGCAAACGCCTAGGCCGCTGCCAATCGACCTTTGGCTAGGCTGGCCATTGCTAGTCGACACTAGTACGAGGGAGGGCCTTGCCATTTAATACTTGCTACTCGGATCCACTATAGGTCAGCTCCTTTAAAGCTACTGCAATCACTCATTGCGTGCTTACTCCTTCAAGAAGCGTTCGACTCTGTGAAGGATCAACCAAAGACCTAGAGTCCTAGTTAAATACTAGTCTGAACATCTAGAAATTGGTGATAAAGCACTATGGACCAAGATTCTTAATCAAACCCTACCCCATACTTGTAGGATTTGGTGATGAAGTTGAACCAGTCAATCTAAAGTTTGAATTTCTTTGAAACATACCTCCCTATTGCTATAACTCCGTATATCATGTAAGGCATTAAATCCTAACCTATTCACTCTTCATACTCATCTTCGACTTCTTTGGCCACTTCTGGCCATCTATTCACCTAAGTATTCTTTTGTTTTGAAAGTTACTCAAGGCTTTCTCACCGTTCTCTCTTTCCTTATAAGGTCGATGTAGTTACTCTTTGTGTGAATTTATCCCCACATAATTTATAAAAAAAAAAAGACAAAGTTGAGTAAAATTACACTGCACCCACTCAATGTCATTGTGGATGACAGGAATAATGAAGTAATCATGTAATGTTTTTAAAATATAACTCGCCAAAGTTAATTGTAAAGAATTATAATTAACGTCTATTTAGTTATTTTTTATTTGCATAGAGTATTCATACTAAATTTTGGCCTTCTTATGTTTAACAAATCATTAAATATTAGATAATGATATATAAAAAATATAAATGTATAATATTATTTTTACCTATTAAAGAATAAAGTAAAACTTACGGTTAAGTGTATCCACCTTAAAACATATTGTTAACTCGGCCACCAAAAATTGCCCGAGCCCGAATTCCTATGTTGTGATTTCGCGTTCAGGACATACATGAATTCGTTGAGCGAGCAAAAGCTTGGTTGTATCGAGCTGGGCACAATCTCCTGGAAAAATCATGTTTCATCACTCAAATCACAAGATCAGAATCAGGAAGTGTTATCGCATACGTATAAACAGCTTCCCAATAATCCCAAATTAATCTTGCATTGGATCTAATCTGAGGAGGAGAAAGAGACTAATTGAGATAACTCTTTCTCGATATCAAAAGAATATACTGATTCAGGACTGTCTGTCTAGATCAGCAATTATCCAATGAAGGTTGCCAATAAAGTATATGCCATCACCTAGAAACGAGAATGGAACAGTTTCAATGCTTCTCCTTCTGCTTCTTCTTACATTCAGGGTTATGAGTATCTACCTAAATACGAACAACCTTAAAATGCGAGCAACCTTGGTTGCAATCCTTATGAACAGACTCACACACACAGAGTGAAATTATGATGACAGGGCCCTCTATTTTATTTTATTTTTTTGCTCATTATAGGGCACTCTATGTACAATAATATACTACCCGGTGAAGTCAAGAATGACAAGATAAACTATCAAAATCAAGTGTAGTTTATGAATGCAGAAAGGTTACCAGCCTGCCTTAGTGTCCCTTCAGATGTGGTTTCAACAAAAAACCTCCAAAAGCAGTCGCCATGGGCAATTGAAAATCTGCAAGCCAGATTCAATTTGACTCCGACTGTAAAAGCGACGAAGATGCCCTTTCCAAATTCTTTCCTGAAGCAATAGATGAAACACCGGCAGCTTGGAAAGAAGATGAAGAGGAGGGAGCAAGGGCTGAAGCTGCAAAGGTGGACAGAGCACTGACACTGCTGGCGTTTACACTAGTCCCACCAACTGATCCTTCTGTAAAGGCCTTTGGGCCTGGCGGCTTATCAATTTCAGTAATCCCTTCTAACATTTGCACGACTTTTCCCATCATAGGCCTTTGAGAAGGCTGCTCGTGGATGCACCAAAAACTTACTTGAATCACCCTCAACACTTGGTCCATATCCACCTCCTGGCTAGTAAGTCTTTTATCCACAATTGCCTCAACATTACCCTTCTCGAATTCCTCATAAGCCCACACCGAGAACTTTTTCCGATTTGTTTCTTCGGAGACTTCAAAGTTTCTTTTGCCACTCACAATCTCCAACAACACCATCCCGTAACTGTACACATCAGATTTGGAAGTTATTGGAAGATTAGCGAGCCATTCTGGTGCTAAGTATCCTCTAGTTCCCCTCACACTTGTTAGTGTTCGGTATCTATGGTCCTTTGAGTTGATTAGTTTTGCAAGGCCAAAATCAGAGACCTTGGCATTGTAATTTTCATCCAAAAGAATGTTCTCTGGCTTTATATCACAGTGCACAATACAGTCTCGACACTCCTCGTGAAGATATGTGATCCCCCTCGCAGTCCCCAGAGCAATGTTGAATCGGTATTCCCAATTCAGCAATTTACCTGATTGTTCTTCAGTTGTGAATAGGAAGTTATCAAGAGAACCATTTTTCATAAACTCGTACACCAGAAGTCTGTGACGCCCTTCAGAACAAAACCCAATCAATCTCACCAAATTCAAATGGTGGGTGCTACTTATAGTTGCGACTTCCATCCTAAACTGTTTTTCCCCCTGCTCGATGCCCTCTAGTTGCTTCACTGCTGCAACAGTTTTATTAGCAAGAACCCCTCTGTAAACAGCCCCAAACCCTCCCTCTCCAAGCTTATCCTTAAACCCCTTCGTCGCTTTTTGGAGCTCCTGATAGGAGAACTGAACAGGTGCACCAGAGGCATACTCAAGCAGTGCGTATTGAGCTGACAATCCACCAAATTTGGGGCTATTTCTGCAGCACCAAAACCATAAACCACCCTCCAACACAATCAAACCCAAGAGACTACCCACAACCACTACAGCAACAATCCCAGCATGCAACCTCCAACCATTGTCCTTATCAATACCCACCAAAGAAGTAGATGGATTTGGTATCACAGGACCACAAACTTTAAGATATGAAGTACTAGGAAGCGAAGGAGACTGATAGCCACTAACAAAAGCTGGCACTTTTAAGTAGCACAACCCCGTCCCATCTGCTAATGAAGTGGAAGCAATACAAGAACCACTCACAAGACAATTCAACCTACATGCCGAAATACCCACAAAGAAAACTTGTGAGGTTATCTCTGGAGGGTAAGTCAAGAACATAGCATGATCCAATTGCAACATTGTTGCACTCCCAGGACAATCCTCAATCTCTACTTTCCTCTTACATCCCTTCCTACTATCCTTCGGATCAACCAGTTCAAAATTCTCCGAAGGACACCCACAAACCGGATTCGTATCGTTGTAACTACATATACCCAAATCCCCACAATAACCAAATACTTCACACTGATCACTAACAGCAGCCCATCTCACAATCTCGGTTCTACTACCCCTAGCAGAGCTATAAATCCTCAAATTTCCATCACCATCCAACTTCACAAACCTCAGTATATCAGTCCCCTCAACATAATCACTACTATAAGCTATAATTACCGGGCCCGGAAGAGAAGGATCAAACAGAGAAAATATGCCAATTGGCTGAAGGCCTAAACTTGGTGAAGTTAAGTTTATATTCATAGATGAATTCAGCCCAGAATTGTAATAAACAATAGAATCATTCCATGTAAGAGTTAAATTTCCTGATCTAAGAAGCCGAAATGAGTACAACCCAGATCGCAAAATGTTGTTTGTAGTGAAGTTTTGGCCTGGGAGGATTGTATCAGTGGGATTGTTGAATGTGGACCAAACAGAAACGGTGTCGTTTTTGAGGTCGAAGTTACCTGAGTCATTGAGGGAGGCGGCGGAGACGCCGAGGCCAGCGGTGTTTGACTGCCAGACGAGGGCGTTCGTGGAGCCGTTGAGGAGCTGGAGGTTGCCGCTGGGTAGGAAGCGGAGGGTGGCGGTGGAGTCGGTGACGCCACCAGGATCACCACCGGCTTTCCAGATGGGAAAGCCGTTGTAGGTGATGGCCAAGAAGTAGGTGTTTGTGGATCCATCAGTGGTAAAGCCGAGAGAGAAGGTGCCGTTTGGAGAAGACCAAGATTGGTTTGGGTTTGAGGCAGAGATGGTTGACCCTAGGGGGATGTCTGCTGCTAAAATGGTACTGGTGAAGGAAAAAAAAAGGAGTGATAAAACCATACACGGGAGTTTCATTTCTTTATTAATCTCTCTACTGCGCGTCTCTCTTTTCTCTCTGTATGTCTTGTAGCAGCGTGATGGTGTTTTGGAGTTATTAATTGAGATGGGTTTGAGGATACGAGGGGGGAAGAGACAGAGAGAGACTTTGACTGGGAACAGAGAGCTGGAAAGCTGAGTGACTGGGTCTGTTCCTCTTTCACGGTAAGGACTTTGGGGGAAGAGACAGAGAGAGACTTTGACTGGGAACAGAGAGCTGGAAAGCTGAGTGACTGGGTCTGTTCCTCTTTCACGGTAAGGACTTTGGGTTAGGCGAAGAGTAAAATAGACTTCGACGCTATCTCCCAAATTATTTTAAAATTAGGGTTAATCTCATTTTGTACCTTAAAAGATCGTTCGAATCTCAATTTGTACCTCCAAAGATCAAAAATTTTAATTTTCACCCTCAAAGATAGAAATTTGTATCAATGTACACCCCCAAAGATCAAAAATCTCAATTTGCACCCTCAAAGATATAAATCTGTATCAATGTGCACCTAAAATTAAATTGATAAATTATACTTAAATCCCCTCGTGTTTGTCACTTAATCATTTGAACCCCTTCACATTTAGAATATTACCCCTACATCTCATGACGTTTATACATGTGTAAACATAACCACTTTTCGTTGATATCTATTAATATAATCGTTAAAAAATATGATTTTATCCTAATAAAAAAATAATTTCATATTACTCTTTATTTTGTAGATTCGATATACTCTAAAGTTCAAAATCAAGCTTACCATTTGAATGTCTAATAGAATGTAGATATTTATATAAAGGAAAATATGAAAAATATTATATAAATATATACATTTTATTAGACATTCAAATGGTAAGCTTGATTTTGAATTTTAGAGTATATTGGACCCATAAAATAAGGGTAATATGAAATTATATTTTTTTATTAGAATAAAATTATATTTTTTAACGGTTATATTAACAGATATCAATGAAAATAAGTTACATGTTATACGTGCATAAATGTTATGAGATGTAGGAGTAATATTCTAAATGTAAAGAGGTCTAAATGATTAAGTGACAAACATGAGAAGATCTAGGTATAATTTATCAATTTAGTTTTAAGTGTATAATGATACAAATTTCTATATTTGAGAGTACAAATTGAGATTTTTTATTTTGGGGTGCACATTGATATAAAATTCTATCTTTGAGGGTGCAAATTGAGATTTTTGATCTTTGGGGGTGCACATTGATACAAATTTCTATCTTTGAGGGTGCAAATTGAGATTTTTGATCTTTGGGGTGCACATTGATGCAAATCTCTATCTTTGAGGGTGCAAATTGAGATTTTTACTCTTTGAGGTTACAAATTGAGATTCGAACGATCTTTCGGGGTGTAAAATGAGATTAACCCTTAAAATTATTTGAGATTAGATAGATCATAAAATTAAAATATCTATATAATAAAGAATAGTACAATTTAAATTTAAAAAATAAATAAAATAATTTTTATTTTTCGCAATTCAAATCACTTTAAATTTTATTTTAAAATTAATTAAATGACTAATATTAACACTCTAAAATTAATAAGAAAAATAGGTTCCTAAAGGTATGTTTTGAATAACTTTTTAAAAATATTTTTAAGAATTATTTATCGTAACTATTTAAAAAACAAATAATGTTTAAAATCGCTCTACCACTATCTCTACCACCATCACCCTCATCACTCCACCACCACCATTGCCACCTACCACACTCATCGCCACCATCGCCGTCGTCGCCACTATCACCACCCTACCACACCCATCGCTCCACCACCACCACCATTATCGTTGCTATTACCAACACCGCCCCACCATCACCACTACCACCGTTACCACCACCACCACCTACTTCATCGGCCCACCACCACCATCTCCATTACCACTACCACTACCACTACCACTATTGCCTCACCACCACCACCCTCACGACCATTACAAATACCACCACCGCCATTGCCCTACTTACACCCTCACCACCACCACTGCCCCCACTTGCACCCCCACCCTACCCTTCATTGCCCAATTGCCACCACCATCATCACCCACCACTAATTATTACCATTGTCGCCCATAGCCACCATTTATCATCAACATTATCTTATTCTTATATTTATTTTCTTTATCACCATCATCCTATTACCATTGTCGCCTACCGTCAGCACCCACCACTACCATTGTTGTCCATCGTCACCCATTACCACAAGCCGCCACCAGTTGTCGTCGCCCACCATCGCCACCAGCCACTGTCACCCACCCTCACCACACCTAACACCACCCGTCATCGCCCACCACTGTAGCCACCCATTATCACCTATTCCTACCACACTTACCATTGCTGTCATTTGCCACCACCTATTACACTGTCGCCTAAAAACACCCATGGTCGCCCACCACCACTATCGTCACTGCCCACCATCACTGTCGTCGTCCCACCACTGCCACTACTAACCACCATTATCGTCATCCATCACCTCCCACACCCACCACCACCACTGTCGTCATCCACGGTTGTCACTACTATCATCACCACCAAAAAATTCACCACCACCATCATCATTGTCACTCACGGCTACCACCATTACCATGGTTGTCGCCACCTACCATAACCATCATCATCTCCCACCATCATCACTACCTCCCACCACCACTAATACCGCTCCATCCCCATTACAAATCGGTACTTAAATTTTTTTATCTTTCATTTATGTTTGTGATTTGATTTTAAGTGTGAATATAAATATGTTTATTGTTGACAATTTTTTATTACTCTGTGCCTTCAAGGATAAAAAATAGCTAATATATATAGAACTACAAAAATACAAAATAATATATATGTGTGTGTGTGTGTTCTTCTCAACTTATATATTTTGTAATATACTAACACCCTCTTTTTATAGGCTCTCAAATATAATGATGATCGAATATAATATTAAAATTGATATATTAATGGATAGAGATTATAGACTAATGTATTAATACCTAATAATCCATATTTACTTGGTGTAGTAATTGGTAGATTAGGGATCATTCACTTTATTACAATATATACAATATAATTGTAATATTTAAAACACTCTTTCTTGGATCACCACTATATTAAGATAATATATCTCATTTAATATTTTGTTAAGAAAACCCTGTGAGGAAAAAAACTCAAAGAAGGAAAAAAAATACATATTCAAATGAATTTTAGAATAGCATTAGACACACTAATACTGTCTCATTAAAACTTAGTTCAAAAAACCAAATTGAACAAAGCCTAAACAAAAGAAAAAGAGTATGTCGTGCATATTTTTATATATCTTGACGTGGATACTGTTCTTGATAGAATTCTTCTCTAATAAGAAATCAACTAGGTTGGTCACAAATCCAACTCATTCTGATGTCATATATCAATTTCTTAAACGTTGATGATGGTAAAACTTTAATAAATAGATGTACAAGATTATCACTAAACCATACGTGCTTTACTTCAATTTCACGACACTATTGGACTTCATGAGTATAAAATATTTTTTGGCGAAATATGTTTGGCTCTATCGCATTTGATAAAGCTTCATTTGATTTGTGCAATGCAAGCAAAGTTATTTTCATTTAACATTGTTGGTGAGTATATAATCAGAGGTAGTTTAAAAGTATCTCGGATATGATGGACAATAAACCTTTGCCACACATATTCATGACTCACTCCATAGAGTACAAGTATCTCAGAATGAGTGATGGATGTAGCAATCAAAGTCTGTTTGGTAGATCATTGTGTCCTCACATGTAAATATATACTTAGTTTGTGAATGAGCCTTGTGAGGGTCCGATAGATATCCAAAATCTGCATATCCGACTAAATGTGGATCATTGACTAATTGCTTTAAGTATAACGAACCAAAATCTATAGTTCCATGAATGTAGCGTAAGAAATGTTTTATGTCATTTCAATGTTGTTGAGTTGGTACAGAACTAAATCTTGCCAGCAAGTTGACCACAAAAGTTATATCATGCTTAATACATTATGCTAAATATAATAGAGCACATATTACACTTAGGTATAGTACTTCAAGACAAAAAATCATTTCATTATGTTCTTTAGGACGAAGTGGATATCCTTGTTGATATTGAGGGTTTGGACGATCATTTGAGTACTCAACGGATATATTTTATCCATATTAAACCATTTTATGATTTTTTGGTATAGGTTGTTTGATGGATAAAAATTCTGTTTGATGTATGCTCGATCTGCAGGTCGAGAGATATCTTTAATCTCAAATTTCTTTCTCAAATATTCAGCATTTTTTGTCGACTCTTTAGAAGTTTCAATTAGATTCATATCATCAACATATACTACAATGATGACAAATTCAAATTCTGAATTTTTAATAAATATGCATGGGCATATAAGATTGTTAACATACATTTCTTTTACCAAATACTCACTAAGACAATTATACAACATTTTTCTGGATTGTTTCAATACATACAAAGATTGTCTCGGCTTAATTGAGTACATGTTTTGTAGTTTTAATGTGTTTGCTTTAGACAATTGCAATCCTTCAACAACTTTCATATAAATATAAATATTTAATTTTTCATACAAATGCGCAGTAACAATGTCCATAAGACGTATATCTAGTCCTTCTGAGATTGCTAGACTAATAAAATATCAAAATGTAATTTCATCAATTATAGGTGAATATATTTATTTATAATCAATCATGTGTCTTTGTAGGAACACTACAACAAAAATCGTTTTTTGCGACAATTTTTTTGTCGCTAAATTAAAAAAATCGTCGCCAATTATTTTTTGCAACGTTTTTTTTCGTCGCAAAAAATATTTTACAAAATTTTTTTTGTCTCAAAAAAAATTTATTCGCGACGAAAAAAATACGTCGCAAAAAATAACAAAAACGTAGCTAAAATCCATTCCCCAAGCATAAGAAAGTAAAAAATAATAATTTAATATATGTTTTGTGACGTAAAAAAATTGTCACAAATAATTTTTTACATAAATAAAAATTATAAAAAATAATAATTTAATTAATTTTTCACGACGTAAACAGTATCACCGTGAATAATTTTTTACATAAATAAAAAATGTTAACAATAATAATTTAATTCATTTTTCGCGACGTAAACAAATCTTCGCGAATAATTTTTTTCATAAATCAAAAATATAAAAAATAATAATTTAATTAACTTTTAACGACGAAAACAAATCGTCGCGAATAATTTGTTCATAAATAAAAAATGTTAAAAATAATAATTTAATTAGCTTTTCGCGACGTAAAATTATCGTCGCAAAAAACTTGTTCTTGCAATTTTTTGTGACGATTTTTATTTCGTCGCAAAAAAATTTATTTATTTTTATTTTACATCAAAAATGATATCTCAATAAAACTTTTCACCAGTACACCAATAATACATGTGTTCAATAAAAAACCAACACAATTAATACATTGCACATCTTTTTTTAAAAAAACAAAATTTTATTTCAAAAAAGAATGAATTACAATAATCAAATTACAAGAAATTCTAAAAATAGAAAAAAATAGTTTTTGTCCACAACACAGCTCATCTACAGAAATAGCTAACAAACACAATTTGCAGCTTAGTTCTGCACAATTTGACCCCTGCCATTAGCTCAGCAACTCTGATCACTGCATCATCAGACAGCCTGTAAAGGACCTAAAGCAAGAGGAATAGATCCACTTGTAGCGTAGCTCCTATTATGGTTGTCCATTGCAGCTCTCAACTCAACAGCTTAGCAACATAGCAAAAACCAGTTATTCAGCAACCGAAGCAGCCCCTAACCTGGAATCCAGGAATTGCAGCAGCACAGCTCAGCTCACAAATTAGCTCAACAAATTTGATCCTACATCCATCCACTTCTTTCTACTCAACCAGAATACAGCCTGCGAACCAGTGCGGGTAGAATACACCAATGCATTCAAATACATCATCTTAGAAGTATTATCCACCCAGCAAAGCTGGCTTTAATCCTTCAAATAGGCAAAGCCAAATAAACCTACTCAAATAGCTCCTGCTCAAGTACTAGTATTAATCATGAATGATAAAAATCAGAACATAAAGTTTACTCGCATACCAGTGTAAATATTGTGTGACTACGGCTCCTCAATAGATTACTCAATAGATTACGGTTATTCAAATTCAACATTACGGTGCTCTGCCATCATCAGCATGGATGCTTGTACTAGCTTTCTTTTTTCTGACAAGTTATGTGCTTGTGCTAAATAAGTTGCTTATTTGTTTTGATGAATCAATTACATTTAGTAAATGGAATTAAAATATACATGACCTTTGTTCGACAGTAATAAATATCATTCAAGGCCCTAAAATAATAAGTTATGTCTCTATTTTAAAACCTAATGTTTCATGGGTTTGCACCGAAAAATACTTGCTTGCCTAACTACACCGAAAAAGATGAAAGCAGCAGGTAGGAGGTTCCAATGGTGAGCTGAACCGGACTGTTGCAGCAGCTGAACAGTCACGTGAACAGTGATTGTTCCAGCTGCTACAACCAATTAAAAGGCCGACGGAGTTGCACCAAAAAAAAGCCTATCTGATACAACAGCTGATCCTAACAAAGTTAACACAACCAGTTTGTCCTTATTTATTCATGTTATGTGTATCTATCAAACAATTTTTTACCTGTTAGGGAGACCTTCCATAGATCTCCAGTGGATTTTTTGATTTGGGATAGGCTGCAAAACGATAAAATAAACAAATGGAAACTCAGCACAAAAAAATTTAACAAAAAATCACCATATCTCATCTCACTGAATGATTTAAAGAAGCTCTCTATAATTAGTAACAAATGTACTGAAACCTAGAAACACACTGACACTTAGCAAAAGTACTCAATCCCACATACCATAGTATAAAGATCAAAGATTTTTTTCTACATTCGGGGGGTGTGTGTGTGTGTGTGTTTTTTTTTGGGGGGGGGGAGTGAGACACAGAGAGAGAGAAAGAGAGGAATAATACTGATCCCCATACTCATCGCTAGTTATGCACGCACTTATTTAGGGGGCTATTGAAGCAATCTCAACGTATAATTTCAGATTATAAACTAAAAAACATGTAATTGCAGATGTTAAGGTGCACAGGAAGGTTATTAACAACTAACTCTGCCACAAAAAAAAAATGACAAACGCCTCAATCTCCATTTTGATGCAGAACTTTCAATTTCCATTCACCAACCAAACTGCTAACACAAGCAAAAGTTGAAAAACAGAAGGTATTGGTTATGAGTGTGTGTCTTGTCTACATGCTAGCAACAACCATGACTCTAGCTTTATAAATTACACATGATAATACAGGTTTAGATTCACCCAATCAAAAGGCGTCACAAAAGACAACATCCAGAAAAAGCAAACAGAGTACACACTCAAACAAAGAAGCATAAACAAGATGCTTTAAGGCTAGAAAAATATATCCAAAGAATTATAAAGATAAAAGAGACAACTATAAAGCTAACAAAGCTTAGCTTACACTTGAAGTTGATTATATCATCATAGAGAGAGATGTTTTGGACACAACTTAGAGCGGACTGTTAAAAGGAAGGGCACCAAAGAATAGTACAAAAAGACTCCATAAGTGTGTATGGAGCATTTAAAAGCTCTGAACTTAACAATTACAATATAGAAAAAGAAATTATCTTCCCTTAAAAATTTAGTCCTGAAATTTGAATATTAATTAGACCCCAAAATTTCCTGATAAGAGAAGTCTGAATGCCAAAGAAGTTTATTGTACCCCTCTTCAAGGGATCCGGAGAGTCATCTTCGACAGTATAAACAACTATTGTCAATCTACACCACTGACCACAAATTGCTATGCCAAGAATTCTTCATGAGCCTGGGAGATACTGTTATGAAGTGGTATGAGAGCCTCACTCCGAATAACATTTGGTCATGAGGCAAATGATTGAACAATTCATGACTTGGTTCATCACTAGTGGCAAAAAGCTGAAGGATGTCAGTGTGCTGCTCACACTAAAGCGAAAGGTGGGTGAGGGCCTCTAGCAGTACGCCACCCGCTATTGGGAAGAGGTGAATGAAGCCAAGGGATGCTCCGAGACTATGGCCGTTGTGATGTTCAAACTATTTAGTATTTTACTATGTTTATGAAAATAAATTTTGATAAACGTATGTCAAAAAAGAGATTATTCAAATAACATAACGGTTTTATAATTTTAACTTTAATATTGAATATTGTAGGAACATAAACGCCCTGAGAAGAGAAATGACATACGTGCATGGTTTTCATGCCCCAGTCCAAAATTGCCAATATAGAGTGAAAAAGAAAGAAAAAATGGCTAACCATCTGTATTTTGTCACCATGTATGGCAGTAGATGAAAAACCGTTCTTGTATAACCATTGCTCTAATGCATCTGCTCCTTTTTTGTTTCCACAAAAACAAGAGTCAAAGCCTGCTCCATCAAGACAATACAGTTCTGATCAATCAACGAAATTATTAAGATATTCAATGGAAAATGTAGCAAGAAGAAAGACATTTAACAAATATGCAAAACTATGGTGAAACTGCTATTGTGCTTATTGTACCTTTCCATGGGTTCCATATGCCCTCTGGGCATTAAGGAGCCTCTTCAAATAATTTCTTTTGTCCATGTCCAAGACAAATTCAACTCTTTGAACAATCAGATCAATGTTGGATCCAACCCTTCCAACAGTTAGAAATATGTAGTTTGAAAGAAAATTTGGTGCAAGCTTCTGCAAGAATAAATTAATGCTGATGTCAAAACAACTAAGAAATTTTCTAAGAAAAGGTACGGACGAGAGGTATGAAACCTATCATCAAACAATATTACTTTATTTATAAAACTAACACCCAACCACACAATTGCATCAAGTGATATAAAAAGCAATTTGCTAAAATTTTGCTCAATGAAAGAAAGATAATAGATCTTCTATTGCTTGCTCTCAAATTTCTTCTCCTAGTTGGGTAAAAAAAATTACCCACACAAGAAAAAACAACACTCACTGGAAATACGTAATTTTATGCAGGTAAAGTTAACTTCATTGTCACCAGACAACTGAGCAACATAAATCTGATTTTTGACCAAATAAAAGAAATATTTAGGGATTTAGTTAACAAACTGGTATATCAGTTGGAAATGTTGCACTGAAAAGCATTGTCTGCCTTGCACTTGGTGGAGGCATCTCCATCTGCTCAACAATTTTTATTCTCTGGCGCGCAAACCCCATATCCAACATTCGATCGGCCTCATCCAAAGCCAAATGCTTGACTTTTTGGAGAGAAACTCTGGCTCTCTCTATCATATCCACCAAGCGTCCTGGAGAGGCAACTAGGAAGTCAACACCCTGTTCCAAATAGCAAAGCTGCAGAAGCAGCATTAAGAAAGAACAACATCAGCAAACTCGGGAAAAAGTATAAGCTCAGGAGTTCCATAGATGGAAAAATTTTGGATGGTACACCGCAGTCATGGATTAAGCAACGGGTATAGAATTACTTGATCTAACTGATAATATGTGATAACAGGGGAAAATGACAATAAATGTTAATCTCAAAGAAAACAAAAGTACAACCAATATAGAATCTTCCTTTTTAAAGAGAATCATAAGTTGCATCTATTAGCACCATGGTACAACACTAGATATTGAGTTATACAAATCCAACTACATAGGGTTACATGGTATTCTTCATGGAAACAGTTACCATCATTCACTTTGAGAGGCAATTGTCAACGTACATAATAAACGTACTCCAGTAATATGTAACTTGTACATGAATTCATTACAATAATGCGGGCTCAATAATGATTACTAAGAGAAAAAAGAAAAATGGGAGCTCATAAGTCTTCTGACATTGTGATGTTAACTATAAAAAGCAATATCTTCTTGATCTGGCTATACCACTATCCTCATTGGATAAGAGAAAGAAAGGCTCACCCATCTTTCCTCAAATCTAAGACATAGAAGGAGGAGAAGGAATACCAAAAAATAATTGACACACAAACTTCCTACCCTAATTGATTCAGGAAGACAACCAAATACCTCAAAAAGAATTCCATCTAAGGCCATGACATTACTGGCCTCCTCAACAGATCTCATCTCCACAAAGGCAAACTTCTTCTCATGGTTTATGTAAACATTGACAACAACATCCCCTGAACATCACCGAAAGAAACACTTATAGCATCTTAAGAAAGGAATTTAGATATGCAGATGAAATAAAATTGGATATTGAAAAATTTCATCATTGTCCAGCCAAACTATCAAGTTTAAGGATGACCCTAGTTTGCAAAAAGGATTTTTAACAGAAACTGACTATCATGCTCTGATTTAAACCGTTTCTAAGAATAAAGATAAAATGATATTATAATTTAATTAGTAAGCCCAACAACATAGGCTGATAAAATTTGTCTCTATGTTCCAATCTGGTATGTCTCTATATTCCAATGTCCCCATAGTTGTTTGTGAGTGTAAAATCTACACCTATAATGCTTCTGGTACAAGTAGTAGCTTATCCTTTACCATCAGCAACATCTACACCTATAACAACTGCTACCATCTGAGGCACTCTGGACCATATACACAACACAAATAACATAATAGTTAACAGTGCACTGTGCAAGTAGTTAACAGTGCAGAACCATATACTAGTAAATTATTAAATAACTGTATCAATAAATAAAGATGAGCAGAAATGGACATGCAGAACGAATATGTGTCATTAAATCCAATCCAATTAAACACTAACTTGCAAAATTCAGTTCAGCGGAACATCATCTTGTCATGATAATCGTGAAAAAAAAATTCATATACCTGAGAAAGAGCTTCCTACCTAAGCTCTTCTAACATTCAAGTTAAAAAAAATCACATGAGAACAAAAATTGAACACAAAGAGACATATTAAAAAAGCCCAAGTTCAATAATGAAATGTAAATCAAAGATTAAAATTCATTATAATTTATTTTAACAATCCATTACACAAGGGGGAAAAGATCAAATAGTATTTCAAATTCTGTGAAACATGTGTTTCTTGATTACCATGCTAATGGTAACTGAGATGTTGGACAGTGAGAAAACCAAAGAATTGATTTACCTCTTAGACACATCAGAATCCTTGGTGGATTCACCCACGGCTCCTTCCAGCTCTTTTATTTGTAGTTTCAGCTCTTTTACCAACTCGACATTCTGATGAAGTTGAACAACAATATTTTACATAAAATGTAATTAGACCGAAATCGAAAATTGTAGTCAGCATCAACCTGATCAGATGCCCGCAGTTCATCAACAGTTTTCTTTAGTTGTTCATAGTCATGCTTTGCTCTATCCAGCACATCTTTGTGTTGATCGATTAACTACACAAATCAGAAGAGAAAAAAAATGCATCGATCACATAAGCAACTCTCGTAACTGGTTCAACATCATAGGTGTCAAGAACATAAATGAACAAATATAACCTCCTACTTTTCTTATAGTTCTCTTGAACCGTAAATGCCTTTTGTTCGATCTCTTTGAAGGTAGAGAGTAAATTATCCTTCTCCATAACCTGTTTCTATTTGATTGTATTATGACCTATTTGTATTTGAACTTTGGAACGGTTGACTTTTGTGCTGCTTTTATCAATGTCCTGACAAGTGGGCACCATACATAAGTGGAACTGTTATTTGTAGTACCTAGTGTATTTCATATTCAGAATACACTCACGACTGAATCTTGTTAACCTTCAACTTTTGGGCTTTTAACCTTCCCCGCCTACATTTTCTATCATACTCTGAAGCTCTAAAGCTTAAAAATACAGAGATCATAGGCACATTAGGGAATTTTTGCCAAAACAAGAAGATATAATGCGTGCATGCTATAAACAGACATAGTTTTTAGGAGCCACCAACGATATGTAAATTGGTCAAACTGGTCAAGATCACCAAATTGTGAGGTCAAACTGTCAATCTGCCATAAATAAAGAAATTTAATGCATCAGACTCTCCTTTCCTAAGATAGTACTAATTGATGTGGTTAACGATATAGTCTAGAATGTCACCTCCTTTTGACTGTTTGCTAATTCCATCTCCATATGGGAAATTGCTTTTTCGGTACCTGGTAATGTCGCACAGCCTCAGCAATTCTTTAGCGTGTATTACTTAATTTTTTCAATCATCACAGAAAGCTCATTTTCAGCACTAGCAACGACCTCTTCAGAAATGGGGAAGCTCAGATAGATGTCCCATCTTACCACCACGTGGCTTACTCCCCCATCACTTATAGCACCAGATTTTTTCAAAGAGGGCACCATCAGGTGTTCTTTTTCATTCTATATCTATAGTTACCTGCGCAAGTCCTTGTACAAATCAAACCCACTATGTGCAACACAGTGCAATTATAATTTCAAGTGGAAGGAAAAATGACACAAGGGCTAGGCTCTGGAAACATCAAGCTTAATATGTTGGCAAGGGCTGAGTAAATTTTATGACTTTACCCACTTGAATGATTTGTCACCCAAGCCCATCTTTGAGTTAGGTGTTGGAAACTTCAT
>CAUOFW020001251.1:0-114387 GCA_963454935.2 Ilex paraguariensis
GGATGGGACTCTTCTGAAAAGCCCTAAGATGAAGACACGTGTCCTCGGGTTTTTGGAACAATGTTGCCGGATGTAAGCACCATCGGCGAAGAGCGTCCTCTCCCCCGAGGTACCTCTCATATAGGATCACACATTCGGTGTATTATACAACAACACGTGTCCTCGGTCACCGTGTACCTCGGAAACATACCACCCTCGGTCCCCGAGGTGAGCCTTTCCTCGGTGCCGAGGGTCACTCCATCCTGGACGCTTCCTCTACTCCGGATAAAGCTACTGACGTACGGGACATCAGCCTATGCCAGTCTAGACTATTCATCATGACCTCGTCTTACACAAGTAATGTCAGAACGTGCTGGAATACCGACGTCACAGCCAATAGGGATGGACGCGTGGCAAATAATGTCACATCAGAAGCAGACAAACCGCATGCCGTTGCTGACACGCGACTTGGGAAAGCAAACAATTAATTGCACCCTTCTGTTGACGAGACCGCATTCAATGCGGTAAGGTTCGGATATGAAAGGCAATAAATGCTCCTATTACAGAGCATTTATTGCATCCTTCCCGAAAGGAGCATATTGTACCGTCGGCGTCCCGACGACTCAGCATTGATTGCTCGGGACCCCGAGCAGTCAATTAGAGAAGACATTCCTCATCAAATCAATACACACGCTACCTGTGCCTGATGATCACCTACTGACCACACTGACAGCAATCATGAGCTTCTAAGGTATAAATACTCCTCCCAAAAGGCAAAGCGGGTATGCAATCACAAACTCTCTACTACAAATATCCTTCTCAGTGTTTTCTCCTTCCTCTCTCTCATTCAAAGACTGACTAGACCGTCGGAGGGGATACGCCGGAAAACACTCCGGCGCCCTTCTAACTTGTTCTCCTTTGTTCCAGGAAAACCTTTCACACGTACAGGATCGTTCTTCCTTTCCCAGGATCTTCCTTTGCCGTTCCAGGTTGCCACCGTACCTTGCAGGCTGTTTCAAGCAGCGTGTTTGGCCACTCAACCGGCTCACTCAAAGTTCACCAGGGGAGAGATCTGTTCCCAATATTTTTTATATTGTGCAGGATCTTGCACGCACAATCTGGCGCCGTCTGTGGGAAACGAGTAGTTTTCCTAATCTTTTCTCTATAAAGAACAGTGACCATGGTGAACACCAGACAGAAAGGGAAAGGACCCCACCAAAGGAGTCATGAGTTGCAAGCTCCCTGCCATCACGGAGGGAGGGATCGCACCAGTACGATTAAAAGTGCCTCTACTCGGTCAAGGGGGGTAACCCCCCAAACCAGTATGGGGATCAGGTCAGGAGGATCAGCCCCCTTGGCCCGTCAGCTGGCAGAGGTGATAGAAGAGAAATTTGGCGATAGATTACGTCAGCTGGAGAAGGACAATGTAAACGTCCTTAGCCGGCTCGACGAGTTTGCCGCCTCAGGCGGAGGGTCGAGGGATTCATTCCTTTCCCGAGGACTCCCCGTCCATGAGGCGGAGACAAAGGATCTAAGAAACCACCTGGATCACAAAGCAGAAAGCTCCAGGGCCCCGAAGCGACCCAGAGCCGGCGAATGCCATCTTGACAACCATTCCAGGAAAGCGAGGCCATTGGCCCTGGACGACCTCCGGCGAGGTTTATCCAGACGGAGGAAGGGAGATGAATCCGAGGAGGACTCAACCCAATCTACACGACGCCCAGGAAACGAGGGGCTTACCGACGAACCCAGGGACTTCAGGAGGCATCCCGTAAGGGAAGAAGTAGATCTCAGAGCCCGATTAGACTCCAGAAGAAAGGGTAAGACGGTCCAGGACGAGGCCGAGGACGAAGTCATGCAAACACCCTTCACGAGGGAAATCAGTGAGATGGATGTCTCAAGAAAGTTCGTCGTGCCACGGTTCAAGACCTATGATGGGCGATCTGATCCCGATGCCCATATCAGACAATATAAGCAGATGATGTCCCTCTATCATTCGGACCAACGGTTTCTATGCCGGGTGTTCCCTATGAGCTTGGGGGACTCTGCGATGAGGTGGTTCGAGGCGCTTCCCCCAAACAGTATTGGGTCCTGGAAAGAATTGACAAGGCAGTTCCTAACCCGATTCATCACGGGGAGTAAGCGCCCCAAGGACATTGGATCACTGTTGACCCTCAGGCGGAGGGAATCCGAGACTCTTCGCCAGTACGCCATCCGATACTGGGAAGAAGTCAATGAGGTCGAGGGATGCTCGGAGGTCATGGCAGCAGCATCCTTCCGGCTCGGCTTGGCGAGGGACACGGACCTGTACCGATCCCTGACCAAAAAGACTCCCTCGGATATGGGGGAACTGATGGCCCGGATCAACAAGTACTCAAGGGTCGAGGACGAGATGGGAAGCAACAAAGGCCGAGCCCTCCAATCCAAGAGAAAGGAGAAAGAGCGCGAAGATATTCCTCGGAAGGGATTGCTACCCCATCCAGGGGGTTCGTCCAGAGGAGTTCACACCGTCTTCAAGGAACCCATCTTCAGGTTGCTCCATAAAATCAAACACGAGCCGTTCTTCAAATGGCCGCCCAGGATGCAGAGCGACCCCTCCACCCGTGATCAAAAAGTAAGGTGTTCATATCACCGGGATGTCGGGCATCGCACCGAGAGCTGCAGGGTGTTCAAGTCATTCTTGGAGAGCTTAGTCCGAGATGGATACCTGAAAGAATACATAGAGCCTAGGCCAGAAGAGAAACGAGCCCTTGCCCCGACCGAGGAACCGGACAACGTCATAGACGTCATCCATGTATGTCCACTGGAGCGCCCCACGTCCAAAGAGCTCGAATCCGACCTCAAGAGGGTAGCTTTTACCAGAAAGGTAGCCGAGGGAGATGTGGGGCCATCAAGTAAAAGGGCCAGGATGGGTGAGCTTGGCATTACGTTCTCTGACGCGGATTTGACAGGCGTGGTGATTCCTCATAACGACGCCCTTGTCTTAACCCTAAAGATAGGGAAATTCGATGTCAAGAGAATCTTGATAGATTCAGGGAGCTCCTCGGAGGTGATGTACTTCGAGACTTTGAAGCGGATGGGCTTTGGCCCCAAAGACTTAACCAAAATCAGGACACCCCTCATCGGGTTCAACGGCTCTTTCGCCTTGCCCGTGGGGAAAATTACATTACCGGTCGCCACTGGTCCCTTCGTCATCGACACAGAGTTTGTGGTGATCGACACGGACTCTCCTTACAACGTGATTATGGGGCGAACATGGCTGCACGCGTTGGGAGCGGTGCACTCCACTCTCCACCAGAAGTTGAAGTTCGCCACGCCAGAGGGCGTCATGGAGATCCGGGGGGATCAAGCGTCTGCGAAGAACTGTTTTTATTCGGCCGTCCGAGCCGGGGCGTCCAGCCAGGAGAAGGGGCGAGCACCGGAAGAGATCATAGAAAAATAGCAATTACAGTCCGGGCGTCCGGGGATGGATGACCCCCGGGTAGACCCAGCTGAACGATCGGTTGAAGACCTCCGGAAGGTGCCCTTGGTTGAAGGAGAAGAAGAGAAGTATTTCCTAGTTGGGACCTCGATGCCCGCAGCCGAACAGGAGGAGATGATCAGGTTCTTAAGAGGGAATACAGACGTGTTCGCCTGGAACGAAATGGAAATGACAGGAGTAGACCCTGAGATAATTACTCACAGGCTGCATGTTGACCCATCTCACAAGCCAGTAAAGCAGAGGCCACGACGTATGGCCCCGCATCACACCAACGCGGTCAATGAGGAAATAGACAAACTCCTAAGAGCCGACGCCATTCGAGAGATACAGTTCCCAGAATGGCTGTCCAATACAGTATGTGCAAAAAAGAAAGGGGGGAAATGGCGTGTCTGCGTGGATTTCACAGATCTAAACAAGGCATGTCCCAAGGACGACTACCCCCTGCCGAAGGTGGACCAGCTGGTAGATGCCACAGCCGGATATGAACGAATGGACTTCCTGGATGCCCGAGCAGGATATCATCAGATCCCTCTTTATGCCCCGGATCAAGAAAAAACGGCATTTATCACTCCGAAGGGAGTTTATTGTTATAAAGTGATGCCGTTTGGATTGAAGAACGCCGGGGCAACATACCAAAGATTGATGAATCGGATGTTCAAGAAGCAGATCGGCAACACCATGGAGGTCTACATAGACGACATGCTGGTAAAAAGCAAACGGAGTGGTGATCATCTTACAGACTTGGCGGATACCTTCTCCACTCTCAGGGAGTATGGGTTGAAGCTGAATGCAGCGAAGTGCGTCTTCGGAGTGGAGTCGGGAAAATTCCTCGGGTATCTGGTTAGTCAGCGAGGAATCGAAGCCAACCCAGATCAGATTAAAGCAATCCTGGATATCCGAAGCCCTCGCACTGTCCGAGAAGTCCAGAAACTCACAGGGATGCTGGCTGCACTTAACCGATTCGTCTCACGCTCCTCGGATAAATGCAAACCCTTCTTTGGAGCAATCAAATGTGCTGGGAAGAGTATGTGGAGCCAGGGGTGCGAGGACGCCCTGGCTGGGATCAAAGAATACCTGAGGACTCTTCCGACCCTGTCCGTCCCCATCCAGGGGGAGATGCTGTTCCTATACCTGGCAGTTTCAGAGTTTGCAGTAAGCGGAGTACTTATCCGTGAGCATGAGCACCGACAGAAGCCGATTTACTACATCAGCAAGGCGCTCCTGGATGCAGAGACAAGATATCTGCCCCTAGAGAAACTGGCCCTGTCCTTGGTCACCACTGCAAGGAAACTGCGCCATTACTTCCAGGCGCACCCAATCACTGTCCTAACTGATCAGCCCTTGAAGGCAATTTTGAGGAAAGCTGAACTCTCCGGAAGGATCTCCAAATGGGCTGTAGAGTTGGGGGAGCACGACATTCATTTCAAACCCCGAACTGCAATAAAGGGTCAAATACTGGCAGACTTCATAGCCGAGTTTTCGGGGGAGAATCCTGTTCTAGAAGGACCGCCTCCTCCCAACTTAGCATCTCCAACAAATGTTGAAGGATCGCCATGGCTTTTATGTGTGGATGGTTCATCAAACAGTAAGGGGTCCGGAATCGGTGTCTTGCTGACCTCTCCAGAAGGGATTATTGCAGAGCAGGCCATCCGGCTGGGGTTCAAAGCATCGAACAATGAAGCGGAATATGAGGCACTCATCTCAGGACTTCGGTTAGCTGAGGCGACTGGAGTTACCAATTTGATCGTGCATTGCGATTCCATGCTGGTGGTCAATCAAGTCAATGGGGAATTCGAAACGAGGGACCCTAGGATGAAGGCGTACCATCACCAGGCAACGACCGTTATCCAAAGGTTCGACCGATTTGAAATCAAGCAGGTGTCCCGCGACAAGAACACACATGCCGACGCCCTGGCTTGTCTAGCCTCGGCAGTGGACTCCTCCCAGTCGCGCAGGATCACCATTGAGTATCTTCCCACATCCTGCATTGATCATACTCTCGAGGCGATGGTCATCCAGGACGCGCCCCAGCAGCTCAGTTGGATTGATCCCTTTGTCAAATTCCTAACAACGGGAGATCTCCCGGAGTGTCCAAGGGAAGCTAGAAAGATAAGGCTGAAAGCTCCAAGATTTTGGGTCTCTTCGGATCAGAAGCTTTACCGGAGGTCTTTCTCAGGACCTTACTTGCTATGCGTCCGAGAAGATCAAGTGCAAGACCTCCTGTACGAAGTGCATGAAGGAATATGTGGGGGGCACTCTGGGGGACGATCAATGGCGCACCGCATTATGTCTCAGGGGTATTGGTGGCCGCGAATGCAAAGGGACGCGAGGGCATATGTCCAAAAATGCGACCAGTGCCAGAGGTTCTCCCCTGCGATCAGGCAACCTGCGGGGGACTTACACCCCCTCACCAGCCCTTGGCCATTCGCCCAATGGGGGCTCGATTTGGTTGGACCTCTGCCTAAAGCTCCGGGAAATAAAAAGTTCCTCATCGTGGCCACAGATTACTTCACCAAGTGGGTGGAGGCGGAGCCGTTGAGTCACATCCGAGACATAGACGCCAAAAAGTTCGTCTGGGAGAACATAGTCGTCAGATTTGGGATTCCTCGTGCACTGGTATCGGATAACGGGACCCAGTTCACTGGCGGGCGCTTCAAGTCTTTCTGTGAGCATCTCGGGATCCGTAACTTCTACTCCACCCCTGCATACCCTCAAGCCAATGGGCAGGCGGAGGCCACCAACAAGACAATTATCAATGGGATCAAGAAGAGGTTGGAGAAAGCCAAGGGAAAGTGGGCGACAGAGCTGTTAAACATTTTATGGGTGTACAGGACAACCCCTCGGTCATCGACAGGCGAAACCCCCTACTCCCTGGCATACGGGATGGAGGCAATCATACCCCTCGAAGTAGGGCTTCCGACCATAAGGACCCAAGCTTTCGATGAAGGGGGAAATGATCATCAACTGGGATTGGATCTGGACCTACTGGAAGAAAGAAGGGAGGAAACCGCCTTGAGGATAACCAAGTATCAAGAGAAGATCTCCCAACTATACAACAGGAGGGTCAAGACTCGAGAATTCCGGATAGGCGACCTGGTCCTCAGAAGGGTAACGGCCAATACCCGGGATCCAACAGAGGGAAAGATGGGACCTAACTGGGAAGGGCCTTACAAAGTAATATCAATCGGGGGCGCCGGGTCGTATGGACTAGAAGATATGAGTGGAAGACCTGTAATACGACCATGGAATGTTATGAATTTGAAGAAGTATTACTTTTGAAGTACTCTCTCAAGAACTCGCCAAACAAAAGACAAAGGGTATGGCCCTGGGGACAGAGTTCAAGGACTCTCGTCCCCGAAGTACATACAGGAGCAAGCCTCCTGCAAGGGTATGGCCCTGGGGACAGAGTTCAAGGACTCTCGTCCCCGAAGTACATACAGGAGCAAGCCTCCTGCAAGGGTATGGCCCTGGGGACAGAGTTCAAGGACTCTCGTCCCCGAAGTACATACAGGAGCAAGCCTCCTGCAAGGGTATGGCCCTGGGGACAGAGTTCAAGGACTCTCGTCCCCGAAGTACATACAGGAGCAAGCCTCCTGCAAGGGTATGGCCCTGGGGACAGAGTTCAAGGACTCTCGTCCCCGAAGTACATACAGGAGCAAGCCTCCTGCAAGGGTATGGCCCTGGGGACAGAGTTCAAGGACTCTCGTCCCCGAAGTACATACAGGAGCAAGCCTCCTGCAAGGGTATGGCCCTGGGGACAGAGTTCAAGGACTCTGTCCCCGAAGCAATGCAGGAACAAGCATCCATAAAGAACATGGTCCTGGGAGCGAAACACAAGCATTCCAGTCCCCAGAGTTGATACAAGATCTTGCCTCTGGAACGGGCCAGCACGCCCCGAAGACAGTTCAAAGACACTTATGATTTATTCTACACAGAAGTAAAGAAAAGCAAAACACTACTATACACAGAAGAAGGAAAGAAAAACTTGTTATTTATTTCCAAAAATAGGGGCTTTGCGTCCCCAAAGGCTACAAAAGGAAAGCAGAAGGGGTAAAAAAAAAAAAAAAAAGCAGCTTCATCGGGCTCCAGGCACCTCCAGAACTTCAGCCGAGGGCGAGTCAGCGATAAATGGTTGGGAAGCTTCTGGAGCAGGCAGAGAGAACTTCGGCAGCAGGAACAGGCTTGAGCAGCTTGAGGTTCAGGAGCAAGGTCCGACGGAGCGTCCTCGGACAAGTCCACTATCACCGTCTCGGGAGCATCAGCCGAGGTCTGCATCGGCGTAGGGGCTTCATCCTCGGCAGCAACCTGTGCTTCTGCCTGTGCCATCTCTGCCGAGGGCACATACTTGTGCACTTGGAAGAGAGGGGAGTCTGACGGGACTCCAGCAGCCTGGAGCGCCTCGTCCCACCCTTTCTTGAAGAACTCTTTGCTATTTTCTTCAAGAGCGGGGAGCACGTCATCGGCAAACTCCTCCAGGAGTTGTTCCTCCGACTTCCGGTTCAGCTCCTCGGCCCTGATCCTGTCTAGCTCCTGGGTAAGGGCCAGACAGCTTTCCTCGGAGCCCACTGCCCTCTCCTCCGCAGCAGAGAGCCGCTGCGTTTGCTCAGTAATCCTCCTCTCAGCATCGGCAAGTGCGGCACTTAGCTTCTCAGCGCCCAACTTGGCCGATTCAGCGTCCTTGAGGAGCTGCTCTATTTGGGCAGCCTGCCCCACCAGGGTAGAATCCCTGGCAGCAACATCTTCCGTTGCCCGAGCAAGGGCAGCTTCCGCTTCCGCCTTCTGATCCCGGGCCCTCTGAAGGTCCATCCTGGACGCGTGGTACCGGCCAGCAATGATAGAAATCTGCTGGGTAGCCTGTAAAGGAAGGAAAGAGTGTTAAAACACAAAAAAAGGAAAACGAGAGTAAAGGGATCAAAGCGGGAATAAACTCACCACCAGGGAGTTCTGGATCATGGAGCGGAACAACACGTTGGTTGATCGCCCCCGATGAGCCTCCATGTCAGCCTCAAAATGCAATGTCTCACTCACTGCATGGGCGACATGGGGATCCTGCAGAATGGAATCGTCGACCCTGATCACTCGGTTCATGTGATCAGTGGCTCGAGGATTCCACACCGCGGCCTCCACTGTGGATGGGAGGGAAGGAGTAGTCTGCTGCTGTTGTTGCTGTTGCTGCTGCTGTTGCTGTGGTCGGGGCTGTTGTTGCTGTTGTGGGGGAGCAGGCGGTAATCCACGATCCCTCCCGCTTTGATGTTGAGCGGGAGGTGCCCTGGGTCCCCGGCTGAGGCCGTCATGCCGATGCTTGACCCTTCTCTCCTCTTCCACCTGAGGATCCCGGTCTCGCACCTGACCCTGACCGGGAGCCCTCGAAGAATTGGCGGAACTGGTTCCTGCCGGAGTACCGCCGGTCGTCCCTCGACCTCTCCCGGCTGCGAGGGTTTGCCTCTGCCTAAGAAACCCCAAATTAATGCGAGGGGCGTTGGACATCGCTTCCTCGAGAGCGTCTTCGGCGTCCAAAGATTGGAGAATTTGAAAGTCGGGCCACAAGTCGCCTCCCGAAGTCCCCACCTCGGCGTCCGAAGGAGCAACGTCCTCTCTGACCCCGACCTCCTCAGCAACTCCCTCTACCTCTCCCTCTGAAGCCCGATCCGGGTCTTCCTCCAAGTTCTGCTCGACCTCTAGCCTCGCCGCCTGATCAAAGAGCTCTGACCACTGCGAAGGCTCGAAAGGTTGAGGAAGCTGTGAGAACTTCTTGTACCCGGGGGTATAGTGCAGCAGATTATGAGCAGCTCGGCCAAACCCGTCGGCGCCCGTGAAACTCCAAACCGTTACTAGGTCGGCAAAGTTGACCAGCGACCGAGGAGGTGGAGCTGTTTCCCGAGAAGGAATATCTGCACAACAAAAAAGATTGTCATAAACATGAGAAGTCCCAAGAAACAAATAAAGAACCCGAAGGAACCGACGTACTTGTCGTTCTCCATTCCCGAGGGCAAAATAAGTCATTGTACTCGGGACCAACACCCCTCTCCCAACATCCCTTGAAGATTAAGATGTCGTCCTTGTACCCCTTGTCCGAATCAGGAAGATGGGTTACAAGGTACATGGAGGGGTCCCTGGCTTTGAGGTAGAAGTGTTGGTGAGGCATGACTCTTAGGAGGGAGTAACAGAAAAGGAGATCATTGAGCCCAATATTCACCCCGAGGCGCCTATTGAGCTCTAGGACCCCCATGATTATTCGAAAGACGTTGAGGCAGCATTGCCCGGGGAAGAGACGGAAGCGAGACAGGAACTGAAGAAGCAGGGGGGGTAAAGGAAACCTAATTCCACCCTCTATGATGGCCTTGGTATAGAAAGGCATGGCATCCGCGGCCCCGAAGGTAGGAGAGTTCAACAAAGGGTTAAAGCCCACTACGTCCACGCTCGGGGGGATGCCATACTTAACCCTGAACCTATCGATCTGCTCCTCGCCTGTCACCTTGTATTTCCCTGACCCCGAGGGACCAGCCGATGGATTCTCGGGAGCAGGGCGACGACGAGGCATCTCTAAAAGAAAGGGAAGGAAAAGGTGTTCTCTCTTGAAAACCTGAGGAAGTTCCCCGAGGGTTTAAATCAAGACGTACCGACCGGATGACACCACCGTTCAATCGGAAAACAAAAAGGCTAGGAGGACGATAAAGAAGGTTGTTGTGAAACTCACCCGAAAACGTCGAAAACGGAGTTTTTCAGGAAAAACTTTAAAATGACTCGCACCGGAAAGACCAGGAGTCAACAATGGGTTTACTGGCTGTGATTTTGAGAGAAAACGCTGTCGACGATGGCTGAGGAAACAAAAACTCCGGCGAGCAGATCAGGAAAGGCGTATTCTGGGTCAGAGATCGGAATGGCAAAACGATGGAAACCAGAGAAGAACCCCCTTTATATAGGGGGGAAATTGTCATCATTGGGCGGGAGAACCAAAACAGCGCATTTAATGCGCACGACGTCCCAAGCCGGGAAAAGCTGCTCGAGGCCATAATGAAGGACGGATGGCAGTTGGGAAACCCTTCGTCTCCTTACAGCGCGTGTCCTCGGTGTCAGAAGATCGAAGGCTGGGGGGCAGTTGATGGGACTCTTCTGAAAAGCCCTAAGATGAAGACACGTGTCCTCGGGTTTTTGGAAACAGTGTTGCCCGGATGTAAGCACCATCGGCGAAGAGCGTCCCTCTCCCCCGAGGTACCCCTTAAAGGATCACACATTCGGGGTGCATTATATAACACGTGTCCTCGGTCGCTGTGTAGCTCGGGAACGTACCACCCTCGGTCCCCGAGGCGAGCCTTTCCTCGGTGCCGAGGGTCACTCCATCCTGAACGATTCCTCTACTCCCGGGTAAAGCTACTGACGTACGGGGCATCAGCCTATGCCAGTCTAGACTATTCATCATGACCTCGTCTAACACAAGTAATGTCAGAACGTGCTGGAATACCGACGTCACAGCCAATAGGGGATGGACGCGTGGCAAATAATGTCACATCAGAAGCAGACAAACCGCATGCCGTTGCTGACACGCGACTTGGGAAAGCAAACAATTAATTGCACCCTTCTGTTGACGAGACCGCATTCAATGCGGTAAGGTTCGGATATGAAAGGCAATAAATGCTCCTACTACAGAGCATTTATTGCATCCTTCCCGAAAGGAGCATATTGTACCGTCGGCGTCCCAACGGCTCAGCATTGATTGCTCGGGACCCCGAGCAATCAATTAGAGAAGACATTCCTCATCAAATCAATATACACGCTACCTGTGCCTGATGATCACCTACTGACCACACTGACAGCAATCATGAGCTTCTAAGGTATAAATACTCCTCCCAAAAGGCAAAGGAGGTAGGCAATCACAAACTCTCTACTACAATATATCCTTCTCAGTGTTTTCTCCTTCCTCTCTCTCATTCAAAGACTGACTAGACCGTCGGAGGGGATACGCCGGAAAACACTCCGGCGCCCTTCTAACTTGTTCTCCTTTGTTCCAGGAAAACCGTTCACACATACAGGATCGTTCTTCCTTTCCCAGGATCTTCCTCTGCCGTTCCTTTTATCCACCGGACCTCGCAGGCTGTTTCAAGCGGCGTGTTCGACCACTCAACCGGCTCACTCAAAGTTCACCAGGGGAGAGAGCTGTTCCCAATATTTTTTATATGTTGTGCAGGATCTTGCACGCACAATGACGATGACCTTTACGCTTCAGCCCTTCGTTTCCGATTGCTTAGACAACAAGGACAAAATGTCTCTTGTGGTAAGTATCCAATTTGTTTCTTTGTTAGGCTAAATAATATGTAGCAATTAATAAACATGCATGTGTGCAGCGCATGTTTATGCGCCCTGATATGCAAAGTCATTTTACTAGTTCAATTTGTACCATTTTTTGATGTCAATTGTCAAAACAGATGTGTTCAAGAAGTTTAAGGATGACGAAGGGAAATTCAAGGAATCCCTCAACACTAACGTTCAGGGACTGTTAAGCTTGTACGAAGCAACACAACTCAGGGTGCATGGAGAAGGTATACTAGAATAAGCACTAGCATTTACTACCACCAACCTCAAGTTCTTGTTACCCCACTTGACCAATCCTCTGGCTCAACAAGTAAAACATGCTCTACAATGGCCCATCCGCAAATGCTTAACAAGGCTAGAGTCGAGGCATTACATGTCTATTTACCAAGAAGACAATTTGCATAATCAAGTAGTACTAAACTTTGCAAAAAGTGGATTTTAACCTATTGCAGAAAGTGCATCAGAAGGAGCTAATTGGTATTACAAGGTTGGTCCATTGACAAAGTCAGAGGCTTGTCATCACCATTAACATATGGATTAAGGAAGAGTTTGGATTTGATACAATTGATTCTATTTTATTTTTACGTTTTAGGTGGTGGAAAGATTTAGACTTTTCGAGAAAATTACTTTTTGCAAGAGACAGATTGGTGGAGTGCTACTTTTGGATATTGGAAGTGTACTTTGAGCCCCAATATTTCATTTCACGAAAGATATTAACCAAAGTAATTTACATGACTTCCATTGTGGATGACATCTATGATGTATGTGGGACCCTCGAAGAACTTGTGCTCTTCACTGATGCAATCGAAATGTCAAATTCAACCAATTTAATCAAATAGAATACTCTCAGTTTTAGATCTTATCATTCTTTTTCAAGAATTTTTTGAGTTGTAATTGACATATAGGAACTAATTAGTAACTCTATTTATGTGCACTACATGAGTAACAGGTGGGACATCAGTGCTTTAGATCAACTACCAGAATGTATGAGATTATGTTATTGTGCACTCTTAGATGTGTATAGTGAAATGGAGAAAGAGATGGCCGAGAAAGGCAAAACATATTCCGTCAACTATGCTAAAGAAGCAGCAAGTATTTTTACACTTCCCAGTTATTACCTAATTTGCAAAAATAAAAAAAAACCTATTTTTAGACTGATGGACAAACTAACAATATGTCTTCTTCTTCTTTTCTTTTCTTTCCATGTTTCAGATGAAAAAATTAATTAGAGCATACTTTCCAGAGGCCAAGTGGTTTAATGAAGGCTATGTTCCAACAACGGAGGAGTATATGGAGGTGGCGCTTGTTTCCTGTGGTTACATGATGCTTTCCACCACTTCCTTTGTTGGCATGGGAGAACTGGCAACCAAGGAGGTCTTTGATTGTTAGAGCTTCATACGTGATTTGTAGACTCATGCATGACATGGCAGAACACGAGGTAAGAAAGAGATGTTTGAAATATCTTATTGCAAAAACCTACTTGTCATAAGTTCCAATCACCTATTGGCACAAAACCCAGATTTAATTGATATATATGAGCATTTTGTGATTCATTTTGTGCACCGATTTTGTGTTGCAGCCCTAAAACAATTCTCCATTACCAAAAAAACACCTTCTTTTTTGCTAACTATTTTGTACTAATTCTTGTTTTTCTGCTGAATAAACTTTGTGGTTCCTCTACATTTTTTAGCATGAGCAAGAGAGAGGACACGAAGCATTAGCTGTGGAATGTTACATGAAACAACACGGTGCCTCAAAGCAAGAGGCGTATGCTGAGTTTGGCAAACAAGTTACAAATGCATGGAAGGATATAAACCAAGAATGCCTCCATCCAACCGCTGTCCCGATGCCTTTTCTAATGCGGGTTCTCAATCTTGCATGCTTCATGAATCCTCTCTACAAGGATGGATATGGGTATACAAATTCCAAAACCAAGTGTAAAACCTATGTAACCTCGCTTCTTGTTGATTCCGTGCCAAAATGACGGTGAAAATTTTCTCCTATCCTCCGTATGATGATTCTTGTTCTATTGAATAAAAATCCTTAATTCTTGTATGTGAAAATAATGTAACTTTTTTTTTCCCTGTGTTCTAATTGTGTGTAGTCCTGCCTTTATAATAATAATGAAATAGGAGAAAAAGTATTAAAAAATTTCATCTTATTTCTGTTTAATGGACTTTTATGTTAGTATAAGGAGTGAAAATTAACTCTTCTCCCACACGCCCCTCTCGATATGATGATTCTCTCATGAATAAAAATCTGTATCCATGCAAATCGTGGTATAGAAAATCTGTAGTTATATGTTTTTTTCACCTTTCAAAAAACAAAGAAGTAAATCACTAGTTCTGATTGTACTGTCTATTTAGGATGTGCAAGTAGGAGTTGCATGTGCAGATGAGATGAGCGTTGAAATTTGATAATTTGCTGAAAAGAGGGCTATCAGAGTTCTCTTAGCATCCATACTTACAAAAACAAGGATGGTGATTCCTACAGAGAGAAATTTTAGGAGAGAGTTTCCAATTTTACTTGTATATTTTTTGTCTAACTCTCATTCTACATATAGAAGAGTGTTTGACGAGGACTTACATCCTATTCCAATTTTCATTAATGTTCTGTTTGGTAGGGAGAATGAAAAGTAGGAGAGATACATTTTCTATCATTTAAGG
Source organism: Ilex paraguariensis (assembly GCA_963454935.2). Classification (NCBI taxonomy): domain Eukaryota; kingdom Viridiplantae; phylum Streptophyta; class Magnoliopsida; order Aquifoliales; family Aquifoliaceae; genus Ilex; species Ilex paraguariensis. The sequence goes on from CAUOFW020001251.1 coordinate 14,437, forward strand.
ATGGAATGTAAGAAGGATACAGTTTCTTTCCTTTGTATTTGGTTGGATGGATGAAAAAAAAAATGACTATTTTTTTGGTGCTGGCTAAGATTAAGAGTGACAATCGAATCATGTCGTGTCAGATTTGTATTGAGTCATTATATATTTGTGTTAAATATTAGTGAAACCTAACTTAACTCATTTAACTAATTGTATCGTATCGAGTTCGAGTCGTGTCATCGTGTTGAGTCAAAAATTTTCATCTTTAGTTAAAATGGAAAAAAATATATTTTTTTAATATACAATTTTTATTTTTATTTTTATTTTTTATTTTTTTAAAATTTTTTTTAATATATATACATATTTTACCATTGTATTTTTATATGAAATTAATGTATATATAATATATGTATATATAAAAAAATATATAGATAAATAAGATAAATCTCAACACAAATAATAAACTTTCCATCCACTTTCCTTCTGATTTTAGAGGGATTGATTTGGTTAGTTAGAAGGAAAGTTAATTCATTCACTTTTTCATCCTTACCAAACATGATAATTTATTTATCTTTCTAACTTTCCATCCTTCCACTTTTTCATCGTATCAAACGAAACATAAATGTTATATCAACTTATAGATAGACTAGTAATGCACACGTGACGTGAAAAAATTTAGATCATAAAATTTTAATTATATTTTTTAGAAATGTGAAGTGTATGAAGTTGACGAAGTAAAAGATTACTAATATATGCATTCAATGGCTTCTTGAATCTAATAAGAATTTATGGCATTGCAACATAAGACTAAGAAAATTCCTAAATATAATTTATTAATCTAAAACTATTCAACCACCACATGAATTCAAGAAGTTTAGTAACAAAACTAATTCTACTTATAATATAATAACTCCTAAAACACTACAAGCCTACTAATAATAAATAATTAAATATTAGGAGATTAGTTTAATAGATTAAGCTCTTCATTCCATGAAAAATACCTTTTTTCGGAGTTCATTATCAATTTGATGGGAACACCAATTCAATTGAACACAAATTAATTTTTGTACCAATTACAAAAATTGTTGTAAGGTAAATAGAGCATTTATGCAATAGCCATACCTAAATAGGTGGAAAACAAAGTAAAGAATATACCATACCAACAATAGGTATGTTCTGATAGAGAAAAAAAAAAGCTCACAGATTGACAACATCAAGCACCGTCGACCCTGCAACGATATAAGACCAAAAATGTTAATGAAGTTACTGGAGAGATATATGTATATCTTCCTATATCTACTTATATATATTTCTAATAAAGTTGTTCAAAATATTTTTGAAGTCTAATAAGTATGAAAGAAAGAAAAATATATGAGTTTAGCTCTTTACTCTTCTAATGAATTTTCGATGGTTGTATTTATCACCTAAAAAATAGCAATTTTTTTTTCACACCATATTAGAATTCTAGTTGAATTTGTCGAATTGAATGGAAAAGAAAAATGTACTGGCAAGTCATAGTGATAAAATTTATCTAGTAAAAATTTTGAAAATCATAGAGATAAATTTTATCTAACTAATATATAGTAATAAAATTTATCTAGCAAAAATTTTGGAATATTAGTGATAAAGTTAATCCTGCAAAAATTTTGAAGTTATAGAGATAAAGTTTATCTAGCTAAAATTTTGTGAGCATAATTGTCTTGAGTGTAATAATTAGGGGTGAAATAGGAAAAATAAAATTGTTCAAATTATTTTTGAAGTCTAATAGGTATGAAAGAAAGAAAAATATATGGGTTTAACTTTTTACTCTTCTAATATTTTATTATATAATAATGAATAATGAATTTTCGATGGTTGTGTTTATATCCTAAAAAATAGCAATTCTTTTTCACATCATATTAGAATTATAATTGAATTTATCGAATTGAATAAAAAAGAATGTACTAACAAGTCATAGTGGAGATAAATTTTATCTAACTAATATATAGTGATAAAATTTATCTTGCAAAAATTTTGGAATATTAGTGATAGAGTTTATCTACCAAAAAATTTGGTAGTCATAGAGATAATATATAGTGATAAAATTTATCTAGCAAAAAATTTAGAATATTAGTGATAAAGTTTATCCAGCAAAAAATTTGGAAGTCATAGAAATAAAGTTTATCTCGCTAATATTTTGTGAGCATAATTGTCTTAAGTGTAATAATTAGGGGTGAAATAAGAAAAATAAAGTTGTTCAAAATATTTTGGAAGTCTAATAGGTATGAAAGAAAGAAAAATATACAGGTTTAATTCTTTACTTTTCTAATCTTTTATTATATAATAATGAATAATGAATTTTCGATGGTTGTGTTTATATCTTAAAAAATAACAATTTTTTTCCACATCATATTAGAATTATAATTGAATTTATCGAATTGAGTAGAAAAAAATAATGTAATGACAAATCATAGTGGAGATAAATTTTATCTAACTAATATATAGTGATAAAATTTACCTTGCAAAAATTTTAGAATATTTGTAATAAAGTTTATCCAGCAAAAAATTTGGAAGTCATAAAGATAAAGTTTATCTAGTTAATTTTATCTAACTAATATATAGTGATAAAATTTATCTTTCAAAAAATTTGGAATATCTTGCAAAAATTTTGAATATTAGTAATAAAGTTTATCCAGTAAAAAATATGGAAGTTATAGAGATAAAGTTTATCTAGCTAAAGTTTATCTACCAAATATTTTGTGGGCATAATTGTCTTTAGTGTAATAATTAGGGATGAAATATAAAATCAAAAGTTTTTCGCAGATGCTGACATTTATATGAATATTAGTGATAAAGTTTATCCAGCAAAAAATTTGGAAGTCACAGAGATATAGTTTATCTAGCTAATATTTTGTGGGCATAATTGTCTTTAGTGTAATAATTAAGGGTAAAATAGGAAATCAATTTTTTTTTATAGATGTTGACATTTATAAGTAGAATAGATTATGATAAAGAAGAAAAGCCTAAACCCATTAAGTTTCTAATAACCTTGAGGACACTGAGTTAACTCGGTCTCTTAACTTGGGTCAAGATTACATCTCCCACTTATCAACATAGGTTATCCCATTTTTCATACATACTTTCTTTTAATCTCCTGTAAACATTTCATTGTCCTCATAAAACTAATGGAATGTGCGAACTGACCAAAAACATGTAGTAGGAGTGCTATATTAAGCCACTATCTAACTAACATAGCACGTCATTGACGAATTCTCGCCTATACCCTAGATACCTTAAATCACACAAATCAAGTATCATATATACTTCTTGAGACTCGTCTTAGAGCAACACTTGACTAAACTCATTTCATATTTGTGTTCATGATTATTTTACACAACTAACCACAATAATAGTCCGGGCAATGAACGACCAAATTACGTGTACCTTCCCTAGAATCTCATATCAATCCATTTTGAGTCGTGCACTTTCCTTGACATGTTCCATGTGACTGTATCTATGGTGACATGCTAAAGTAGTTATTTCGAACCTCGACTTCATGACATAGCTATGGGTCTAAAGGTATAGGGAATTTTAGAGCTCACACAGTGACAAAGAGGGTATCAATCTTATCACTCTAATATTTGGTTGACTATAGCACATACAGTATGATGTGTATGCTACGGCGGAGCTACCACTAAATGGGACATGTGACTCTTAAACATTGTAAAAATTTGGGTCTAGTTGCCACGTAGGCATGTAACCTGAGTTACTCTCGGCCAGCCGCTCTCCACACGCTTCTTGAGTGCTCACATTCAGCTTTATTTAGGTTTTATATGGAATTGTGGAGGCATTCCACAATCGACTTACTTAAGTCTCATCTCCGTCCAAAACCGAGGCGACAACATTATCAATCATTAATGACTATTACGTAACTCATATACATATAGGCCATGTTAGAGTATGTGTGGCTCATATTTGCTGTGTGCATAATGGCAAGGAGGCAGATGCCGGAGCGGAGGCAACGCCCCCGCGGTACGGTACAGGGGTATTTTTGTAAATACGTCCATATTAGGGTTATATAAATACTTAAGATGTAACCCTACTTCAATAATGGAAAGGAACGGCCGCTCGCTCTCGTGGATGTAGACACATTGCCGAACCACGTAAATATCTGTGTGTTATTTTCTCCTGCTTTCGTAATTGTTTGATTCCTTACTATTCACCATAATTGCTGCACGATCACAACAATTGGTATCAAAGCTAGAGTACGATGTCTGGGATTTCCTCTACAAAATTCGATATCATGAAGTTCGACGGAACTGGGAATTTCGGATTATGGCAGAGGAGGGTGAAGGACCTGTTAGTGCAGCAGGGCATGGTGAAGGCATTATACAGAAAACAACCGGCAGGAATGGACGACATGGATTGGAAAGAATTGGAAGCGAAGGCTGTGGCGACTATTAGGCTTTGTCTGGCTGATGAAGTGATGTATCACGTCATGGATGAGAAATCACCAGCGGAAGTTTGGTTGAAACTGGAAAGTCGGTATATGTCCAAGTCGTTGACGAACAAGCTCTATCTTAAGCAAAAACTATATGGTCTTAAGATGTCAGAGGGCTCGGATTTGACTCAACACATCAACGTGTTCAATCAAATCATCAGCGATCTGAAGCGAGTTGATGTGAAGTTCGAAGACGAGGACAAGGCGCTGATGTTGCTGAATTCCCTACTGGCGTCTCCTACGTACGAGAATTTGGTTACGACTCTGATGTGGGGGAAAGAAACCCTCGAATTGGAGGATGTCACAGGTGCTCTGTTAGGTTTTCATCAGCGGAAGAAAGCCAGTGATGAGGCTTCACAAGGTGAAGGGCTTGTGGTGAAAGGTAACCAGGAACGTGGAAGAAGCAAATCTCAGAATGGATCGGGTAACAATAAAGCCCGGTCCAAGTTGAGGAAGAAGAAGAAGGACGTCTCTGTCTCGTGTTACAAGTGCGGGAAAAAGGGACACTTTAAACGGGACTGTCCAGAGAAAAAGAAAGGGGATTCAGAGAACAAAGAGGGTGCATCAAAGTCTGCAAACGTAGTGGAAGAAGAAGATTCAGAGAGTGGTGACGGAGATATGCTTTCTGTTTTATCTAGTTCAGATCGTTTAACAGATTCTTTGATTATGGATTCAGCATGTTCCTATCACATGACACCCAACAAAGATTGGTTTGACACCTACAGGTCAGTAAATTCTGGTTCTGTTCTGATGGGTAATGATGCATCTTGCAAAGTTGTTGGAATAGAAAATATTAGAATTAAGATGTTTGATGGTATGGTTAGAACGTTGTGTGATGTTAGACATGTACCGGATCTAAGGAAGAATTTGATTTCATTGGGCATTTTGGATTGTAATGGTTATAGTTACAAATCTATAAGTGGAGTAATGAAAGTAAGTAAAGGCATGCTGACAGTGATGAAGGGACAGAAAGTAGTAGGAAACATTTACAGACTGCTGGGTACTACAATTGTAGGTGGAGTTGCTGCTGTAGAGTCTGAATCAGATAATACAGTCTTGTAGCATATGCGGCTGGGTCATATGAGTGAGCGTGGGATGATAGAGCTTCATAAGAAAAATCTATTGAAGGGTGTCAAGACATGCAAGCTCAATTTTTGCAAATATTGTGTTCTTGAAAAACAGAATAGGGTGCAGTTCAAGACAGCCACACACAAGACAAAGGGGGTTCTCGACTATGTCCATACAGATGTTTGGGGACCAGTTAGCGTACTATCACGGGGAGGATACATGTATTTCGTGAGTTTCATTGATGATTACTCACAAAAGGTCTGGGTGTACTTCATGCGGCACAAGTCAGAAGCGTTTGCCAAGTTCAAGCTGTGGAAAGCTGAAGTAGAGAACCAGACAGGGAGGAAGATTAAATGCCTCAGGTCAGATAATGATACTGAGTACACAGATTCAAAGTTCCAAGAGTTGTGTGAGCAGCATGGGATTAATGGACACTTCACAGTCCGCAAGACACCACAACAAAATGGTGTAGCGGAAAGGATGAACAGAACGATAGCCGAGAAAGCTCGGTATCTCAGGTTGAATGCAGGGCTTGCAAAGAATTTCTGGGCAGAGGCAGTGAATATGGCATGTTTCTTGATTTACAGATCACCGAGGGCAGCACTAGATGGGAAAGTATCAAAGGAGGTGTGGACAGGCAGTGAGGTAGACTACTCTAGTTTGAGAGTGTTTAGATGTCCAGCCTATGTACATGTTTCTAGTGAGGAGAGGTCGAAGCTTGATGCGAAATCTAGACAGTGTATCTTTCTGGGATATCAGAAAGGAGTGAAAGGCTTAAAGCTCTGGGATTCGAAGGCAAACAAGATGGTGATCAGTAGAGATGTGGTTTTTGATGAAAAAGCCATGTTGCAGCGTACTCAGGAAGAAGAGAAACAAGTACCAGAAAACTGTAGAACTAATGACCATGTGGTGCAGGTGGAGCTAGAGAATCATGGTAGAGAAGAGGATGCTCAGCATGTAGAGCGTTCTATCTCAGGTGATCAACAACATCATAGTATAGCCACAGACAGGCCCAAACGCAATATCAAGCCACCTACCAGGTATGGTTTTGAAGATTTGGTTTCTTATGCGCTTATTACTAGTAGCGGGGATCCTACAACTTTTCAGGAGGCAGTACAAAACCAAGAGAAAAGTAGATGGATGGGTGCTATGGTGGAGGAGATGGAGTCTCTGCATAAGAACCAGACGTGGGAGTTGGTGGAACTTCCCGAGGGGAAGAGAGCAATAGGGTGCAAATGGGTGTATAAGAAGAAAGAAGCAGTATCAGAAAATGAGGGAGAAAAATCCAAGGCTCGTCTAGTAGCAAAGGGTTACTCACAGAGAAAAGGGGTTGACTATGATGAGATCTTCTCCCCCGTGGTCAGACACACTTCCATCAGGACAGTGTTGGCACTAGTAGCACATTCAGATATGCAGTTGGAGCAGATGGATGTAAAGACAGCTTTCCTTCATAGCGACTTGGAGGAACGGATTTACATGGTACAGCCAGAAGGGTTCAGTCTCCCTGGAGAGGAACATTTGGTCTGTAATTTGAAGAAATCACTTTATGGGCTGAAGCAGTCTCCGAGGCAGTGGTACAAACGATTTGACTCTTACATGATCCGAATTGGCTACAAAAGGTGTGAGTATGATTGTTGTGTCTATGTAAAAAGGCTTCATGATGATTCATTTATTTTTCTGTTACTTTATGTGGATGATATGTTGATTACTGCCAAGAGTATGAGTGAGGTCAACAAGTTGAAGACTTTGTTGAGTAGAGAATTTGACATGAAGGATTTGGGTGCGGCCAAGAAGATTCTTGGGATGGAGATTCGCAGGGACAGAGCTTCCAAGAGATTATGGCTATCTCAGCATAGCTATGTTGAGAAGGTGTTGGACAGGTTCAGCATGAGTTTTGCAAAATCAGTAAGTACACCTTTGGCGAATCATTTCAGATTGTCTACCGCTCAGTGCCCGAAGACAGATGATGAAGTTCATGACATGTCAAAGGTCCTATATGCTAGTGCAGTGGGGTGTTTGATGTATGCTATGGTTTGTACAAGACCAGATTTGGCACAAGCTGTCAGCGTGGTTAGCAAGTTTCTTTCAAATCCGGGTCGACAGCATTGGGATGCAGTCAAGTGGATTTTCAGATACTTGAGGGGCACTACAGACTATGGCATCAGGTTTAGCAGACAACAGAGTGACCCTTCAGTTATGGGATATATGGATGCAGACTATGTAGGGGACTTGGATGACAGGAGGTCTACCACAGGTTATGTGTTTACTCTTGTGGGAGGACATATTTGTTGGAAGTCCATGGTACAGCCTATAATTGCACTATCTACTACTGAGTCAGAGTATATGGCAGTAGCTGAGGCAGCCAAAGAGGCTTTGTGGCTTACAGGTTTTGTCAAGGAGTTGGGTGCCCAGCAAGCTGGAGTTCAATTGCATTGTGACAGTCAGAGTGCCATTTATTTGGCAAAAAACTAGGTGTATCATGCGAGGACCAAACATATAGATGTGAGGTTTCATAAGATCAGGGAACTGGTTTCTTCTGGTGAACTATTACTTGAGAAAGTTCACACTTCTGAGAATGCAGCAGACATGTTGACAAAGCCTGTTACTAAAGACAAGTTCAAGCACTGCTTGGACTTGATTAATGTTTCTAGTTGCTAGATGGGAGATGCCTCAACTCAGCGTCCTCGGTGGAGTTCTCGAATACATGTCCTTTTTTTTTTCTTCTAAGGGGTGAATATTTGCCAAGGTGGAGGTTGTTAGAGTATGTGTGGCTCATATTTGCTGTGTGCATAATGGCAAGGAGGCATATGCCGGAGCGGGTGGAGACCGCGACGGCATCTGCCTTGTGGGATTTATATATAGGGGACGCTGATTAGTTGGGGGTGCGGGGGCAACGCCCCGCGGTACGGTACATGGGTATTTTTGTAAATACGTCCATATTAGGGTTATATAAATACTTAAGATGTAACCCTGCTTCAATAATGGAAAAGAACGGTCGCTCGCTCTCGTGGATGTAGGCACATTGCCGAACCACGTAAATATCTGTATGTTATTTTCTCCTGCTTTCTTAATTGTTTGATTCCTTACTATTCACCATAATTGCTGCACGATCACAACAGGCCATCATAAGCTCATTATACAAGCACCAATATGATCACTTTGTCTCATACGGCTCGTTGTCTTAGCGCCAAGGTGATCACTCGTGTGAGTGGCCTGATCTCAACCGGGTGACATTATTACAATTATGTGCATCGTAAAAATAGTATCATTCATGCAACCACAAGTAGAAGATAAAATGGCAAATGCATGAAATATAAATATCCATATGTCTATCATATTATCCAAAGCAAATCAAATCCTACATATCCCCAAACTTCTAACGTGAGTTTAGAAGATACCTTTAGCAATATTAGTGAGTGGATCAACTACCATTCTGATAGTGGAGATATGCTTTAGAACCACCTTTCCTTGTCTGACCATGTCTCGAATGTAGTGAAATCGTATATCAATATGCTTGGTCCTGCAATGATATTTAGGATCCCTTCCAAATGATACTGCAGCCATGTTATCGGATCAAATCTCAACAGCGTCTTCAACGTGGGTCACAATCCTTAATCGTTGAATGAATCTCCTCAACCAAACTGCCACTTGAGCTGCTGTTGAACAGGTGATGTACTCAGACTCCATACTAGATAAGATGATCTTGCTTCTTACTATACCGAGAAACAACTCCTCCACCAAGGGTGAACACATTACCCAAGGTGATTTGTGTTCATCTCTATTGCCACCCAAATCAACATCGCAAAATCCTCTCAATTTAAAGTCCCCACCATGATAGAATAGGACGAGATCTATGGTACCACAAAGGTAACAAAAAAATCTCTTAATAGCCTGCCAATGAACTGGTCCTGGGTTGCTTTGGTGACAGATTACCAAGCCAACAACATAAAAAATATCATGATGAGTACACAACATAACATACATTAAACTCCCTATTGCACTCACATAAGGACCCTCTTCATGATTTCCTTCTCCTTATCTGATCTAGGATAATGCTCAAGGCTTAAATTTCGGCCCATCTCAACTGGGGCATCAACGGGTTTTGAATAGTGCATACAAAACTGTTCTAAAATTTTCTTGGTATAGGTTTCTTGTGACAAACCAAGAAATCTTTTAGAACGATCCCTTAAAGATCTTAACTCTGAGTACATAATTTGCCTCACCTATATCCTTCATCTCAAAATCAAAGGATAGCCATTCGTTGGTGGCATGATCATCTCTATTTCGTTTCGAACGAATAAAATGTAATCTGCATATAGAGATAGGATCTAAATTCCCTTCCCTGTATGTTTGACATACACACAATGGTCTTCCTCTATCATAGATAAGCCAAATGTCATAATTGTTGCTTTAAACTAGAGGTGCAATTGTCTAGATGATTGTTTGAGACCATAAATGGATCGTTTAGGGATACCTGCCCCTCAGCTATAAATCCGAGAGGTTGATCTGTATAAATCTCTTCATTTAGTCCTCCATTGATGAATGCATTTTTGACATCCATCTGATAAAGCTCTAAATCCAAATGAGTTACTATGACTAGAATCACACAAATAGCGGCAAATCTCACCACATGGGAGAATGTCTCTTCATAATCTATACCCTCCATTTGGGTATACCCTTTTGCTACGAGCCGGGTCTTATATTTGTTATAATTGTTTCAATGAGCAAGAGTAAGCAATTGGTTGTTGATGCCTTGCTAATGTTATGTTAATGTATTTGTTTATGTATGAATGGTTGCTGGATTGGGTTTGCTAATTTTTGGTCGAACAATGTGTTCTAAACTTTGTGTGATCTTGTAATGTTTGGTCCAATAGAATGGAAGAATTAGCATGATTTCTACAACTGTTCTACTTGACATACCATAGTATTATAACATACTGTTCTACCATTCTTCATTCCCATACCATAATAAGGTTCCAGTACATTTGTTAAGACAAAAAAAAATGCAAGAACCCTATGTGCATTCTCGCTGCTGTAGCAAAAAGCATCAACAACATACATAATACATTGCTGCAACAAAAAAAAAAAACAACAGTAGCAACATACTGCCCGAATACCAGTTAACAAAAACCTCCCAAAACTGTCTTATGTGCATTCTTGGATGCTGGTGCAACAAAAACAAAAGCAGCAGCATCCCAGTAATCCCTATATACAAAAACTTTATGTCTTGTGGTTAGTTTCTTTCTACAGCTTCAATCCTATGCAGGTTCCACTTCATTTCTGCCTTTGCATCTCCCTCTACCTTTCCTTACATTTGATGCAACTGTGTTGCCTGTGCTGACTGGGCTAGTAGTTACAACACTTGTTTGTCTTGCTTCACTGTTAAGTGGTGCTTGGGTTGCCTGTGATGTTTGTGCTGGTTGTTCTAAAGTACCACTTCCCTTATCAAAATTAATAGTATGAGAAGCAACTCATGTAACAGAAATTATTAACTGTTTATCCAAATAGCAAGAATATTGTACCAGTTCTGTCTCATTGCATGTGCTCCCTCTGTCCCTCACAGGTGCCCTTTGGCATGTCCTCTTATTGTGCCCATACCCTTTGCATATGGCACATTTAACAATCAAGTTTTTTCTAGCAATACTAGTCCTAGTATTTGTCTCAGCTTCCCTCCTATTTTTCTTTAGTCTTCCTGGTAGCCTTCTCAAAGGTGGAGGATCAAAAGGATCTCCAAGTGCAGGGGGGTCATTTCCTCTGATAAAAAATTAGATGGATTTGGACTCTGTCATCCCCATAGTCATTATCCTCTGATCTCAAATCATATACATTATCCCTCTCAAGTTCACCCTCCCCTGCCAAGACATTATCCCTATCAGATGGCCTTCCTCTTTCTGATGTGCAACCATACAGAATTTCATCAATTGTAACAAATATCTCTATTGCTTTGCGAGTGGGCCTCTGTATATTTAGGATTACCCTCTAATACTTTATGTAGTCCCTGTTGGATTAGGATATCTTTAACTTGAATTTGCCGAAGCTCAACATTGTTTCTTCCATCAAATTTCTCCACCTCGAACTTAGCATTCGAGATCTTTGAAAAATTTATAGTCATGACTTTAAAACTTAATCTGGTGAGGTCCAAGAAACTGGTGCATACGATTACTATGACTTAAAATAGTACTATCTAAATAGCAACCAATGAATAATAACCGTGAATAGTACTCAAAACCAATACCAGCTCTGATACAAATTTATTGTCGAAAATATCCTAGGAATTGAATTTGGATTGATATTGATACTCACACTTAAGTAGAAAAATAAAAGAACAATCACACAAGACAAATCAATTTACATGGTTCGGCTATTGCCTACGTCCACGACAATAATGTTTAGATGTTTTCACTATGGAGTAAAACAAGAGTACACAACAATATGTCAAACTTAACAAGTATTAGCTCCAACAAAAGAGGATCACTTTGATATCTCTTATAAATCTGATAATAATCAAATTAATACTGAAATATCACTTAACTCTACTTGAAGACTTCAAGCTCTGATAACACTCTGAAATGATTTTCGGATGCTTGAATGCTATTCGGTGAGAAAATGGATAAAGAATCAAATCTTAGCAAATCTGATCCGAACAATGCATGATTAAGCCATTCACGTACAGCCCAGCCCCTTTACTTTAAGCCACAAACTTGTTAAAATTTAATGCCAAGATTTATCTTCTGGCCAAAGCCATAAAGGTTCTCAAGCGACAAAAGTTTACTATGTGGACAAAAGTACGAGGTTGGATTGGTCCAGGATTTGTTCTTTGGTGTCTGCATGATAGATACATCATCTCTCTCTCTCTCTCTCTAAAAAGATGTTCTTCTCTTGGTCTGTCTTATCTGTCTATGCCATAGTCACCCACTGTTTTCTATCTTAGAGGTGTTAATTATATGAAATAAACTTGGGTATCACTAAGGAATTGTATCTAAATGTGCAGGTAAATTAGAGTTATAATCTATTTAGGGTCGAGTTATGCATTAAATAGGTCAATTTAGGGACTTGTATTCTAGTTTTAAGAAGCATCAACTTTGGATATGACACAAGAAAATACTTATTCGGTTTCATAAATTTACCCAATACATATACTATATATGTTTTCAGGTGGTCAAAGAAGGCAAAACATGCTGCGTCAACTAAGGTAAATAGTAGTAAGAACTCTTATACTTTCCAGTTATTACTTAGTTTATGAGGCAAAAAACTATCTTTAGACGGATGGATAAAGTAGGAATATATTTTTTCTTTTTTTCCATGTTTCAGATGAAAAAATTAATCAGAGTAAGCTTTCAAGAGGCCAAGTGGTTTAATGAGGGCTATACTCCAACAATGAAGGAGTAAATGAAAGTCACTCTAGTTTCCAGTGGTTACATGATGCTTTCCACCACTTCCTTTGTTGGCACGGGAAAATTGGTACCAAGGAGGCCTTTGATTGGGTTTCTAGTGAACCTTTGATTGTTAGAGCTTCAGCTGTAATTGGTAGACTCATGGACGACATGGTAGGACATGAGGTAAGAAAGAGAAGTAGAAATATCTTGTTTTAAAACCATGCACGTCCTCACCATATAAAACTAGAGATTAATCGAAGTGTGTAACTGAGATTTGGGTTGCAACCATACAACAATTCATCTCGTTATGAATTATTTTGTCTTTTTCTGGATTTTCGTCTCACTAAATTTTAGGTTTCTTCGATGCTTGTAGCATGGGCAAGAGAGAGGAGATGTAGCATCAGCTCTGGAGTGTAACATGAAACAACATGGAGCCTCAAAACAGGAGTGTTACATGAAACCACACGGAGCCTCAAAACAAGAGGCATATGCTGAGTTTGACAAACAAGTTACAAATTCATGGGAGGATATAAACCAAGAATGCCTCCATCCAACCATTGTTCCAATGCCTTTACTTACACAAGTCCTCAATCTTGCGCGGGTCTTAGATCTTCTCTACAAGGACAAACATGGACAGAATCCATAGTTTTACACCCAATAGTGGAACTACCTGTGTGTTTTGTAGAGCTGATCAAAAATCTCACTTTCATCTTTTCTTTGAATGCTCTTACTCAGAGAGTGTTTAGAGGAATGTCATCAATAAGTGTGATTGGCGATGGCGTTCTTCTTCTTGGCAAAGTCTCACTGAGGCTATGTCCACCCAATGGAAAGGCAAGAATCTGCAGAATTTCATTAGGAAACTTTGCCTTGTTGTCACTGTTTATGTCTATGGGGTGAAAGAAATCATAGAATTTTAACCAATGAGTATAAAGATTCAGTATTACCCAGTTAACTGTCATGAATATGGAGAGAAATAGGCTCCTCTCAGTCAAAATCAACGACACTCCTCTTCATAGACTGACTACTTCTCCTTAGCAACTTCCAAGCTCTTGTTTTTGTACAAGATGTATTTTTTGTACGCTGTTTACAGGTTGTGTAGTCTGTGGGGAGTGCAAAATGCAGCCCTCCCAGACTTTCTTTGCCTGCTTTTGATGGAATGACTGCAAGTTGTTGTTGTCTTCTCCATGGTGCTTAGTTTTGGTCTTTTCCCAAAAAAAAAACTTTAAAGCCTATGTTACTTCACTTCTTGTCGATTCGGTGCTTGAATAAAAATCCTTAATCCTTGTTTGTGAAATAATGAATTTTTTTTTTGTGTTAATAGTGTCTAATCCTGCCTTTGTACTAATAATAATGAAATAGGAGAAAAAGTATTTCCAATTTCATCCTATTTCTGTTTAATTGATAAAATAATAATCATAAGAAGGGAAAAAATCTTCTAACTCTTGGACTTTTAATTCACTCAGTTGTAATTATCATAAATGTTTTGTAACCAAGTATACATTTACTATTTTTATTATTTATCTTTTACGTAATTTCCCTTATTTTATTTTAGAATTTTTGATTTGACAGTTCTTTATTTTTTGGATATGTTTCAGTTTATTGGTGGTTTTCTAAATTAGTGGAATAATTTTTAGTTTTAATCTTTACTCATTCTTTTTGATTTTACATACAATGTAATACATCAACAACAATCCATATGACTTTGAAGGTACATGAATGTTTTCTAATTATTATTCACTATTCCATGTATAAACAATATAAATGAGTTGATTATATTATAATCTTAGCAATAAATACTTATAAGCAAACAATTTAGTTAAATGTTAGTTTTATTCCGTTAATTAATTAAGTTCACTTTGTAGATATATTATAGTTAGACAATAAGTGACTTTTTAAAAATAAAAAACTGTTAATATTATTTGTTATTGTTAAAAAATCACTAAAAATTATCATCATTACATAATAGTACGTCGGCAAATGTGACTGTCGACAAACTCCATCCTCTTTTATGGTGGTTCAACCATTTTTAGCCATTCATGAATTATTGGGAAAGAAAAACGTGACTGTCGGCAAGAACCATCAAGTCGAACCCAAAAGTTTAAGCCTCAATCCAGGCGGTTTGTTTTGATCCTTATACTCAAGTATTGTAGACTTCTCGCATGATAAGATGACCAGTTGAGATCAAAGCAAAGCAACGATACCGTCTATGTCAAGAACTTATAGCTCAAGAAAAGACACTGAATAGCTCGTAAATCAAGTTTGTGATTAGCATACGGATGGGTAACAGGTACATCCAAAGGTGTGTAACAACTTGTAATCTGGTGTCTTGGGAAATAAGAACTCCCATAGTTAAACACAGAAAACCACCAAGTGGTAGAATACAGACTTAGGAAACCAAAAACTTGGGAAACCTAGGATTATGTGTAGCTCCTTCCACTCATTATACATAGGTCTTATATTTTATATCTTGCCTATTGCATATGGAATTCCTTTTTGCATCCTCACATTGGCCCCCAATGGCACTTGCTAGCATTTTTTCCCTTTTTTTTCCTCTAGGAAACAGGCCCTTGGGTTCACTCTCATACAACTGTAAGATTTTTAGGCTTATAGACAATTAGACATAAATCGGACCCAAACACTTAATCTAAGCTTAAAGTGGTCTGTTCCATTCATTATATTATGTAGTCTCTCTTTATATATGTTTTCTTTCCCTTTTTCAATTCCTTTTTGCACCCTCATGTGCATCTATAGGCCATGAGCTCTAATACGTTCTTGTACAAGTATACAAAAAGACATCCTTAATTGGAAATTATGAGCCATCAAGAGTTCCATGCTCAAGCTATACTGCACTCTACTTTATGTCTGCCTAAGTTGTGCCAACCAATTGGATCACAGTATGTAACCTACATGTTGTTAAACAATCATCTATTTCAAAAGTTTAAATTATCAAAATGGGAATATTTATACTTCAACACACCTTGTATTTATATTTCAACACGTCCTCTTATGTGCAGGCTAAATTTTAGATCTAACACATGAAAATGAAAATTCTTTTAATAATTAGGATAACTACGAGATTCGAGCACAAAACTTCCACCTCTAAAATCATGTTAAACAATCATCTAATCTAAAAACTTAAATTATTGAGAAATGTATAACTTAATTATTTATATGTTAATCCCTATAGATGACTGTGGATACTAAATGATAACTATAGTTACGCTAGAAATCCTTATTATTGCCTGTACTTATTTAAGAGCTCTATAGTACAATCATCACATAATTTACCCCGTCTTTGTAGTGGCAAACTTGTTTAGGTGAGGCCTCTGATTTTTTTTAAAAAAATTAAAAAGTATCTTTTAAACAAGTATTTCATAGAAAGTGATTTATAAGAGACATTAATAGTGGTGGGTATGGGGTATCAATGGCAGCAGCAGTGTGATAAATCATCACCAAGGACACTAACAGACTCACATGGATTGATTTAAATTATGTTGTAGTTACCATATTGTCTACACATGGATATTTTTTCCCAAAGTGTCAACCATACTGTGAAAGTCATGGATGGATATGCAAGGTTTAAAGGGCATATTAGTAAATTGATCTAACACTACTCAAGTTCTCCATTTCTCTCTCTACTTTGTGCCCAAAAGTGGAAAAAATATTCCATGCAATGATGATGCTTAATCAATATTGGTGAGATGGTGTCACCAATTAACAATATGTAAACAAATAGGAAAACGGATTTATGTAAGCTAATAATTACTGTCCATGTAAGTCAATAATTATCAACTCTTATTTTATGTAAGTCAATAACTATCCAAGTAAGATTCATTTTATCCATTTGATGTTTTATTATTGATTGGTAATATTATGTCGTCAGTGCTGACATAGTATCACCGTTATATTGAATATTTTCTCCCAAAAGTGGACAGCTTTTTTTCTTTGATGGGCGGAGTAGAACACCTTTCCATCCATTTTTCCATTTCACCTTTTTTTTTTCATACCAAACAAGGGAAAGTCTTTTCTTCCCTCTCATTTTCTATCATATTTTCCATCCTACAACACGGGATAAGAGTTGGAAACTTGTGAGGATTCCTGGTCCAGCCCAATAGAAAAAGTCGGTCCATGGTATACTCATTGGGTCAAAATACTTTTGGAATAATCGTCAATCTGTACTACTTTAAAATGTCAACAAAAATAAAAACAAATTTGTTTGACAATTTTGTCCTTAATTATTATTGTAAACTCAATCATATCTTCTCATTTCTTTTTATTTTATTTAATTAATTATAATTATATCCTTTCATCTTCTTAAATTAATTATGTGCATAAATTTAGCATTCAATTATACTTATTTGAGCATTAATAATTAATTTTAACCTTTAATTCCATTTTAATCTTAATTTTAATTGTTTTCTTAAATGATCTTGTCTTAAAGATTATTATTCCTTAATTTGGCTTAAATATAAAAAAAAATTGAGTTTCTACTTTATAAACTATAAAAATGTGTGTGTGTGTGTATACACTACTAAAAGAAAGTTAAGTGAAAAATTTTTGATTGCCTAATATTAATTATATATTCAAATGACTCTTCATATACTTTCATTTCCACAAGGATTATTGTTCTATGTATTGCACTTTTTTTTTATTTTCTAATTACCTAATAATAATTATATATTCAAATGACTCTCCATATACTTCCATTTTCACAATAATTATTGTTTTATGTATTATACTTTTTATTTATTTATTTCTTGAGTTAATGACACTATCTCTCTTTCATTTACTTCTCATAAACTTTTTTGTTTACAATAAATCCGTTAATCATCTTTACTTTATGAAAACTAGTAGATTATCAGTAATACAATTATTATGCCATCGACAATCATCATAAAGTTCATTTTATCATTTATCTAATATGAACTGATGTGTACCTTTGCATACGGTATAAATTTCGAGCAATAAATATATTAATTAATCAAATAGAATTTGAATTATTTCATCTTCCATTTTATGGGCTATGTGGACAGCTAATAGTCAAATTTTCAATCCCATGAATTTCAATCATAAATTAATTGTAATACTATTATATTCCTCTCTCATTATCTCATACTCATGTTTTTTATCTGGGAGCAAGTTATTGCTCTTTTCATATGATGTATGTTTTGCTTGAAACTAGGCTTGCACTAACATCTTGAAAATTTTATTCTTGATTTGTTTAGTGTTTTTTATTTATGAACAAGCGTGATCAATTATGAAAGATCACTATGAAAATGACATCTTGAGATTTATTTATTCTAAATTATATACCTTCTATGTGTTTAATTTTCATGGTAATATGTTCATTTTTTATTTAGCACTGAAACTCATTTTGCATATTTAGCAATATATCTCGCGTGTAAAAAAACTTAAGTGATTCTTCTGATGCATTGAATAATTGAAATGAGATATTCCATCATGTGGACCATGGTTCTATGACGCCCCAAAAATCGGGGGTTCTTAATTTAACAAAATTCGGGCAGAATCTCTTTTGTACTGAGAGCTCTATCCAAAACACAATATATGCAATTATATTACATTGACCACACCGTATCCATTTATAAATAAATATTGATCACACCGAGTCCATTTATAAGTAAACATTGACTACACCGGGTCCATTTATCCATACTGATATAACCATATGCAATTTTTTTTTTACATTAAAACAGTCCATATGAGTTTGATTACAATTTTTTTATATTTACATGCCAAAATGGGATTTTCACAAAAGTTATACAAAAATGAGTCATAAAAACCACAAATTAGTCTTCTCCACCCATGAGACTTGAATTGACAGCCGTCTGCCGGTGTAAACCTCGCACCTGTAATATTTTTCCACGAAAGGTGAGCCACGCTTAATAGAATATCTCCTAAAGAGGCTAATCTCCAACCAAGATACATATGAAATGTTCAATGCGACAATCAACCATTCAAAACATTTCAATCAAGAATATACATTCAATGATAAAAATCTTATGTCATGCCATGAAATGAGATGAAACTCACTCATACACCTCAATCCGAGCCCTCTCTGACTCATTCAACAGAATACAATGCTAATGTGTATAAATCCGTCATTGATGATATACATCCAATGATCTTTTTAAAATAAAATCATGTGTCTTTGTCATAAAACAAAATAATGTGTCTTTGTTGAACGTTACACATCGAATGACTATTTTATAAAGCCAAAATCATGTGTCTTTGTTGGGTAGCAGAGTTTTGGTCTTGCACCACAGGTTCCACGCACCTATACACTTTTTCAGAATTACACCACAGGGGAGTGTATGAACCAAGTAATCGGATCTTGCACCTGAGGGAGAATCTAGCCCTAGTTGCTATACCCGACACAAGTTTTTCATGCAATCATGCAACTCAGTTAGATCTTCAATCCAACTTTCTTAAGCCCACCCGTCATCCACCAAGTGTGGTGTTGACGACAACAATGCGCACACACACTCATGATGCGATGTTCTCGTACATATACAATGTGATGTACCATTGCAACAACAATATAATGTCTAATATGCTATGAATGACATATGAATTATTTTAACACATTCCA
Source organism: Ilex paraguariensis (assembly GCA_963454935.2). NCBI lineage: Eukaryota > Viridiplantae > Streptophyta > Magnoliopsida > Aquifoliales > Aquifoliaceae > Ilex > Ilex paraguariensis. Next base: position 33,950 of record CAUOFW020001251.1, read on the forward strand.
TGGACAATTATATCCAAGCATATAATTTTCATAAATCATCACTATGCCGATATATCAGAAAATATATATTAACATCACGCCCAACGACGAATCTCAAGCATGTTAGCACATATTTAATGTCAATAACACACTTAATTCATAATGCACAATACAAACACATAGCATGCTCACAAAATACCATTTTTTTTTTAAGAAATCACATTATCTATGCAAATATACTTGATTTCACATTTGCATTTATTTCAAACATCTTCAAGGCACTCAATCATGTAATCACATACATGCCCAATTTTCATCACATAGTTCAAGAATCACATTAGGTAATTTCTACATGCCAAATTTAAGATAGAACTTATTCTACCCATTTTAGATACCCAATTCATCAATTTTTACAACAATAGGCAAGTGATACAACTTCTATCAACCTACCCATTTTTAATACTCATTTCACCAAATTTTAAACAATAGGCAAGTGTTAAAATTCTCTAACAAACTACTCATTCCATATAATCATTCTAGGTTGAAAATAACCTTAATTAGAGAGAAAATTCTACCTCTTGAAGCATAAAATCAACGTAGGAAATTTTAAGAATTTAACCCGAGCTCTAATCCAAACTTTCCCAAAATTTTATTTTTCCAACATTTGGTGAAAGCCTTTGTTTTTGGTATGGTTGTATAACCCTCGTTGAGGAGAATAACTTTAATACTTGGCTCGAGTCTATTCGACTCTCGTAGAGTCGTAGACCGTAGAGATAAGGTGCATTTTCTCTCTTTTTTCTCTCTTTTCCCTCTCTTCTCTTCTCACGTTAGAACCAGCTGAACAAATTGGGAGAAATCAAATTTTCTCCCCCTATATATACTCTTTAATTGCTTGATCCACAACACGCCACACGACCTATTTTTCCCGAGTTCGTTTTCAGCTCGAAACAATTAAATTTCGTTTCGGTTCAAGTTCAAATATTTTTATTTCAAATTGCATTACATTATTTTCCAAATTTTAAAATTTTATTAAAAATTTTATTTTTTGGGTCACCCGAGACTCGACTGTCTCGTAAAAAGTGAAAAATTCGACTATCTTATAATTCAACGAAATTTGACAGGGTAACTAAATTTCACGAGACGAATCCAACAGTGAAGTTCGTTTCATCATTCGAACTCTAGAAAAATTCAAGTTTGCAATCTGTACCATTGTAGCAAATTACTGTTTTGCCCCTTTTCGTAAAAAAATTCAAATTTACTCGGATTTTACAGATTCGACTAGGGTTTTTTAATTGCTCTAGGATATAAGGTATCAAATACTAATTTTGACAATATACATTTTACCATTTGAATGTGGTAAAACAAATTGTTGTATGTTCATTATAGATTTTTTGTGGGTAATTGTTTTTCTAAGATGTTCATGAAGCATATATGACATTTCTTTTGAAGTGTAATTTAATATTTATCTTTCAGTAAATAATAAAGAAATTAGTTTCCACCAGTTATTTATTTTTGTCATCGAAAATATAATAGTGAATTTTGAGGTAGACGGTCCCAAGTTTATTATAATAGAAGCACCATTTGTTTGTTATCATTTTAGAAACAACAGATATTAAATTTAGAGTAGACTATTGAAACTTTAATTTTACATATTAATATGTGGCTAAATTTGTCCATGACTTAAGTTTCACTAGATACTACCCAAAATATTTAAGTAGAGTTTATTTGTACCGTTGACGTTATTTCATAATTTTTATAGCTATTATATATTTGATATTGAAAATGATCCACGTGCAATACACTTGTATATAAAAAAACAAATAAATTTACATATCTATATATATATCTATCTATTTATACTACTAATAAAAGTATCTTAGCCTTAAAAGCTTTTGATTCATTATTTTACCCTTATAAAGAATTTTAAATGCCACATTATCCTTCCACAATTAAATAAATAAATTACCATCATATCCTTGGTATTTAAGTCTCCAAATTACCCTTAACATCTCTTTTAATTATGTATTTTTTATGTATAAATATCAATATTTATGAAACTTTTTAATTGACTATGTTATCCTTAAAAATAAGTATTGATTAGAATATTGACAATTATTATTATTTTATTTAATGAATTATAAGTTGAAACCCAATCAACAGAATTTCAAAATGAATTATTTTTATATTTTTTTCTTATAATTAGAACAACGAATCGTTGGGAATAGACAAAATTTTTCAAATTCTAGAGTATAATATGAGTGATAAAAACATAAATTTTTATAAACTTGAGATGATATTTAATTTAAATAGGTAAAAAATTTTATTAAATTTTATGTATGAAAATTATTCACGTGCGGTGCATTGCTAGTAATTGAAAAACTAAAAATAAGATAAAAAATAAATAAATAAAAGGTTAAGTGGGGCCAAAAATTACGATCAACTGATTCAAGGCTAGGGATGATAATGGATTGGGAAAAAACAGGTATTCATCTAAACCCACCCCGTTTGGACTGGAAATGGACTATACGTATTAAATGGTGGACGTATACGGGGATACCTGTAAAAACCTGTGCAGGAATGGACTTACCCTTACCCCCGCCCCGTCTTGTCCCATCCCCATTACCCGTTAAATAAATAAATAAATATATATATATATATATATATATATATATATATATTAAAAAGCCTTAAAACCCTAATTTACTCTGTTGTTCCTCACTCAGCCTTCAGTAAGCTGCCCACCTCTTCCTCTATCTCTCTCTTAGCGGTCAGCCTTCACCTTCAGCTGACCGACCGACTGCTGGCAGATCAGCCTGAGCGATCGGCCTTGCTCCTTTCCGACTGCTCTCAGACCCACAATGCTAAGCACTCCTCCTGGGTGACCGATCTACTGCTCTCAGACCCATAATGTTCAGCGACCGACTGCTGCCTGAGACCACCAATTGCCAGCGACCGACTATTTGTGCTTCTTAAAAGACCAGTACCTAGTGTTGGTCCTATTCTACGTGTTTATTGGAGGTATTGGTGCACAAATTGTTTGTTCATACATTCAATTTCTTGCTCAGAGCTTAGTTGCCCGAGCATTTACTATTGTACTAACTGATGGTCTCTTCCTGATTAATACCGTGGTTGTTCATCTTGTAAGTAATATAATCCAAAATTTTGAGGACATTTTCTCTAAGTAGACACAATATAAGGAATTCCTAATGCTGATTGCAAATGTCTCTAATGAGTGACTTTGATTTATAAGAACACTTAGTAATTGACAAGGATTGTGGAAAGAAGATAGTCACTAATTACCTCTATGATCTCACCTAGCTATTGTACATAATAAGGCATCTTCTAATTGATCTTGCTCATTTATTTGCTTGTTAGTTGAACAAAATTTAATGCATTGTTGAACTTTAGATGCGAGCTTTTCCCATCCATGCACTTGAGCGTCTTACGCATTTGCTTTGTGGTTATTTAACAGAATTCTCATGGCGACATATATAAGTTACCAATTCTTATGTGACAAAACAATTGTTCACTAATTTTTAGATTTTTTTTTACATTTTGGTGGTTTGGTAGTTAGAAACGGAGCATGGTCACAGCTTTTTGCTGCTCAAAGATGTCTTTTAATAAGTTAAACTGTATTTTGGCTTTTGAACATGAAAGCTACCGCAGTTTTAGCAAACCATATCAGACTGGGAACATATACAAAGTCATGTTCTTTATGACATTTGTTCTGACTAGAAAAACACAAATCCAATTCTTCTTCAAGCTTTCTGCATTATACCTTTTGCACCTTGTGTATATAGGGTGACTCTGAAATAGTGATATATTTGGTCTATTTAGAGCTTGGTGATATTGGACTTTAACTGCATGCATTTATTATAGTTTGGTTTCTTCTTAGTTGATTTTTACATGTAGTTGATTACTAGCAATGGAAGGAGAAAAAGTGAGAAATAATATGTCAACTCCTCAAACTTCTGTAACACCAGGTGAAAGCAACCAAATTCCAATCTCTATTGATGAAAATCAATCTACCAACTCAACTCCAATGACCCTTGGTGAAACAGATAGACATAGATCAATTGGGTGAAATCATTTCAAGAGCAAAACAGTTGATAGGAAGTTAAAGGCTGAGTGCAATGAATGTAAGAAAATGCTTGTTGGTGGTACTAAGAATGGAACTAGCCACTTGCATGACCATCTTAAAAGTTATCCGAGGAAGAAATATAAAAATTTGAAGCAATGTTTATTAGTATCAAACCAATCAAAGAAGGATACCGAGAAAACAATAGAGAATTGGCAATTTGTTCAAAAGGCGGGAATTAGGGATCTTGCCAATATGATTATATTATATGAATATCCACTTAGTATGGTTGAGCATCACAGATTTCAAAAATATTCACACTCTTCAACCAATGTTCAAAATGATATCCCGGAACACTCTTAGAAATGATATTCTTCAAATTTACAAGACCAAAAAAGAGAAGACAATGAAGTTGTTGGAAAAAATAAAAAGTAGAGTTGCTATCACTACGGACATGTGGTCCTCAAACAATCAAAGAGAAGGATACATGACAATCACCACACACTTTATTAACAATTCTTGGACATTGCAAAGTTGGATTATAAAGTACTAATGATCTTTTATTAGCATTTATTATTTATTATAAGGTACTAATGATATTCTATTAACATGTATTATTTATTATCTTTAGATTTTTATGTGTGCCTTATCCACATACTAAGGAAGTGCTTGTGGAGTGTTTGATGGATTGTTTTTTTAATTGGAACCTTGATAGAAAGTTGATAACTTTGACTGTAGATAATTGTACCACTAATGATGTAATTGTAACTATTTTGTTGGATAAACTTCCATTTGGTTCACTAATATTGTATGGTCGGTTGTTCCATATGCGTTGTTGGGCACATATTCTCAATTTAATTGTCTAAGATAGTTTGAATGTGATTGGAGATGGTATTGAAATGAACTCATGATAGTGCTGTTTATTGGACAGCATATCCCAAGAGAGTGCAAAAATTTGAAGAGACAGCTCATCAGATACATATTCCAAGTAACAAGAAGTTTGCTCTTGATGTTAAGACTTGATGGAGCTCTACTTTTCTCATGCTTCAAACTAGTTTGATTTATAGAGATGTGCTTGCTCGCTTGAAATATCAAGATTCTCATTACAAGATTTGTCCGACTGAAGATGATTGGGAGGTGGCAAGAGAGATGTGTGAAAAATTAAAATTGTTTCATACTGCAATAAAATTATTTTCAGGTACAAAGCATTCTACTGCCAATGTATACTTTCCAACTATTTGTGGGATAAAAGTAGAAATATCTAAGTGGTTTTAAAGTCCCAAAGACGTGATAAAAGATATGACTTTGAATATGTTGGAAAAGTTTAACAAATATTAGAGTATGATTCATGGTGTTATGGGAATAGCCACTGTTTTAGATCCACGGTATAAGTTGAGAATTGTGGAGTATTACTATGAGAAAATGTATGGAGGTGTGGAAGCTTTAAAAGAAATGAAGAGGATTAAGGAGTTTTGCTTGGAATTGGTAGGCCAATATGAAGCGAGGCAAAGGAAGTAATTATGAACCAAAGCCTTCTCCTCTCCCTCTTTAATCAGATATTAATTTCAAATGCCCATTAATTGATGATCTCTTTGATTTTGATAAGTTTATACAAACGAGATATAACAAAAGCACGTGGGAGGTCTGAGTTGGATCGTTACCTAGAAGATGGTATGATGCCAAGAAGTTCAAATTTTGATATACTGTCTTTTTGAAAGACAAGTGGTCCTAAGTATCCCCTGCTTCAAATGATTGCTAAAGATGTTTTTGCTATTCCTGTTTCTATCGTTGCCTCGGAATCTGCTTTGAGCACAAGTGGGAGGGTGATCAATCCACATCGCAATAGACTTCTTCCAACTATAGGAGAGACTTTAATATGCTCTCAAAGTTGGTTATGTGTTGAAGAATGAGGTAATGAAATATTTTTTGTATGTGCATCATAATTTTTTTTGGGGGGGATAAAGTATGACTAATGCATTATTTTTTTTGTTAGGTTCATCTACTTCGACGGGCCTGAAGAGTTACACATTATTAGAAGATCTTGATATTGATAATGAGATATATCGTTTTTGTTGAAAGTTTCTCTTTGGAAGAATTTAATTTTTTTTCTTTTAATGATATAGAAAAATGATGTTGAAGAAGTAGATTTTACCACCACCAATGGTGCTAAGTGATGATTGAGTTAGTGTGAAACTGGTGTTAACAGATGATTGAGTTGATTGAGATGATTCTACCACCCATTATGTTATTTGTGTTATGTTATGTAATGTTGAATTATATCAAATTTAAGAAGTATTTTGGACATTTGTTGTTTGTGTTATTTTCTAATATGTTGCATTATGTTGTATTAGATTATATTAGATTATCTAGAATGTTGTTGGATTATTTAAAATGTTAAATTTATTTAGAATTTAGAATTATGTTGGCTTGAACTTGGGCTTGGGCTTGGGCTTGGGCTTGGGCTTGGGCTTGGGCTTATGCTTGGGCTTGGGCTTGGGCGGGTACGGGGACGGGGACGAGAATTATAAATGTATCCGCAGACGGAGATGGGAATAAAAATTATTCTCGTTAACGGGAGTGAACCGGGGATGAACAAAATTCTTTTAAGCGGATACAGAAATGGAGAGTATGCCTCCCGCCCCCACTTCAATCCATTGATATCCCTATTCAAATCTCGCCTAAAAGTAAGGGTCCATGGTATGAGGGTTTCCGTGAATCGAACAACACTTGCTAACCTCATGGGAGTGTTGGAGGAGTCTTACAAGTCTAATGTCTTTGAGGTCTTGTGGCGCAGGATTTAAAATTGGGTTTGCGGAATGCCAGACATAATTACTTCTTCCTCTGTTGCACAAAAAGAGAAAACATAAAATCCCAAAATAATATTTAAATGTACTTTTTTGTTTAAGTACTTTTGCAAAATAGGTATTAGAATATTTTTATTATTTGATAATTGTTTTTTTCAATGAAACAAAAGTAGTTAAAAACATCAGTTCTTATCTATTCTTTCCTCCTTTATTGGACAAGGTCTATATTGTCATAGGACTGCATCCATTTGAATCTAGTATGGTTCAATGGATCAAAACTACCTATGAAGGATAGAATTTTTCCTGTTAAAATGAAAAACATATTGCTTTAGTTTTTGGGAAAATATATGGTACCGATGATTTGTACGGTGTCAAAATTTATAATTTTTTGAAGAAAAAATTACAACGATCATGAAATTACACCTTTTAAAGATAAAATTATAACTGATCAAGAGATGTTCACGATCAATCGCAACATGAAAAATAATAAAAATATGTAATTTAACCACAAAAATAATAACTTTTGGTAAAATACCAAAAAATATTTAATTTAATCTCAAAAAAGAATAACTTTTTTTACAATACCAATTTTTTTTTTATTTGGACATCCGTGAAATGCAACAATGTTGTATTTACGACAAATATGGGCATATGTATCAATCGTATTTTTACCATTGTATTGATTAAAATTTGTCCACCACTATTATAAAATTTTCACTGATGTTATAAAATTTCCACTGAAATTATAAATTTTTCACCGATGTTATAAATTTTTCCACTATATTATAATTTTTGAATTTATTTAATAAATTTCTTGCTAATGTTATTAATTTTCTACTATTATTGTATTAAAGGTTGTCTGACCTTTTACTTTACACGTGGCAACATATACTGTCTTACGAACTTAAATGCTTTTTCATGTGGTACCAAAAAATTAAATATCTGTACCGGAGCCCGCCCCTTTCCCCACATATCTGCATTGAATGGTCACTAGCTGTTTTAATAGTCCGAGGACACACATTTGATGATGATGATGAAACTAAAATGTGTTGTACCGCCACTGTTGCATTCCCATGAAATACAGTTGTTTTACACGTTGTTTGATTGATTTGGACAGGTTGTCCTCCCTCAACTCTTAAATATCTATTATTTTACATAATTTTTTTTATTTTTTAATATATATCGTTTAATAAAATTAAAATATTAATAATATTTTTTTCTTCCACATTTATCTTTGTGTTCCGTTTGATATGATAGAAAAATAAAAAGATGAAAAGTTAGAGAAATAAATAAAACATCATGTTTGATAAGTAAAGAAAAATAAGAAAGATGAAAAAGTGGATGAATTAACTTTCATTTTAACTTACCAAAATTAATCCCTTCAAAATCGAAAAGAAAGTGGATGTAAAATTAATTATTTGTGTTGAAATGTATCTTATTTATCTATATATTATATATACATTAATTTTATATAAAAATACAATAACAAAAATATGTATATATATATATATAAATAAAATAAAATTAAAAATAATAAAATTAAAATTAAAATTAAAAATTTTAAATTAAAAAAATATATTTTTCATCTTAAGTAGAGGTAAAAGTTTTCGACTCAACATGATGACATGACTCGAATTCGACACGAATTTTATAATACGAACTTGATTATAACTCGACACGAACTTGAAAATAACTTGACACGTGAGCAAAAAATATAAAAGACTTATAATTTTATAACTTAACATGAATTTGACATGACACGACTCGATTGTCATTTTTAATATTAGATAAATTTTTTCTTTTTTTTAAATTGGTTATTTTTATTTTTCGTTCATTTAACTAAACACAAAATAAGGAAAATATATCATTCTTACTTTCCATTCTTGAAATATAGAAAGTGTATCCTTCCAACTTTCCATCGATCCTACCAAATGTAGCATTAACTTTTCAATGCATTAGATTAGGTGGAGGCTAAGTGTCTTTCATATTCATTTTCTTCCTAATACGTATTGAGTAAAGATATTTTAGTCTTGTGTAATTATTTTTAACTCAAATTAAAATTATTTAATAACTTCTTCGATCTTTATGTAAAAATCTTTATTTTTAAATAACATATATTTAAAAATAGAGAGAGTAATTTGTACCACACGACATTGTTAGTACAAGATTAATTAGGGGCCCAAAAATAGGACCATCACGCAATTTGCCCGGTCCTTAATGGTTTTTCGTGTGAAAAAACATGTGTGAGAGGACGATTACGTCACTGTCCATTGGTTTGAGAGGACGTAGACATACTAACCAGAGCATAAATTCGACATCAAGGAAGAGATAAGAAGCAGGTGAATTCTATGGTACCAAATAGAGAAAAAATTGGTACCATACGAAAAGGTGCTGGGCATAATAAAAAAGTAAAAATAGAATATAAAATTAAGATCGATCGTAAGTGGTTTTGCCATCAATTTAAGCGGATACAGAAATGGAGAGTATGCCTCCCGCCCCCACTTCAGTCCAATGATATCCCTATTCATGTCTCGCCTAAAAGTAAGGGTCCATGGTATGAGAATTTCCGTGGATCGAACAACACTTGCTAACCTCATGGGAGTGTTGGAGGAGTCTTACAAGTCTAATGTCTTTGAGGTCTTGTGGCGTAGGATCTAAAATTGGGTTTGCGGAATGCCGACATAATTACTTCTTCCACCATTGCACAAAAAGAGAAAAACGAAAAATCTCAAAATAATATTTAAATGTACCTTTTTGTTTAAGTACTTTAGCAAAATAGGTATTAAAATATTTTTATTATTTGATAAAATTATTTTTTTCAATGAAACAAGAGTAGTTAAAACATCAGTTTTTGTCCATTCTTTCCTCCTTTATTGGACAAGGTCTATCTTGTCATAGGACTGCATCCATTTGAATCTATTATGGTTCAATGGATCAAAACTACCTGTGAAGGATATAATTTTTCCTGTTGAAATGAAAAACATATTGCTCAAGTCTTTGGGAAAATATATGGTACCACCGTGTCGAAATTTATAATTTTTGAGGTAAAAATTACAATGGTCATAAAATTATACCTTTTAAAGATAAAGTTATAATTGATCAAGAGATCTTCATGATCGATCACAACATGAAAAATAGTAAAAACATGTAATTTAACCACAAAAATAATAACTTTTGGTTAAATACCAAAAATGTTTAATTTAATCTCAAAAAAGAATAACTTTTTGTACAATACCAAAAAAATTTTTGATTCGGACATCGGTGAAATGCAACAATATCGTATTTAAGACAAATATGGTCAGAAATGTCAATCGTACTTTTTCCGCTGTATTGATTAATATTTGTCCAATATTATTGTAATTTTGTCAACCACTATAATAAAATTTTCCTTTATATTATAATTTTTGAATTTATTTAATAAATTTCTTGTTAATGTTATTAATTTTCTACTATTATTGTATTAAAGGTTGTCTGACCTTTTACTTTACACGTGGCAAAATATACTGTCTTACGAACTTAAAGGCTTTTTCATGTGGTACCAAAAAATTAAATATCTGTACCGGAGCCCTCCCGTTTCCCAACATATCAGCTTTGAATGGTCGCTAGCTGTTTTAATAGTTCGAGGACACACATTTGATGATGATGATGATACTAAAAAGTCTGGTACCGACACTGTTGCATTCCCATGAAATACAGTTGTTTTACACGTTGTTTGATTGATTTGGACAACGACGTCTTTTTTCGATCCTTAAATATCTATCGTTTTACATAATTTTTTTTATTTTTTGATATACATTATTTAATAAAATCAAAGTATAAATAATATATTTTTTTCCACATTTATCCTTGTGCTCTATTTGATATGATAGAAAAATAGAAAGATAAAAAGTTAAAAGAATGAAAAGTTAGAGAAATAAATAAAATATTATGTTTAGTAAGAAGGAAAATAGAAATGATGAAAAAGTAGATAAATTAATTTTCCTTCTAACTCACCAAAACTAATCCTTTTAAAATCGAAAGAAAAATGGATGTAAAGTTAATTAGTTGTGTTAAAATGTATCTTATTTTTCTATATATTATATATACATTTATTTGATATAAAAATACAATAATAAAATATGTGTGTGTGTATATATATATATTTAAAAAATAAAAAAATAAATTAAAATTTTAAATTAAAAAAAATATTTTTTTTCATCTTAAGTAGGGATGAAAATTTTCGACTTAACATGATAACATGACTCGAATTCGATACGAATTTTATAATACGAACTTGATTATAGCTCGACACGAACTTGAAAATGACTTGACACGTGAGCAAAAAATATAAAAGACTCATAATTTTATGACTTAACATGAATCTGACACGACACGACTCGATTGTTACCCCTAATATTAGACCAAAAAAATTTTTCTAAACAAATTAGTTATTTTTATATTTTATTCATCTAACCAAACACAAAATAAGGAAAATATATCATTCTTAATTTCCATTCTTGAAAGATAGAAAGTGTATCCCTCCTACTTTTCATCCTCTTTACTTTCCATCATTCCTACCGAACGGAGCATTAATTTTTCAATGTATTAGATTAGGTGGAAGTTAAGTACCTTTCATATTTCTTTTTTTTTTAAATACGTATTGAATAAAGATATTTTAGTCTTGTGTAATTATTTTTAACTCATATTAAAACTATTTAATAACTTCTTCGACCTTTGCGTAAAAATTTTAAATAACAGATATTTAGAAATTTAGAGAATAATTTGTATCACACGACATTGTTTGTTAGTATAAGATTAATTAGGGGCCCAAAAATAGGACCATCACGCAATTTGCCCAGTCCTTAATGTTTTTTCGTAATTTTACCACTAATTTTAGTAATTTTACATCAAAAAGATAGTGATTTCATCTCAAATTAATATTAAATTTCATAAATTTAATATTTAGTTTGAACCATTTTTCTAATTTATATTTAACTTCATCAATTTAAAATTTTATTTTATAAAATTGACACTAAATTAACCTTCAGTTTTATTTAATTAATATTCAATTTATTAAATTAACATCAAATTAATCTTTAATTTAACCAAATTAACATTCGAGTTTACTAATTTAAAATTTAATTTCTACAATTTGTTGTCAATTTGATAATAAATTGACCTTTAATTTCATTAATTTAACATTAATTTTCACCAAATTAATATTTCATCAATTTAACCTTTAACATTAATTGACTTTTTTAAATTTTTTTTTGGTAATATTTAATTTCATCAATTTATATTTCGAACGTAACAAAATGTTGAATGACAATTTAATGTTAATTTGATGAATTTTAAATTTATAATTTTGAATGTTAATTTAATACAATTGAAGGTCAATGTAATGTTATTTTTAATGAATTGAGTGTTAGATGGATAAATTTAAAAATTAATTTCATAAAATTACATGTCAATTTGATGTAATTAAATATAGGATTGAGATCAGTTCAACCAAAAAAAAAAGGCTCGACTAGTCATAATCGATCCTATTTAATTGGTGCCACTAGAAATATAGATTAGAAAATTTTTTTGACCATCAAATGCATTAAAATCGATCTCATATAGTCATGATCGATTCTAATTGAGAGGAATCACAAAAATAATAATAATAATTTGGATCCATAAGAGGCATTGAGATTGATCCTAAATAATTATGATCGATCATTACTATTGAAATGAAGTTACACCTTAAAAGTAATGTTACTATTTATAAAGATAAAATTATTATTCTTGAGATAAAGTTATCACATTTTAAGGTAAAGTTATTATCTTCAGAGGTAAGGTTACAATCATTTATAGTTAAGATACAACCTGTAGAGGTAAAAATACCATTTTTAGAGGTGAGGTTATAACCTCTGGAATGAAGGTTACAATCTTTTAAAGTAAGTCTGTTACTTTTAAAGGTGAGGGTAGAACTATTTGAGATTAAATTACAACATGTAAATGTAAAATTATCACCTTTAAAGGTGAGGTTATGATAATATATGGTAAAATTACTGTATTTGGATATGAAGTTATAACTATTTAAGAATATGTTACAAGCAGTAAAAGCAAAAGTACTACCTCTAGATGTGAAGTGATCTTACAATCTCTCTTGAGGTGGGTTTACAACCCTTTAAAATAATGTTATCACATTTAGAGACAAAATTATTACCATTATAGCTAAAACTACAATCTTTAAAAAAAAGGTACAACTTTTATAGGCAAACTTATCAGCTCTAGTAAGTAATATTTAATAACAAAAAATTGATAATCACACATTTTTTACGGTATGGTACCGAATCGGTACCAAAGCCTCTCCCTAAGATGTAACTCAATGCACAATTAACATTTGATTTCGGTCTTCGAAGACGTGGTTAGAATGAGGGTGAGTAGTCACCGGTTCTCAATCCTAAAACTAGTAGATTTAGATTGCTTAAATTTAACTGCAATGAATTATATTTTAATTACAATAAATATTTCAACATATTTACATTTTAATTACTCACTCACATTTTGATCACTCATATATATATATATATATATATATATATATATATATATATATATATATTTTAATCATAACAAAAAATTTAATTACCTAACATTTTAACTAGAATAAAAAATAAAAAAAAAGAGTGCCTTGTATGGGCGCCGAATTTTTCAGGGCTAATTAGATGGTTTGAGGGATAATTCATAAGTTTTACAATTTGAGTGAGTCAATTATAGTTCGATTTATTGATTTTTTTTTTTTGTTTTGTTTTCTTTCAAAACAAATTGTCTGCAGGTTCAATGAAGATTTCAAAAGATAGTAGACTACTTACATCTAAAAATCTAAATCAAACTAAATTAAGTCTTATGTAATTTATCAACAGATTTATTTACCCTAAACCCTTTAAGTTTGAATCGGTGTCGCTATCGACCTCCGTTAAACATGGTCAAACCATTTTAATCTATTTTTTCTTAACTTATCCTCAATTGGAGCTACTCTTACAATTTATTTAAAATAATCATTTATTATTCTATCATTTCTAATTTTTCTACACATCAACCGTAGCACTACGTTCATTTTGTCAATATGTTGTTTCCTAACTACTCAATATTCTATCTCATATAAAATTGCTATACTTATTGTCGTTTGATAAAATTTACTTTTCAATTTTATAAGTAACCTCCTATCACATAATATGTTAAAGGCTTTTATTGACCGCCTACAACAATGATCACTTAATGATTCCTTTAAAGAATACAACTAAGAAAATTACTAAATGCACCTTCTTTGACGTTTATGTTTCGCGTCTGTTCCAAAGCTTAAAATATATTAGAAAGGAAAGAAAAATAACCGTTAAAAAAAAGGCATAAGGAACTCATATAGATAATGGATGAGTCCCGCTTGAAAAATTCCAACATTCTACAGCTCAACTATTTAACGCAATCCTTCTTCTTTATCCTAACTTGGGATATGCAGTGTTGAATATAACATTGACGAATTTTGCTACATCTAAAAATCTATAATATAAAATAAAACATATTTCAATAAATTTATTTGACGATTTCAAATAAACTTATCCTGCGGTTACAAACATTTCTCTCAAAATCATTTATATTAAATTTTTTTCCTCATAAATTTATCACTTATAACTTATATTGTATCGTGCCTTCAAGCACTGATTAATTACCTCTAGTATACAAATATAAGATAACTAAAATCCTATGTAGCAAGAATTGATAAAGTGGCTTGAGTTTTAATAACAAAAATAATAATAAAAAACAAGACGTTAGAGTAAGAATAATCTAACTAGTGTTGTAGAAATAAAATACCAAACAAGAATAATCCAACTAGCATTGTAAGAACAAAATACCAAATTTTGGTATTTTTATCATTTTAAATTATTCGGATTTGTTCTCTATTTTTAGTATCATATGGATTTAATCGTTTTGTAATTTAAAACTAGGAGTCGTGGGATTAAATTAGAGGTATTTAAACCTTGCATTTGAATTTTTAAGGGTTAATCTCATTTTACACGCTAAAAGATTGTTCAAATCTCAATTTGCACCTTCAAAGATAAAAAATCTCAATTTGCACCCTCAAAGATAGAAAATTATATCAATATGCACCTAAAATTAAATTGATAAATTATACTTAGATCCACTCATGTTTGTCACTTAATCATTTGAACTCCTTCACATTTAGAATATTCCCCTTACATCTCACGACGTTTGTGCATGTATAACACATAACCACTTTTCGTTGATATCTGTTTTCGTTGATATCTGTTAATATAATCGTTAAAAAATATGATTTTATCCTAATAAAAAATTATAATTTCATATTACCTTTTATTTTGTGGATTCGATATACTCTAAAGTTGTAAATCAAGCTTACCATTTGAATGTCTAATAAAATGTAGATATTTATATAAAAGGTAATATGAAAAATATTATATAAATATTTATATTTTATTAGACATTCAAATGGTAAACTAGATTTTGAACTTTAGAATATATTGAACTCATAAAATAAATGGTAATATGAAATTATAATTTTTTATTAGGATAAAATTATATTTTTTAACGGTTATATTAATAGATATCAATGAAAATGAGTTACGTGTTATACGTGCACAAATGTCATAAGATGTAGGAATAGTATTCTAAATGTGAAGAGGTCTAAATGATTAAGTGACAAGTATGAGGGGATCTAGATATAATTTATCAATTTAGTTATAGGTGCACATTGATACAAATTTCTATCTTTAAGGGTGCAAATTGAGATTTTTTATCTTTGGGGTGCACATTGATATAAATTTCTATCTTTGAGGGTGCAAATTGAGATTTTTTATCTTTAGGGGTGTATATTGATACAAATTTCTATCTTTGAGGGTGTAAATTGAGATTTTTATCTTTGAGAGTGCAAATTGAGATTCGAATAATCTTTCAAGGTGCAAAATGAGATTAACCCAATTTTTAATTTCTATATATTAAGTCAAATACGACACGATATAAATAAGTCGGTGTCAAAATGCCTAACACAATTAATTAAATAAATTGAATTAACGTTGATTAATGCTCGACACGAACTTAAAATGATATTCCCTGAACAATTCCGCACAGACTCAATTGCCACTTCTATGTTTATCCCATTTATCCAGGAAGTGGAACTATAAATAGCCTACGAAAGCACTATAGTCAATACCAGCAATTGGAGGGAAAAAATCAAACTTTTAACTTATAAATCCTTCGCAACTAGCAAGTGTTCTTGTCATTCCCCTCTCCCTCGCCCCTCCACAGCCACAAAATGGCAATGTATGTTTCAGTTGCCAGCCAAAATGCCGCCCCCACTACTACCCGTCGGTCTGCAAATTACCATCCTAGCGTTTGGGGAGACCATTTTCTCAGATATGCTTTTGACACTACAGTATGAATTAGCTCGTAAACTCTTGTGTATTCTTCACTTGTTAACGGAGTTCAATCATAATGCATTCATTATTATGAGTACTAATTGCTTGTGCAGGAAATTGATACTCATTCAGAGCAACAACATCAACAACTAAAAGAAGAAGTGAAGAAGATGCTAGGCACCGTTGCTAATAAGCCTTCACAGCAGCTGAACTTGATTGATGCAATCCAGCGTCTAGGCGTGTCTTACCATTTCAATACTGAGATTGATTCAGTTTTAGGACACATTTATGAGTGTTGTACTAGTTGTGATAATAAAGATGACGGTGACCTTTACACTTCAGCCCTTCGTTTCCGATTGCTTAGACAACAAGGACATAATGTCTCTTGTGGTAAGTATCCAATTTGTTTCTTTGTTAGGCTAAATAATATGTAGCAATTAATAAACATGCATGTGTGCAGCGCATGTTTATGCGCCCTGATATGCAAAGTCATTTTACTGGTTCAATTTGTACCATTTTTTGATGTCAATTGTCAAAACAGATGTGTTCAAGAAGTTTAAGGATGACGAGGGGAAATTCAAGGAATCCCTCAACACTAACGTTCAGGGATTGTTAAGCTTGTACGAAGCAATACAGCTCAGGGTGCATGGAGAAGGTATACTAGAGGAAGCACTAGCATTTACTACTACCAACCTCAAGTTCTTGTTACCCCACTTGACCAATCCTCTGGCTGAACAAGTAAATCATGCTCTACAATGGCCCATCCGCAATTGCTTAACAAGGCTAGAGTCGAGGCATTACATGTCTATTTACCAAGAAGACAATTTGCATAATCAAGTAGTACTAAACTTTGCAAAAGTGGATTTTAACCTATTGCATAAAGTGCATCAGAAGGAGCTAAGTGGTATTACAAGGTTGGTCCATTGACAAAGTCAGAGGCTTGTCATCACCATTAACATATGGATTAAGGAAGAGTTTGGATTTGATACAATTGATTCTATTTTATTTTTACGTTTTAGGTGGTGGAAAGATTTAGACTTTTCGAGAAAATTACCTTTTGCAAGAGACAGATTGGTGGAGTGCTACTTTTGGATATTGGAAGTGTACTTTGAGCCCCAATATTCCATT
Source organism: Ilex paraguariensis (assembly GCA_963454935.2). Taxonomy (NCBI): domain Eukaryota; kingdom Viridiplantae; phylum Streptophyta; class Magnoliopsida; order Aquifoliales; family Aquifoliaceae; genus Ilex; species Ilex paraguariensis. The sequence continues at coordinate 51,355 of CAUOFW020001251.1, forward strand.
TCACGAAAGATATTAACCAAAGTAATTTATATGACTTCCATTGTGGATGACATCTATGATGTATGGGGGACCCTTGAAGAACTTGTGCTCTTCACTGATGCAATCGAAAGGTCAAATTCAACCAATTTAATCAAATAGAACACTCTTAGTTTTAGATCTTATCATTCTTTTTCAAGAATTTTTTGAGTTGTAATTGACATATAGGAACTAATTAGTAACTCTATTTATGTGCACTACATGAGTAACAGGTGGGACATCAGTGCTTTAAATCAACTACCAGAATATATGAGATTATGTTATTGTGCACTCTTAGATGTGTATAGTGAAATGGAGAAAGAGATGGCCGAGAAAGGCAAAACATATTTGCGTCAATTATGCTAAAGAAGCAGTAAGTATTTTTACACTTCCTAGTTAATACCTAATTTGCAAAAAAAAAAAAAAAGACCTATTTTTAGACTGATGGACAAACTAACAATATGTCTTCTTCTTCTTTCCTTTTCTTTCCATGTTTCAGATGAAAAAATTAATTAGAGCATACTTTCAAGAGGCCAAGTGGTTTAATGAAGACTATGTTCCAACAACGGAGGAGCATATGGAGGTGGCGCTTGTTTCCTGTGGTTACATGATGCTTTCCACCACTTCCTTTGTTGGCATGGGAGAACTGGCAACCAAGGAGGTCTTTGATTGGGTTTCCAGTGAACCTTTGATTGTTAGAGCTTCATCCGTAATTAATAGACTCATGAACGACATGGTTGGACACCAGGTAAGAAAGAGAAGTTTGAAATATCTTATTGCAAAAACCTACTTGTCATAAGTTCCAATCTCCTATTTGCATAAAACCCAGATTTAATTGATACATCTGAGCAGTTTGTGCTCCGATTTTGTGTTGCAGCCCTAAAACAATTCTCCATTACCAAAAAAACACCTTTTTTCCTAATTATTTTGTCCTAATTCTTGTTTTTCTGCTGACTAAACTTTATGGTTCTTCTACATTTTGTAGCATGAGCAAGAGAGAGGACACGTAGCATCAGCTGTGGAATGTTACATGAAACAACACGGTGCTTCAAAGCAAGAGGCGTATGCTGAGTTTGACAAACAAGTTACAAATGCATGGAAGGATATAAACCAAGAATGCCTACATCCAACCGCTGTCCCAATATCTTTTCTAATGCGGGTTCTTAATCTTGCGCGAGTTATAAATCTTCTCTGATGAAGATGGGTATAAAAATTCCAAAACCAAGTTTAAAACGTATGTAACCTTATTTCTTGTCGATTCCGTGCCAATATGAAGATTCTACTTCTATTGAATAAAAATCCTTAATTTTTGTATGTGAAAATATTGTTACTTTTTTTTCCCCGTGTTCTAATATTGTGTAATCCTGCTTTTGTAATAATAATGAAAAAGGAGAAAAAGTATTAAAAATGTCATCTTATTTCTGTTTAATGGACTTCTATGTTAGTATGAGGAGTGAAAATTAACTCTCCCCCATACGCCCCTCTCGATATGATGATTCTCTAAGAATAAGTTAAGTTTTTAAAACCTTTCATTCACTTTAATTTTTAGTAATTATAGATTTTATTTTAAATATTACACAACTTTAGTGGCAATACGAATCACCCATTTAATACATAACGGTAATATTTTTAAATGTCTTTTAAGTTGACTAATAAATTCCATTTACACCTAGCATTTACTAATGATTTATTTTTGTGCCTATATAAATCATTTTATGGAGCTATTCTAAAAAACATATATACTGAAATTCATTCTTGAGTTTTCTAAGTTTTCCGTATAAAGCTTTCTTAGCTTTGTTATCCTGTCTTTCCAAACTTTGTTGAGTTTCCTAATTGTCAAGCTTTTGTCAAATCCATTTCAAGTACAAGCATATCATATTTTCTTGTGTTTTGGGTAACTCGATTAGTGTCAAGTTCACTCTTTCCTTGCAGTGGACGTGACCATTGAGAATGTGCTGTTGCGAGCGTCTGAGTTGGATATTGAAGTCGCTGGTGTCCGTCAGTACCCTCACGTGGGGACGCTTAGCTGTTTTAGGACAGTGATCACACTCCTCTCGGACTCGCAGGTCAACTCATTCCAAATTCATTTATTTAGTTGAAATAGATCACATGTTTATACATTTTATGTATTTATTTATTTAAATTGCATGTTATATGATCTAACTATTATTTGCATGCTTTATTTCGAATTTTAGATTACAACACTCATGATTATATTTCTCACGTCATAATTCTAATAATTTTTGAGTTGTTCAAATTATAAATCTATGCTTAAAACTATAATTATTTTTTACATTCTAAAGCAACTGACCTTTTTGTTGTTGAAAATAAAAAAAAAAATTTGAGGAAAAAAAAACAGTAGCAATTTTTCTGGAAATAAAACTTACTGTTTTTCTGAAGGAAAAAAAACTGTTACTGTTTTTCTGAAAAAAAAAACTGTTCTGTTTTTCTGGGAAAAAAAACTGTTACTGTTTTTCTGAAAAAAACTGTTTCTAGTTTAAAAAAAAAACAGTTTTTCTTAATTTTCTGGAAAACAGTTTTTCTGGAAAAAAAAACATGTTTTCTGTTTTCCTGGAAAACAGTTTTGAAAAAACAAACCAAATTTTGTAGTAACCAAATCTATCTAAAGGGTTGTATAACAATAAAAAAAAACTAGTAACTTCTTGCTTTAATAAAAAAAATATTGCTAATTGATTTGAAAAAAATTTTAAGACCTATTACAATAACTTAAACACCTTTCATAGTAGAAAAAAAGAATGTACTAACAAGTCATAGTGGAGATAAATTTTATCTAACTAATATATAGTGATAAAATTTTTCTTGCAAAAAATTTGAATATTAGTGATAAAGTTTATCCAGTAAAAAATTTGGAAGTCATAGAGATAAATTTTATCTAGCTAAAGTTTTTCTACCTAATATTTTGTGCGCATAATTGTTTTTAGTGTAATAATTAGAGGTGCAATAGAAAATCAAAAGTTTTTCGCAGATGCTGACATTTGTTTAAATATTAGTGATAAAATTTATCGTAAAAAATTTGGAAGTCATAGAGATAAATTTTATCTAGCTAAATATAGCTAATATTTTGTGGGCATAATTGTTTTTAGCGTAATAATTAGGGGTGAAATAGAAAATCAAAAGTTTTTCGCAGATGTTGACATTTATAAGTATTATAGACTAAGTTTCTAACAACCTTGAGGATACTGAGTTAACTCGGTCTCTTAACCGGGTCAAGATTACATCTCCCACTTATCAACATAGGTTATCCCATTTTTCTTACATACTTTCTTTTAATCTCCTGTAAACATTTCATTGTTCTCATAAAACTAATGGAGTGTGCGAATTGACGAAATCCATGTAGTAGGAGTGTTATATTAAGTCACCATCTAACTAACATAGCACGTCATTGACGAGTTATCGCCTATACCCTAGATACCTTAAATCACACGAATCAAGTATCATATATCCCTCTTCAGACTCGTCTTAGAGCAACACTTGACTAAACTCATTTGATATTTGTGTTCATGATTATTTTATACAACTAAGCACAATAATAGTCCGGGCAATGAACAACCAAATTACGTGTGATATAAAAAAACCTTTCCTAGAATCTCATATCAATCCATTTTGAATTGTGCACTTTCCAAGACATGTTCCATGTGACTGTATCTGTGGTGACATGCTAAAGTAGTTATTTCGAACCTCGACTTCATGAAATAACTTTGGGTCTAAGGGTATAGGGAATTTTAGAGCTCACACAGTGATAGAGAGGGTATCAATCTTATCACTCTCATATTTGGTTGACTATAGCACATACAATATGATATACATGCTACGGTGGATCTCTCACAAAATGGGACATGTCACTCTCAAACATTGTTAAAAATTGGGTCTAGTTGCCACGTAGGCATCTAACCTGAATTACTCTCGGCCAGCAACTTTCCACACGCTTCTTGAGTGGTCACATTCAGCTTTATTTAGGTTTTATATGGAATTGTGGAGGCATTCCACAAACGACTTACTTAAGTCTCATCTCGGTCCAAAACCAAGGCGACAACATTATAATCATTAATGCCTATTATGTAACTCATATACATATAGGCCATGATAAGCTCATTATACAAGCACCAATATGATCACTTTGTCTCATACTGTTCACTGTCTTAGCACTAAGGTGATCACCCGTGTGAGTGGCCTGATCTCAACCTGGTGACATTATTACAATTATGTGCCTCGTAAAAATAGTATCATTCATGCAACCACAAGTAGAAGATAAAATGGCAAATGCATGAAATATAAATATCCATATGTCCATCATACTATCCAAAGCAAATCAAATCCTACATATACCCAAACTTCTGACGTGAGTTTAGAAGATACCTTTAGCAATATTAGTGAGTGGATTAGCTACCATTCTAATAGAGGAGATATGCATTAGAACCACCTCTCCTTGTCTTACCATGTCTCGAATGTAGTGAAATCGTATATCAATATGCTTGGTCCTGCAATGATATTGAGGTCCTTTCCATATGATAATGCAGCCATGCTATCGGATCAAATCTCCACAGCATCTTCAACGTGGGCCACAATCCTTAATCGCTAAATGAATCTCCTCAACCAAACTGCCACTTGAACTGCTGCTGAACAGGTGATGTACTTAGACTCCATAGTAGATAAGGTGATCTTGCTTCTTGCTATACCGAGAAACAACTCCTCTTCCAAGGGTGAATGCATTACCCGAGGTGATTTGTGTTCATCTCTATTGCCACCCAAATCTGCATCGCAAAATCCTCTCAATTTCAAGTCCCCACCATGATAGCACAGGACGAGATCTGTGGTACCACAAAGGTAACAAAAAATTCTCTTAATAGCCTGCCATTGAACTGGTCTTGGGTTGCTTTGGTAACTGCTTCCCAAGCCAACCACATAAAAAATATCATGATGAGTACACAACATAACATACATTAAACTCCCTATTGTACTCACATAAGGACCCTCTTCATGATTTCCTTCTCCTTATTTGATCTAGGATAATGATCAAGGTTTAAAGTTCGGCCCTTCTCAACTGGGGTATCAACGAGTTGTAAATAGTGCATTTAGAACTGTTCTAAAATTTTCTTGATATAGGTTTCTTGTGACAAACCAAGAAACCTTTTAGAACAATCCCTTAGGATCTTAACTCTGAGTACATAATTTGCCTCACCTATATCCTTCATCTCAAAATCAAAGGATAGTCATTCTTTAGTGGCATGATCATCTCTATATCGTTTTCCAGTGAATAAAATGTCATCAGCATTATAGAGATAGGATCTAAATTCCCTGCCCTGTATGTTTGACATACATACAATGGTCTTCCTCTATCATAGATAAGCCAAATGTCATAATTGTTGCATCAAACTAGAGGTACAATTGTCTATATGACTGTTTGAGACCATAAATGGATCGTTTAAGGATGTCTGCTCTTCAACTATAAATTCGAGAGGTTGATCTGTATTGATCTCTTCATTTAGTCCTCCATTGATGAATGTAGTTCTGACATCCATCTAATAGAGCTCTAAATCCAAATGAGTTACTATGACTAGAATCACACAAATAGCAGCAAATCTCACCACAGGGGAGAATGTCTCTTCATAATCTATACCCTCCATTTGGGTATACCCTTTTGCCGCAAGCCGGGTCTTATATTTGTTATAATTGTTTCAATGAGCAAGAATAAGTGATTGGTTGTTGATGCCTTGCTAATGTTATGTTAATGTATTAGTTTATCTATGAATGGTTTTTGGATTGGGTTTGCTAATTTTTGGTCGAACAATGTGTTCTAAACTTTGTGTGATCTTGTAATGTTTGGTCCAATAGAATGGAGGAATTTGCATGATTTCTACAACTGTTCTACTTGACATACCATAGTATTATAACAAAATGTTCTACCATTCTTCATTCCCATACCATAATAAGGTTCCAGTACATTTGTTAAAACAAAAAAAATGCAAGAACCCTATGTGCATTCTTGCTGCTGTAGCAAAAAACAAAAAGCATCAACAACATACATAATACATTGCTGCAACAAAAAAAAAAAAACAACAGCAGCAACATACTGCCCGAATACTAGTTAACAAAAACCTCCCAAAACTGTCTTATGTGCATTCTTGGATGCTGGTGCAACAAAAACAAAAGCAGCAGCATCCCAGTAATCCCTATATACAAAAACTTTCTGTCTTGTGGTTAGTTTCTTTCTACAGCTTCAATCCTATGCAGGTTACACTTCATTTCTGCCTTTGCATCTCCCTCTACCTTTCCTTACATTTGATGCAACTGTGTTGCCTGTGCTGACTGGGCTAGTAGTTACAACGCTTGTTTGTCTTGCTTCACTCTTAAGTGGTGCTTGGGTTGCCTGCGATGTTTGTGCTGGCTGTTCTAGAGTACCATTTCCCTTATCAAAATTAATAGTATGAGAAGCAACTCATGTAACATAAATTATTAAATGTTTGTCCAAATAGCAGGAATATTGTACCAGTTCTGTCTCATTGCTTGTGCTCCCTCTGTCCCTCACAGGTGCCCTTTGGCATGTCCTCTTATTGTGCCCATACTCTTTGCATATGGCACATTTAACAATCAAGTTTTTTCTAGCAATACTAATCCTAGTATTTGTCTCATCAGCTTCCCTCCTATTTTTCTTTGGTCTTCCTGGTAGCCTTCTCAAAGGTGGAGGATCAAAAGGATCAGCAAGTGCAAGGGGGCCATTTCCTCTGATAAAAAATTAGATGGATTTGGACTTCATGTGCATTACTGTCATCCCCATAGTCATTATCGTCTGAGCTCAAATCATATGCATTATCCGTCTCAAGTTCACCCTCCCCTGCCAAGACATTATCCCCATCAGGTGGCCTTCCTCTTTCTGATGTGCAACCATACAAAATTTCATCAATTGTAACAAATATCTCTATTGCTTTGCGAGTGGGTCTCTGTATCTTTAGGATTACCCTCTAATACTTTATGTAGTCCCTGTTGGATTAGGATATCTTTAACTTGAACTTGCCAAAGCCCAAAATTGTTACTTCCATCAAATTTCTCCACCTTGATCTTAGCATTCGAGATCTTTGAAATATTTATAGTCATGGCTTTAAAACTTAATTTGGTGTAGTCCAAGAAACTGGTGCATATGATTACTATGACTTAAATAGTACTATCTAAATAGTACCCAATGAATAATAATCTTGAATAGTACTCAAAATCAATACCAGCTCTGATACCAATTTATTGTCGAAAATATCTCAGGAATTGAATTTGGATTGATATTGATACTCACACTTAAGTAAAAAAATAAAAGAACAATCACACAAGACAAATCAATTTACATGGTTCGATTATTGCTAACGTCCACGACAATAATGCTCAGATATTTTCACTATAGAATAAAACAAGAATACACAACAATTATGTCAAACCTAACAAATATTAGCTCTAACAAAAGAGGATCACTTTGATATCTCTTATAAATCTGATGATAATCAAATTAATACTGAAATATCACTTAACTCTACTTGAAGACTTCAAGCTCTGATAACACTGTGAAATGATTTTCGGATGCTTGAATGCTATTCGGTGAGAAAATGGATAAAGAATCAAATCTTAGCAAATCTGATCCGAACTGTGAATGATTAAGCCATTCACGTACAGCCCAGCCCCTTTACTTTAAGCCACAAACTTGTTAAAATTTAATGCCAAGATTTATCTTCTGGCCAAAGCCATAAAGGTTCTCAAGCCACAAAAAGTTTACTATGTGGACAAAAGTACGAGGTTGGATTGGTCCAGGCTTTGTGTCTTTGGTGGCTGCATGATAGGTACATCGTCTCTCTCTCTCTCTCTAAAAGATGTTCTTCTCTTGGTCTGTCTTATCTGTCTATGCCATAGTCACCCACTGTTTTCTATCTTAGAGCTGTTGATTATATGAAATAAACTTGGGTATCACTAAGAAATTGTATTTAAATGTGCAGGTAAATTAGAGTAATAATCTATTTGGGGTCGAGTTATAAATTAAATAGATCAATTTAGGGACTTGTACTCTAGTTTTAATAAGCATCAACTTTGGATATGACACAAGAAAATACTTATTGGGTTTCATAAATTTACCCAAGTTTTCAGGCGGTCAAAGAAGGCAAAACGTGTTGCGTCAACTAAGGTAAAGAAGTAGTAAGAACTCTTATACTTTCCAGTTATTACTTAGTTTACGAGGAAAAAAACTATCTTTAGACGGATGGATAAAGTCGGAATATATTTTTTCTTTTTTTCCATGTTTAAGATGAAAAAAATTAATCAGAGTAAGCTTTCAAGAGGCCAAGTGGTTTAATGAGGGCTATACTCCAACAATGAAGGGGTAAATGAAAGTCATTCTAGTTCCAGTGGTTACACCATGCAACAATTCATCTCGTTATGAATTATTTTGTCTTTTTTTTGATTTACATCTCACTAAATTTTAGGTTTCTTCGATGCTTGTGGCATGGGCAAGAGAGAGGAGATGTAGCATCAGCACTGGAGTGTAACATGAAACAACATGGAGCCTCAAAACAGGAGTGTTACATGCAACAACACGGAGCCTCAAAACAAGAGGCATATGCTGAGTTTGACAAATAAGTTACAAATTCATGGGAGGATATAAACCAAGTATGCCTCCATCCAACCATTGTCCCAATGCCTTTTCTTACACAAGTCCTCAATCTTTTGCGTGTGTTAGATCTTCTCTACAAGAATGAAGATGGATATACAAATTCCAAAACCAACTTTAAAGCCTATGTTACCTCACTTCTTGTCGATTCCGTGCTCGAATAAAAATCTTTAATCCATGTTTGTCAAAATAATGAATTTGTTTTTTGTGTTAATAGTGTCTAATCCTGCCTTTGTAATAATAATAATGAAATAGGAGAAAAAGTATTTCCAATTTCATCTTATTTCTGTTTAATTGATAAAATAATAATCGTAAGAAGGGAAAAAATTTTATTACGCGGGTTCTCAATCTTGCATGCACGTGTTATAAATCCTCTGTGCATGGATGAAGATGACTATCCAAATTGTAAAACCAGGCTGAAACCTCAGTGCTCATCACTTCGGCATGTGCAGTATTGCATCTCTTACTATTAATTTTTTTTACAAGAATAATGTCTGGATTTAAGCCAAATATTCTTTGAAAAATCTTAAGCCCAACCATGGGGTTGCCACCCCTCAAATTTGCAAACTGTTGTCTGACGGGAAAACTTCCTAGGCCGGGTCAAGATAGGCTAACGGGACACGAGTCGAACCCATGGCATGCCCAGGGAAAAAATATTCAAAACAGAAAAAAAATTTATATGAAAAAAATCTGAAATATTAACCAATTAATTGATCATAGAAGAAAAACTTATGGCCTGATATTTTTTGACTTGCTTTTCAAATCTGGCTGATTTTGTTTTGTTTTATTGTTGTTGTTTTCTACCTCTTTTTCAACTCTTTGCCGTTCTAAATTGTTTGCGACTGAGATATTTTTTTTTTGGTGAGTTGGGGTAGAAGCACAACAAGAGGTGTAATTTCAATAGGATAGATACAGGCGGTTTAGAAGTTAGGAGTGTCAATTGTGTCAGTATCGTGTTATTTTTGTTTCAAGTAATTTTTGATCGTGTTATTTTTGTGTCAAATTATTTTTAACACGTGTCGGATTCGTGTCGATATTCATGTCAATAAAAAAATTATTTAGTTCCATAACAACTCATATAATACTAATTAAAAAATTCTTATTTTTATCTACATACTCATTAAGTACTTATTTTTTTATCTACAGTACTCATTAATCGTGTTATTCGTGTCGAATACTAATTTTATTCATTTATTATCCGTGTCAACTAATCATATTATTTTTGAATTTTATGTCGGGTCAGATTCGAGAGTCGAGTTTGTATTAATAGATAAAATTGACACCCCTATTAAAAGTACAAGGCCATTGCATTGCTCCGTCCCTGACCAGTTCAAACCCACAATGAAAGTCCACTACTGGTGAGGCTTAGATGGAATTTCCAAAATTGCGGCGGCCTCAAAGGATGATTTGAACAATAACCTAACTCCGGTACAACATAATTGTCACCGAGAACAATGGGAGTTTCCGTGAAACGAACAACCCTTGCTAACCTCATGGGAGTGTTGGAGGAGTCTTGGGAGTGTTGGAGGAGTCTTACAAGTCTAATGACTTTGAGGTCTTGCGGCGCAGGATCTAAAATTTGGTTTGCGGAATGCCAGACATAATTACTTCTTCCTCTGTTGCACAAAAAGAGAAAACATAAAATCCCAAAATAATATTTAAATGTACTTTTTTGTTTAAGTACTTTTGCAAAATAGGTATTAGAATATTTTTATTATTTGATAAAATTGTTTTTTTCAATGAAACAAAAGTAGTTAAAAACATCAGTTCTTATCTATTCTTTCCTCCTTGATTGGACAAGGTCTATATTGTCATAGGACTGCATCCATTTGAATCTAGTATGGTTCAATGGATCAAAACTACCTATGAAGGATAGAATTTTTCCTGTTAAAATGAAAAACATATTGCTTTAGTTTTTGGGAAAATATATGGTACCGATGATTTGTACGGTGTCAAAATTTATAATTTTTTGAAGTAAAAATTACAACGATCATGAAATTACACCTTTTAAAGATAAAATTATAACTGATCAAGAGATGTTCATGATCAATCGCAACATGAAAAATAATAAAAATATGTAATTTAACCACAAAAATAATAACTTTTGGTAAAATACCAAAAAATGTTTAATTTAATCTCAAAAAAGAATAACTTTTTTTACAATACCAATTTTTTTTTTATTTGGACATCCGTGAAATGCAACAATGTTGTATTTACGACAAATATGGGCATATGTGTCAATCGTATTTTTACCACTGTATTGATTAAAATTTGTCCACCACTATTATAAAATTTTCACTGATGTTATAAAATTTTCAGTGAAGTTATAAATTTTTCACAGATGTTATAAATTTTTCCACTATATTATAATTTTTGAATTTATTTAATAAATTTCTTGCTAATGTTATTAATTTTCTACTATTATTGTATTAAAGGTTGTCTGACCTTTGACTTTACACGTGGCAACATATACTGTCTTACGAACTTAAATGCTTTTTCATGTGGTACCAAAAAATTAAATATCTGTACCGGAGCCCGCCCCTTTCCCCACATATCTGCATTGAATGGTCGCTAGCTGTTTTAATAGTCCGAGGACACACATTTGATGATGATGATGATACTAAAATGTGTTGTATGTTTTACACGTTGTTTGATTGATTTGGACAGGTTGTCCTCCCTCAACTCTTAAATATCTATTATTTTACATAATTTTTTTTATTTTTTAATATATATCGTTTAATAAAATTAAAATATTAATAATATTTTTTTCTTCCACATTTATCCTTGTGTTCCGTTTGATATGATAAAAAAATAAAAAGATAAAAAATTAGAGAAATAAATAAAACATCATGTTTGATAAGGAAAAAAAATAAGAAAGATGAAAAAGTGGATGAATTAACTTTCCTTCTAACTTACCAAAATTAATCCCTTCAAAATCGAAAAGAAAGTAGATGTAAAATTAATTATTTCTGTTGAAATGTATCTTATTTATCTATATATTATATATACATTAATTTTATATAAAAATACAATAACAAAAAAAAATATATATATATATATAATTAAAAAAATTAAATTAAATTAAAAATAATAAAATTAAAATTTTAAATTTTAAATTAAAAAATATATATTTTTCATCTTAAGTAGAGGTAAAAGTTTTCGACTCAACGTGATGACATGACTCGAATTCGATACGAATTTTATAATACGAACTTGATTATAACTCGACACGAACTTGAAAACAACCTGACACGTGAGTAAGAAATATAAAAGACTTATAATTTTATAACTTAACATGAATCTGACATGACACGACTCGATTGTCACTTTTAATATTAGACAAATTTTTTTTTTTTTTAAATTTGTTATTTTTATTTTTCGTTCATTTAACTAAACACAAAAGAAGGAAAATATATCATTCTTACTTTCCATTCTTGAAATATAGAAAGTGTATCCTTCTAAATTTTCATCCTTCTTACTTTCCATCATTCCTACCAAATGGAGCATTAACTTTTCAATACATTAGATTAGGTGGAGGCTTACTGTCTTTCATATTCCTTTTCTTCCTAATACGTATTGAGTAAAGATATTTTAGTCTTGTGTAATTATTTTTAATTCAAATTAAAATTATTTAATAACTTCTTCGATCTTTATGTAAAAATTTTTATTTTTAAATAACATATATTTAAAAATAGAGAGAGTAATTTGTACCACACGACATTGTTAGTACAAGAATAATTAGGGCCCAAAAATAGGACCATCACGCAATTTGCCCGGTCCTTAATGGTTTTTCCTGTGAAAAAACATGTGTGAGAGGACGATTACGTCACTGTCCATTGGTTTGAGAGGACGTAGACATACTAAGCAGATCATAAATTCGACATCACGGAAGAGATAAGAAGCAGGTGAATTCTATGGTACCAAATAGAGAAAAAATTGGTACCATACGAAAAGGTGCTGGGCATAATAAAAAAGTAAAAATAGAATATAAAATTAAGATCGATCGTAAGTGGTTTTGCCATCAATTTAATTTAAAAGTTGAAAGTTTGACCCCTAAATTTAGTAATTTTAGATCAAAAAGATGGTGATTTCATCTCAAATCAAACATAAGATTTGGGAGAGTTTTGAATTATTTTTCCCAACTCATCTTGCCAACCCCCACCCCTTTTAAATAACCCCCTACCAAACAGCCCTTTATAGTTCACCAACCATTTTTAGCCATTGATGAATTGTTGGGAAAAAAAAACGTGACTGTCGACAACAACCATCAAATTCCAGTCATATGATGCCTCAACAAGTTCCAACACCTGTGAAAGTGTACTATAAATATCCAAGCAAGGTTCTTCAGTCCATACAATCTCGTTGGAGTGTATTATAAACCCCGAGGCACCTGTAGCTTCTTTTTTTTTCCCTCCCTCCCGCCCCTTTCTCTCACACCTCAAAGCCCCGAAATGGAAACGATTGTTCTGGCTTCATCCCAAACTGTTGTCCCCGGCATTACCCGTCGCTCTGCAAATTTCCATCCTAGCATTTGGGGGGACCATTTCCTCTCATATGCTTCTGACTTTACGGTAATATTAGAAGATTGGATCCATAGTTATTTACCAATGTCCGAATAGAATAACTAGATGATGATATTTATGGGCGACATATTATATATCCTTATATACGTCTTCATTTTTCCATCCTCTAAATAGACTTGATTTATACTTATGCACTTACTAGACAATAATACGTCAATGTAGTGTATTAGGGTTTTGGTATGTGAATTAGGTACAATGTGCAAAACCACACACATATTTGTGGTTTTTTTTTTCTTTTTCTTATCTTTATTTCATATCATACTCTAAACTTGTTTTAAGTAAATGATCTTCGGGTAAAGTATATTTTTAGTCTCTAAACGATGCGCTCTGTATCAATTTAGTCCCCAATTTTTGAATTTTGTTAATTTGGTCTCTCAATTTTTTAATTTATGTCACTTTGGTCCGATTGAAAAGACAATTTCAGTTGACTAACGGAGATATTCAAGTGACAAAATTTCAAAGTTGCTTTGGTCTCTTAAATTTGTAATTTGTATCATTTTGATCCTTTAAGTTCATAGTTTATGTCTCTTTACTATCTAAAGTTTTCAAAAAATGTGCCTCAAGTGTGATCACAGTAAATTCCAAATACCATTTTTTAGTGGACCGAGGAGACAAATTAAAAAGTTGAGGGACCAAGTCGACATAATTAAAAGATTGGAAACTTTTTTTTTATTTTTTTATTTTTGGGAGAGGGGGAAAAGGACTTGAATTATTGACCTCAAGAAGGCAAAGTCTTCACAAGATAAGGAATATCATTGGACCAAATTGACATAATTAAAAGATTAGAAACTAAACTGACACAAAACATATATTTTAGGAATCAAAAATGTATTTTACCCATAATGTTTTGGGTAGAATGCTTGCAGGGGCGGAACTCCTTTATGGTCCCAAGGGATAGTTTAAAAACCTCCAATATACACACGTACACATTGAAAAATAAATTGCTAAAAAGTCTAATATGAATTCAATCATAGGTTAATTCCATGATGTACATAAACATTGAATACAACTTTGATGGTTGACTAAGTAGATATGTGTTAAAGAAAATATTCCTTTGATTACTTTTTGGTTATTTTATAATGAAAATATGCACCACTTTGTTGGTCTATATTTCTATACATAAGATTTGGTCTCTCCCAGCACTAAAATTCTGGTTTCGCCCCTGAATGCACGTATCATACATGTGTGCTAATGACCACTGTGCAGGAAATCGACGCTCATTCAGAGACAAAACGTCAACAACTAAAAGAAGAAGTGAAGAAGATTTTAGGCATAGCTGTTGATCAGCAATCACAACAACTCAACTTGATTGATGCAATCCAGCGTCTAGGTGTATCTTACCATTTCGAAAGTGAAATTGATGCAGCTTTACAACACATATATGATGCTTGTCATGATTGTGATGACAAAGACGACGATGACCTTTACACTACAGCCCTTCGTTTTCGATTACTTAGGCAACAAGGACATAATGTCTCGTGTGGTAAGTCTCCACTTGATACTTTGTGTTGTGTTTTGGGCAAATTTCATTTACCCTATTTGCACATAACCCTCATGCGATTTGCGGACTAACGTGCACAATTATATTCTCCGTCCAAGTTAACACAAGGTGAGGCCCGCTCGCCTGTTTACTTCATTTCATCTGTGATAAGAAGAAAATCAGAGGAAAAACAAAAAAGAGAGGGGGTATTGTAGTCCTTTTATTAGTTTTGTTGACAGATGTTACAGTGCATTTTAATCCATAAATTACATAACGGTTATGCCGACTCTTTTCAACATTAGGGATGTACTGTGCAAATGGAGTACAATGAAGTTTGCCCTTTTCTGAAAAATAGTACATTACAGTGTCTTTTTTCTTTCCGACTCTTATACTAGTGTAGAATCTAGGTTCATATTCACTCAAGTAAGTTAGATAAATTCAAATATTCCCAAGGGCTGGAATTTTAAAGGAGGTAACCTTATCAGAGCTCTTTTCTGATGAGATTTGTTCTGCATATCCTTCGGGTTATGTTTTGAGTTTCATTATAATATCTTTTTTATTTTCTGGGAGATAAAATTTATTTACGTATCAAATTAAAGTTTATTAAAGTATTAATATTCGTTCTTTAGTTTCTTCTATGCTTATTTTGATGTTTTTACACTCAAAATGTGCTAGGAAATATTGATTACCTATTTCTCGTTGCATCATTCTTTTGTATTCTCCTTTTACTTCTTTGTTCTTGCATCCTAACAAGTTGCTAGTTCTTTGTCATTTGCCAATGCTTCAACTCCGTCTTCATGTATATCCCATAAGTCTAGAGTGATAAATAAAGTTCTCATTTGGTGACTCCAATATTCTTAGTTTTCAACCTCAAAAATAAAAATGAGAATTTTTTCATAGAAGTGTATGAGACAACTTCCATTGCAAAGGATTGTTTGATTTCAAAATTTAAAACAACTTTTACCCGTCTTCGGTACAATAATAAAATCTAAACTCATTATCTTCATATGTGCCTAAGCATTTCATGGCTCATATTGTTTGCTCCGTGTTAATGTCAAAGCAGATGTGTTCAAGAGATTCAAAAACAACGAAGGGAAATTTAAGGAATCCCTAATCACCGACGTTCAAGGATTGTTAAGCTTGTATGAAGCAACACATATGAGGGTCCATAGAGAAGATATATTGGATGAAGCTCTAGCTTTTACTACCATTCATCTGAAGTCCTGGTTACCCCACTTGAGCAATTCCCTTGCAGAGCAAGTCAATCATGCCCTACAACAACCAATCCATAAAGGCTTGACAAGGCTAGAGACGAGGCCTTATATGTCAATTTATCAAGAAGTCGAATCACATAATCAAGTTCTTTTATATTTTGCAAAATTAGATTTTAACCGATTGCAAAAAGTTCATCAGAGGGAGTTGAATAGCATTACAAGGTATATATGTTTGTTAACTAAAGTTAGACTTGTTGTCGCTATTAACATTTATTAATGATGGCTTGAACTTGGTAAGATAGATTCTATTGTAAATGTTTACTTTAGGTGGTGGAAAGACTTAGACTTTGCTACAAAACTACCTTTTGCAAGAGACAGATTGGTGGAGTGTTATTTTTGGATACTGGGAGTGTACTTTGAGCCCCAATATTTTCTTGCAAGGAAGATATTAACCAAAGTAATTGCCATGGCTTCCACTGTGGATGACATCTATGATGTATATGGGACCCCTGAAGAACTTTCACTCTTTACTGATGCAATCGAAAGGTTCGGTTTATCAAATTTAGTCATTTAGAGGACACCAAATTGCAAAGCATTCTTTTCAAGTTTTCTAGATCAATTGTAATTTACAGAGGATGTCTATTGACACGCACTAGTATTTGATTTACAGGTGGGACATCAATGAATTAGATCAACTACCAGAGTATATGAGACTTTTTTATCGTGCACTCATAGATGTTTACATCGACATGGAAGAAGAGATGGCTAGGGAAGGCAGATCATACTGCATCCACTATGCTAAAGAAGCAGTATGCCCTCATACTTGTCATTTAGCACACACGTGGCAAAATAAAAACCCTTAATTCATGATTAATGGAAAAAGTCATGCCATTTTTTCAGATGAAGAAATTAATCAGAGCATACTTCGAAGAGGCCAAATGGTTTAATGAAGGCTATGCTCCAACAATGGAAGAGTATATGAAAGTCGCACTAGTTTCAAGCGGTTACATGATGCTTTCCACCACTTGCATTGTTGGCATGGGAGAACTAGCAACCAATGAGGCCTTTGATTGGGTGTCAAGTGAACCTCTAATTGTAAGAGCTTCATCAACAATTGCCAGACTCATGGACGATGTGGCGGGGCACGAGGTAAGAAAGAGAAGTTGGAATGTCTGTTTCAAACACCCTTTTAACTTTGTGAGTGTACTTCAATAGTTATACTTTACAGAGATTCTTGACATTCTATCTCATAATTCAACTTTACAATTCTACATTTGCAGATTGAGCAAGAGAGAGGAGACGCAGCGTCAGCTGTGGAATGTTACATGAAACAACATGGTGCCTCAAAACAAGTGGCGTATGATGAGTTTGACAATCTAGTTACAAATGCATGGAAAGATATAAATCAAGAATGCCTCCATCCAACGGTTGTCCCGATGCCCCTTCTTTTGCGGATTCTCAATATGGCACGCGTGATCGATGTTGTTTACAAAGGCGAAGATGGGTACACTAATTCCAAAACCAAATTAAAAAACTATATAATTTCAGTGCTCATCAATTCGGTGGCAATATGATATTGTATTAAGAATTTTCTCTTGTCATCTGTATCATACTTCTTCTATATATTCATTCTCTATCCTTGTAAGCTAATAAAATGTAATATGTTTGCCTTTACATTCAAAAGTAATGTAATTCCTCCTACTTTTCTTTTCTAGTATAGAATAGGTGAAAATATATTTCTACTGTGTGTGCCGATTTTTGCACAACAGTAGAAGTAGGAACAGATTTCTCTCACGATGAACTGTAGTTTGATAAGATAGTAATTTGACAGAACAGAGGGTTTGATTTCAGGATTTCTGACAACCTCCGGTAGAGATTTGACCCATCCGAAAGTGGGTTTTGGCAAGAAGAAGTAGGTTGAGAGGGACAAAGGGGCCTTAAGGACTGGTGACGAATTGTTTGTTGGTTGCCTGACCGGTCCTGGAAGACTGGGGGGATCCTGTAGCAAAGAAAAACAAGTTAGAAGGGTGTCGGAGTGCTATCCGACGATTAAATCAGTTTTTTTAGAGAGAAGAAGAAGAAAGCACTGTAATTATTTTCAAAAATTCTTGCGTACCTTTGCAATGCGTTTTTGAGAACTATTTATACCTTTAAAAGTTCATGATTGCTGATGGTCCATCCAGCAAACATTTGTCAAAGATGGGGCAGTGTGCCTTTCACTTTTATGGGGAATGGGCTTTGTTTTAACTGATCGGGATACCGAGCATTTAAAGCTCACTCCTCAGTCTGTCGAGCATTCAATTCCCCCTTCTCGGCGAGGATGCATTAAATGCTCAAGTATAGGGGTCTTTAATGCACTTCACTTCTCGGCTCTCATGCCTTAATTGTTGTTTCATCAGGAGGAGGATTCATTAAATGCTTATTTGCTCCAGCCATGTGTTAACAGGGGTACCCAGGTCTTTTTGTTACTGATTTGATATCAAATTCCACGCGTCCTCCCCTCCTTGGTTGCATGTTCTGCATTCCTGCGCCCCTGACACCATCGAATAGATCGTCTTTATGATGATTAGCCTAGCTTGGCCTAGGCTAGCCATCTGTCAATCATTAGTTTTTGTAGAAACAGAGGAGAGGTGGGATCCAGCGTACAAAGGAACACCTCGGCACCGAGAAATATTTGTCTATCTCAGGGTCAAGGATTTTTGTTGAGCCAAGGACACGTGTGTTGACCACGCCGATTGGGGATCCCCCGGCTCCGAGCACTATCGCCTCGGCTGATGGGGATGAGTGTCGCCGAAGACACGTGGTCATTCCTGACTGAAAACATAACGATGTCGATGACACGTGTCGCCGATCTGTTTTTTTTTTAAAAATGTCCCATCATCTACATTGAAAGACCTAGATATTTTTTTCTTAGAAGGTGAAAGACCTACACATTGCACCTGTACACTCGAGCAATATATCTAGAGAAAGAGATAAGAGATGAATCGAAATCATAGCTACATGGAATCATATTAATCGGAATGCCTATGCCTGACCATTGTACAAATTCCTCTCTCCACATGCCATCTCTATGCCATTTCCGGTGGCATGAGGGAGGGATGCATGGATTCAGATATTAAGTCATTCTTAACCCAAATATAAAATAATTCGGCCCAACTTCAAATGTGACCCGAAATTATATTCGTGTGAAGTATTCAATAACTTGTCTTTTACCAATTTTGCCAAATAACATGACACATTGATAGTGTTTAATTGATTAGTGAAAGTTATTAAAACCGACTCATCTAAATATTCATAATAATTTCATGTATGAAATTGATAAAATATTTTGAGTGTAGCATTGTTCGTATACACCAACTATGACGTCATCTTACTATCTAATGAAAATTATTTTGATAAATATATTCGCCTCCCTTAAATTTGTCCAAATAAAAACGAGACTCCTTCAAGTATAAGTAATAATGTTGCAATCACTTCTGCTTTGGGTGTTTATAAGAAGTTATCTCTGATGTTGGTAGTCCCTTAGAGAACTATTAATTATTAGATTAAATAAGCGATTAAAATTATGAAAATATCAAGAGTAACTTACATATTTGGGCCTTAAACTATGACTTTTGTGTCAATAAACTCTAAACTTTTTTTTGAGTTAATTAATCCCATAAATTATCTAATTGTTTCAATCAAGCCCCTTCTGTTAGGATTTCTAATGGAATTGTATGGAGTGTGCTCGTGAGATCTTCGTGGGCATGGGCTGGAACCTACAATATGTAACCTCCCTTTGTTTGAATATGGTTGTAATTGGCCATCCTCCTGCCTCACTTAGGCTTCTATCATGTGGCACTTTCTTAGCAATCCTGAGAATGTCAGGTATCAATTCATTGAATATTTCTGGATTTTAATATTTTGGGCTAAATAATTTCTTAGTTAGATATAGATTTATATTTTTCCAACAAACTTAACCAACACTAACAAATTTGTTTTTTAGCGACGGATTTTGGTAACGAACAATAAAATTTGTTGTAAAAAAGTGATTTTCAGCAATAATTTCAATGTTTCTCACGGTAAACTTTTTTATGATATTTTTGGCGATTATTTTTTGTAGTCGTCGTTACCAATAGTCCTCACAAAAACGTTCCCTCCAAAACAAAATTGGCGTCAATGTTGGCGGTAAATGCTAATTTTATGGGCCAAAAAAAAAATTGTCACCAGAAATAAATTTTCGGTGGCAAAATTTTTGTCAAATTTACAAAAAAATAATACTCGGCGACAATACATGTTTGACGCAGAAAAAATTTTAAAATTAATTTTGTTTTGCGACAAATGATATTTGGTCGCAGAATATGTTAAATGAAATGTTCACTCTAATAGATTAAAACAACGTCGTTTTGAAGTTAAATGATTGAGAGAATTACACACAAACTCCCTGAGGTTTGTCATTTAATCATTTAGATCTCTTGACATTTAAAATATTATACACAAATCCCTTGAAGTTTATACGTGCGTAACACTTAGACCCCTGCTATAAATATATCTGTTAATAAATTATACTTAAACCCCTAAAATTTGTAGGCATATAATACTTAGACCCCTTAAGTTTAAAATATTATACTTAAACTAAAAATACTCAAATCAAAGATAGAATATCAAATATTTAAAATTTTATAAATAAAATTTATGTTCTATTGTATCAATTTTTGAAAAAAAATTAAAAATAAAAATTCAATTTTTTTTTTAAAAAAATCGTAATTAGTATACAATTATACTATCTATTGGAATAAAATTTAAAAATCAAACAAGGGGTTTAAGTCATTCATAATAAAACATGAATTTTACAATCAAAATTCATGTTCTATGATTATTTAAGTAAAGTATGGGAAATGAGTTATATATTTGGACATCGTGTTTTTTGTTTCAATGTGAATAGTTCAATCTTAGTAGTGGAAAAACAATGAATGTTGATTCATATTTCATAAGTATTGATGTTAGAGTTTGATGGTATAAAGATGATCCCTTTGTCCTTCCAAATCAGTTTTCTATGTTAATGATATCAAGTATGGACCACACTGGCAAGTCATACAACGAGTCCAGCATTGAGAAATATGGGATATACCAGAGCAACATGCAATAGATGTCAGTGATGATGAACATTTATTCCAAATAATGCATTCCAACAAGAAGAATCCACTGAGGATGTCTCTATTGTTGTTGAAAATCATGATACACACCCATTCTATAGGACAACTTGATCTAGTGCTTGTCCCGAGCAAACGGGTAATGTCGTCTGAAAGCATATAAGATAAAGATGTCAATGATGATTTCATCTATGATGATGATGATGATGATGATGATGAGACACTACTAGAGTATAGTGATTCTGAAGGAGATATGGAAAGTCACTCCGAGTCAGATGTTGATCCCAAAAAATAAAAATAGTTTAACCAAATTTTCTCCGTAATGGTATGTTGTTTTGTTTTGTTATAGTTGCATTTCTAATTGATTATTTGCATAATTACTCATGTATCTTAATGCTTTAGGAAACATAAATGGCTCCAGGTTGTCGACCTAAAGTCTTATCTATACTTGCAACTACTAGTGAGGAGTTACAATCCCCATCACCGACATCGACCATCCGTAGTCTATATATTGTAGTTAGTAGTACATGTATGATTTCATTTGCATTAGACACTTTTAAAATATTTTTTTCTATTCATCTATTATATTTTGATAATGTCAGGGTCGACTTCAAGGAAAAGGCGAGGTCCTATATGAGGAAAGGCTGTAGCGAAGATGGTGGAGGCAAATGGTAAACTGAGTGTTGAGATTCCTAATGGTGTGAATGTCCTAATCAGAGAAAATGCACAACGTTGCATTAATGAGATGGGAACATTGGCTAGGGCTTTCGTCCCAATTACTGTGACCCATTGGAATGATTTGTCTAATGACATGAGTGCCCCTATCATTGCACGCATTCGGGTAATTATATTTATTTTATTATATTCATTATTAATATCATAGTTTTTGTTCAAAATGATGTACTATTTTTTCGTACATACAAGGTTTGACATTGTCAGATATGAAGAGTCAGAACGTGCTCGGGAAAACATTGAAGCTAAGTTTACTCATTTGTATAATGACCACCGTTCTAAGATGCATAGTCATTATAAACAATTTGGTGAAGGTTGCCCTGGACCCAAAAACTAAACCCTACAAACAAGTTAGTAAGGATGATTGAAATTATATAATCGAACACTTATTCAAGGATCCAGAATTTCAAGTAAAAACTTGATATTTTATCACTAATGTTGCTGGTTTTTATTTACAATCGAATATTATCCCTACACTAACTTATGTTAAATTTTTTATGTAGAAACGATCTAATATAAATTCTGCAAATCGTGTCAAACTACCCTACAATCATACTATGAGTTCCAAGTCTTTTCCATCTGCAATGTATGTTATGATTAAGTATTTTAACTTATACATTTTTTGTATATTATCTTATTTAAAGTGTTGTAACTATACAGTTTTTTAAAACATAAAGATCCTGACACCCAGGAGTTACTTCATTTTGTAGATTTCTTTCGTGAATCTCACTCTAGCAAGAAGTCGAACAAATGGATATCACAAAAAGTTGAGTCTCGATACGTAAGTATAAAAATTTTCTTGATGTTACTGTATTTGAGATTTATAAGGTTGATAAGTTTCATTTTGTGAACAATTTATCAGCTATTTTTTAAAATTTTACCAGATGAAGAAATTAAGAGACAAGTCCACACAAGATGGTGAATCACATATGTCTGAGGAGGAGATTGCATACACCATCCTTGGCTGCAAGTCTAGCTATAAGAGAGGTTATGGGGTTGGACCGAAACCTTCTTCAAAAAAGACGTCTAAGACTATTGCAAATGAAAAGGAGGTGATAAGTCTAAAGAGAAAGCTACATGAAACCAAGGAAAAACTCCAGCAAATAAAGAAGTGGTGAGAAATGATGATGCAACAAATGACATAGATGAGGTTAGCAGTGCAGCATGTGGGGGCATTGGGGAGCCGAGCAATTCAACTTTATCTTGGTAAGCGATTTTAACTATAGACTTATGTTTTTTTTTTTTTTTGCTATTATTATATACTTAGTCAAATATTAATTTACTAACCTATAAACTCAAAATTTATATATTTTTTCTTTTACTTCTTATCTATAATGTGGTTGTCACAGATTGACAATGGATTGTAAAGAGCTCTTTTTGGATATCAAGACATATTTTTTTTCAAATATTTGAGATATTTTGTTGTTGGGATTTTAGATATTAGGATATTGGATGTTGAAAATTTTGGATATTGCTAGGAGTTTTGGATATTGTTAAAAGTTTTGGATATTGTTTGATGCTATTGAAAATTGTTGGATGCTATTTTATATCTTGAGTATTGTCTGAATGTTTTAGTAATTGTGATGTGTTTTTATGGATTATCTATTGTCATGGGTGCATAATTAAAATTGGTCGAAATATTTTTGAGTTGTTATAGGTGTTTTTAAATTTTTATAGGATCAAATGAGATTTAATCATGTTCATTTTTTGGGCGATGAACACAAGTCGTCGCAAAAACATTATTCATTTTTTTTTGGCGATGAAAACAAGTCATTGCTAAAATGCTAGTTGTCTTTTTAGGCGACAAATATATTTGTCGCCAATATTTTTTATACTTATTTTTAGCAACGAAATAGAGACGGTCGCTGAAGTTTTCACATTTTGCGATGAATCTAATCGTTGCTAAAAATTTTATGTGGTTAAATAATCAATTTTTTGGTGACAAACAAAACATTGGCAACGAAATAAGAACATGTTAGCGACAAAATTATGGTATCCTATTGTATATTTTTGGCAACGAAAGTTTTGTTGTCGCTGAAAACTTTTCCAGACAAGCCTAACACGATAAAATGGTGACAAAATGAGTTTGTCGCTGAAAATATTTTGTAACGAATCAATTCGTCGCTAAAAACAAATTTGTTGAAGTGCAATGATCACCATTATCTCGGTTTATATTTGACGTCATACTAATTTTTTGTACTAACAAGTTCCAATCTCCTGATAGTACAAAACCCAAATTTAACTGATACGAATAATTTACGAGTCATTTTGTGCATCTGAGTTTGTGTTGCATCCCTAAAACAATTCCCCATTAAAAAAATTGTCTTTTTTGCTAATTATTTTGACTTTGGAGTAAATTTTTTATTCGTTTAGTTTTTTTTTTTTTTTTTTTGTAAGTTTTGGTTTTTGATTTTATTATATTATAGGTTGACTCATGAGCGCAAATTATAGAAAACTAAAATTTTCTACAATGATGTTCGGTCAGCCTGGTTTTGACGACCGTAGGGAAAAAACAAGTGATTTTTTTTTTACAAAAAAGATATAGTTTATATTAAAAGCAGTTCGTTGACTTATAATTCATTTTAATTATGGCTTCGTATGAAACTATTATTTACCACCATAATTTATTTATAGCCATAAGGTTACATTATAAACAAGAAAAAAAGCAAATGAAGTTTTATGATGGTGTGAACCAATTTTTGAGTTTTATGCTCAAAATTAATTTTTTCGGCATTGCATAAAAATTAACTTTAATAGATTCTTTATAAATAAAAAGTTATCATTAACACTGACCGCTGAATAATTTCATTGAATTTAATTTTTGTCTCAATTACGTGTCAGTGTGAGAGTGAAACTCATCTCTTCCATACGCCCTTTATATAATTATTCCCATGAATAAACTTTGTATCTATATGTGTGTCATGGTAGACAAAATATGAGTGTTGGAATTTAATTTGTATCAGCTGCATGTAAACATAAAAAAATACATGATTAGATTTGGTAAATCACATTTGTTTGCTGGTTGCATATTTTCTAAAAGGAAGTTTCGGAAGCAAGTTAAAATATGGAAATGCAAGGAAATAATTATCCTTATTGATTTGAAAACACTAGGGAGGACTAAATAACCATAATAAATCATATTTTGACCCAAAAAAAAATAAAAATGAAAGAACATAACCACACAGCGGTCACGACTTGTTCAAAATATACATGTATTCTCTTGCGTGTATTGACAAAAAAAAATTATTGTGACTTTACCATCCTCTCTAGCACCAACGCCACCCCCAACCAACCCCAAAAATAACCCCAAGCGTAATAAGTGCTTGTCAATAAGGATAATCACACTTCCACCACCACCATACTCCCACAACCACCACCACCGGCACATTTATATTGTCATTGTTTTATAGGTTATTGATCAAACAAGTTTTATTATTTTCTATTATGTCAAACTGTTTTTAGAATTATAAAATAAAACAAATTCTGCATATAACAAAACAAGTTATGCGACACAAAAAACATCAAAATACTTTTTCTAAAACTCCTCTCAAAAACAATTTTTGAATATTGTTTTTTGATATACAAATCAAATAGGCTAGTTTTTCAATTTTTTTGAACCAGCATGGTATAAATTATAAATTGATTTAATTTTTTTAGGATGTTAATCAAGTAGATTTGTTTATGGGAACCAAAGAGGGAACCTTTTTTTGGTCGCTATTATGTTGCTCGTTCCATATAATACATAAATTTGATCTTTTCCCACATAAAAGACTTCCCGAGTCCTCTCTCCCATAATCTGATTCTTCAATATGATGGTAAATATGCCTATGAACCAATCGATGCCAAGGAAAAAGATTGTAATAAAAAGTCATCAGGTGATTTTTGATTTAAATACTTCTTATTCTTTGTCCAATCCAAAATACCATAAATGGATTTTGACAGGTCCAAGTTGCAAATTTAATATGATCTATCCACATCCAAGATGCAAATTGTTTATCCATGTATATAAGCAAAAAGTCTTTTGTTTATACACTCTACTCAATCTATTAATAGATTGTTCATATTTTATTCATAATTAAAGTATAATTGTTCAATATAATGGTACATAGCTAAGAGAGAGAAAAATTATGTGTGGGGTGTGTAGAAAGATATTCTCTCATGTAGAGAGAGTTTATAATTTATAGACACGGAATCTTAGTTGAGACGGTGACGTGAGAATAAAGGTACTAGATAGTCGATGAGCTACAGAAAGTAAGTACAATTAAAGGTTGTCTTGATCTTCAGGAATAAGTATCTTGATAATTACTCCTCACGTGCTCTACTCCTTCTGAACTTCTTGAACTTTGGACTGGGCCGAATTTATGAATTGAGCTTGACCTGTCTTGTAGCTAATTTGGGTCTAGCTCATTAATTGAGTCTGGCCCAATTAAATCTGGATTCGTTATTTGCCCCCTATACCCCAAGCCCTAGTAGTGATTGAAGGTTGAGAACATGAGTGAGCTCCTTCCTTTAGGTAGAACATATATCTTGTTCCATATGGTAGCTTCTTCGGCTTTCCATTCAGGGCATTTTTGAACCTTATTTCTCTATTTGGTAATGTCATTGTTGGAGAGAGGATGAATATAAGATTGGACGTTTCGATGCGTGGAGACGGAGATGCTTTGGGTTTATAACAAGTTTGGTTAAACTCATTAACCCATAAAATAATTAAAATTCTTAATACACACACATTAGTATATCAAAACACACACACATTAGTAGTACACCAAAATACAAATATACACACACTAATGCACTAAAACACACACAAACTAATACACTAAAAAAATACACACTAATTCATTAAAACACAGACTAATACACCAAAAATATACACACATATACGAACACAAAAACTAAAACACATTTAATAAAAAAAAATACACACACATAATGGGTCGGGGTCGATTGTGGGTCATGGGTAGGTCTGCAGGTCATGGTCAACCAATGGGTCATCGGTTGATCGTAGTATCATGGGTCAACCCACAGGTCATAGGTGGTGCATTAGTGTGTGTGTTTTTGGTGTGCTAGTGTATATGTTTTTGTATATTAGTGTGTGTATATTTTTTGGTATATTAATATATATATTTAATTTTATTACTTATGTTATTTAATAAAAAAATAAATATTCAACACAATAGGTACCCGTTTATAATCCATATTAACCCGTTTAATTAAAATGAATTATATTACCCAACTCATTTATTTATGGGCGAGTTATATGGATTAATGAGTAATGGGTTAAAATTGTCACTTTTAGTCATATTTTACCCTCTTCTAAATTTGAATTTGTTTTTATTTAAATTTAGGTTTCTCTTTCTTTAAATTTGTGTTTTTTCATTGAAGAGGTTTATACCTAATCAAATTTTTTACCTTTTTTTTTTTTTAACTCCAATGTGGGTAAGGGTTTGAATTTCTATTGGAGATTATATAAAGAAATGTTGAATTAAGGTGTTAGGACAATTCTCCATCGCTCAAAAAAAAAAAAGCATGGCTTGCGAACATAGAAATACTCTAGGTTCCTATATATAACATTGATCAACATCATTCATTTTTCTCTAATAGATTTTCTTTAACGAGCAATTTAATCGAAATCTTTATAAATTAAAGCAAAAGCTGAAGGATACCCTTCCAATGTATAGGTTACACGAAGTTAGCATTTACAGTGTTCTTGGCATTATTGTTGAAGCATTGAAACCATATGTCAGCTCGAATAGAGAATATGTACACCCTTCTAGTGGCTCATTTCGTTTGTTGGGTGCTATTTGGCAAAGCAGATGTATTCAAGAAATTCAAAGACGAGGAGGAAGGGAAATTTGAAGAATCCCTGATCACAGACGCTCAAGAGTTGTTAAGCTTGTATGAAGCAACACAACTCATGGTGCATAGAGAATGTCACATACTAGAGGAAGCACTAGTATTTACTACTACCAACCTCGAGTCCTTGTTACCCCACTTGAACAATCTCTTTGCAGAACAAGTCAATCATGCCCTACAGCTGCCCATCCGCAAGGCCTTGACAAGGCTAGAGTCGAGGACTTACATGACAATTTATCAAGAAGATGACCGGCATAATCAAATACTACTCAACTTTGCTAAATTAGATTTTAATCTATTGCAGAAAGTGCATCAGAGGGAGTTGAGTGGTATTACAAGGTAGGTTTATTAACAAAGTCAGTCTTATCATCAACATTAACATTGATTAGTGAGGTCTTAGGCTTGATAAGATTGATTCTATCTTCTTTTTTGTATTTTAGGTGGTGGAAAGATTTAGACTTTGCCACAACATTACCTTTTGCAAGAGATGGATTGGTGGAGTGCTACTTTTGGATATTGGGAGTGTACTATGTGCCCCAATACATTCTTGCCAGGAAGATATTAACCAAAGTAATTGCCATGACTTCCATTGTGGATGACATCTATGATGTATATGGGACCCTTGAAGAACTTGTACTCTTCACAGATGCAATCGAAAGGTCTCTAATTCCTTAAATTTGATTGCATAGAGTTTCATAGCATTCATTTTTCAAGCTTTCTAAAGTTGTAGCATGAGCAGGAGAGAGGAGGACATGCGGAAACAGCTGTAGAGTGTCACATGAAACAACATGGTGCCTCAAAGCAAGAGGCCTATGCTTTGACAAATAAGTTACAAACGCATGGAAGGATATAAACCAAGAATGTCTCCGTCCAACTGCGGTCCCAATGCCTTTTCTTAAGCGCATTGTCAATCTTGCTCGAGTGATAAATCTTCTATACAAGGATGAAGATGGGTACACAAATTCCAAAACCAAGGTAAATAATTATTTAACCTGGGTGCTCATCGATTCTGTGCCAATATGACAGTAAAAATTTTGTATTGTCCTTTGTATGATGTTTCTCATGAATAAAACGCCTTAATGCTTGTGTGTGAAACTAATGTAATTATTTTTTTCCTTGCGTTCGAATAGTGTAACACTCAGTCTCATAGATATGATTTTAAGATGTGATTGTGGCCCTAAGGGGCCTATGCTATAATGAGATGTATCAAGTAGCGCCTAATATGTAGTTGAGACAAACCAAATGCAAAGCCACGAGTGATTGAAAGATTGAATTGTTGGGTTTTGTATGATTTTATGAAGGGATTTGTGTTAAATGCTCATTTTATTTGTTGATTATGCGATTGATTATTGAATTATTGTTTGACCTTGTAATTATGTATATTATTTTGTAAATTGCCTTATTGGATCTCCTAAGCTCACCCTCATTTATCCCTCTCAGATGCAAGTTTAGTTCGTATTGAAAATTGATAGAGGATCGAATTGAGTAAAAAATTACATAATGTAATTTTTATTAATAAAATATGTAATATTTGACGTCAATTGTAATTTTAATGCTAGAGAATTTATCGATTATTGAGTATTTTTAGTGCTCCGTATTAATTTTTAATTGTTGGATTATTTTGTTATTGTATAAAAATGAATGTCATTATAATGTAGTAAATTATAGGGTCATAAATAGAAGATTGTTACTACAATTTTGTACATATATAAAATATTTGTGATAAGATAAATTTGTAACTTTTTCAAATAATCAAAATACATCATGGTCAATTGTAATAATTAGTATCATTCTTTATAAGAAATTGTAATTATTTTTTATTTGTTCATGTTGTGTATATCAGTTTCTAATCTTTTATATTTAATGAACTTTTAAGTATTAAATATGATTTCAATAAATATGAATTTCTATAATCAATTAAAAAAAATTAAAATGTGCTAATGTATCCGACCTAAAACTTTTTTCTAATTAGATAATTAGTGACAGCTTATTTATCTATCTATTCAAACGCTGCTAAAAATATCAATGGCTAGTCGGCGTTGGAAACTATAAAAGAAATTCGTACAAGCAACTTCAAAGAATCTATCAACGAGACTCCAAGAATTATGCCATCAGATAGCACCTTAAAGCAGAATAACTTAAGTAACACATCAATGCATCAAACCATTAGATTCATGGCCTGATTAAACTCAGAGACAAAAAGAAAATCAAACCCAACCCCCCCCCCCCCCCCAAAAAAAAAAAAAAAAAAAAAAAATTGGAGAAGAAAGCACTAAAGAAGCTTTTTTACTTGAAATCTTCAGAACCCGCTTCCATAAAGTAAACTAAATTTTAAAACTTTTCTTGAAATCTTCATAAAAAGCAACTCGTGCTATTGCAGTATCCGGAGAAAGTCGGATATAAGCAACCTTAAACAGGGCCGTTCCTAGGCATATGCCATTAAGGTCGTTTTCTTGGACCCTTAGTTTTAGAGGGCTCCAAAAATTGTAGTTCTTAGTATTTTAGGCCTTTACTTATAAAGCTCAAATCAATTTCTAACTTTGTTAGGCCAAAAAGATTCTCTCTATTTCGTTAAGCGCAATAAAGCTCGAGTGGTTTTATAAAGATTTTTTTTGAGGTCGGTACCTAGGTTCAATAGAATTTCAAAAAACAAAAATCCACTCATCAATTTGTTTTTAGATTAAGTCCCTGTTGAAAAGTTAAAATAATAGACATAATTAGCAGCCTTTAAAATTGCAAAAATAACGACAATGTTATCACGTAATTGACACATTTATCCTAAAAAGTTACGTCATTATAATATATATTTTTCTCTATAAACACAGATCGTCAAACAGATACACTAAAAAAAATGACATGTTCTCAATTAACGTACCCGTTAACTAGTGGTTCGCATGTACATTAAAATACATTTATTAGTGGCGGTTGAATTCAGTATATCTTTGGAACAGATACATTGAGATGAGACGTCTCTTCAATTAACTACGCAATTAACCCTCTAATAAACATATATTTAAATCTTTTTATCTAGTCCATGGAAATTCTATAATATAAAATAGACAGGTTTCAATATATTCATCTGACGGTCTCAAATAAAATAATCTAACGGCTATAAACATTCATCTCAAAACTATTTACATTACTTTATGTCTTCTGGACAGATTACATCTATAAATAGCGTATCAAAAAACCAGAATACAAACACATAAAATAATGAATCAATTAAGGGAGCAAAAAACACATAATAACATATAAATGCTTATTAGTTTTCTTCAAAAAGCACATACGAAACAAGATCTCATGTAAAAAAATATCGATCGTTTGAAATCTCAATTGTACATGTTCCACAAAGAACGAAACGAGCGGAACGAAATGACAAAAAAAATCAACTGAAAGCTGCAAAAAGAAGAGGAATAAGGCCAAAAAGTTTGAGGCAGAGTTGAAGGACCTCAAAAAATGATCTTTTTGTATTTTTTTCAAATGTGAAAAATTGATTCACAGATGTAATCTCCCTTTCTATATGAAATATAATATTTAGTTTTTAATTTATGAACACCCAATGATAATTTAATTTTATTTACCTAAAAAAATCAAAGAAGTGTTCAAACCGTCAAACACATACAAATGAACATCAGATACATAAACAAATAACTAAAATTTCATCACATGAGTTACATAACTATCCTCAGCAGAACTAAAAATTGAATATGAAAGGTAGTCACACTCATAAACATTCATGATTACACACATAAAAAATTGCATTAAAAAACACAATATATACGTAATTAATATATACGTGATTACATATGTATAAGACATATCATATCCGACGAACAACATACACGATTATTCAAGTACATCATATGAATATGTACATCCACGATATAAGTGTATCAATATTTAATTGAGAAGAAGATACATGTATGTTATTATGGGTACACAAGTACATAAAACAAAACACAATTTAAAATTACGTAAATTATAACAAACATGTATGTAATTCTACTAACGAATACGTAAAATTTAACTGCTGCAATCTAATTAGTGTACCTTCAAAATCAATGCTTAAGGTAAACGACCGATATATTCCAAATTGAAATTCAAATTCGATATGCAATAATACAAAATCCTCAATAACAAACGGAAAAAAAAAAAAAAAAAAAGTAAAGTAACTGTATTTAATGTTGAAATGCCTAAAATAGGTTGTACTTAAAAATTATATGCTCTCCAAGATAAAAATTATATAAAAAAGACTAAGGAAAAATTTACTTATTTTGCTTTGCAGCTATTAAAGATTATTGGTTTAAAGTTTTAGGAGCGAGTTGGTAGAACAAAAGTGCATTTAACGACAAACACACACAGTAACTTTTTTGGGGATAGAAAAATATAAGCAATCATGTTATAAAAAATAAAATAGTTAATTATGCAATGGTCTTTCTTTTTATGTGTAGACTAATTTTAGTCCTACCAAATTTTTAATTTATAAAAATATCCTCAGTATTTTTAAAAAATTGTATGCGGTCCCTCTTTGGGCGCGAAAGTATAGGAATTAAGCAGTTAGTGTATTTTATTGTCCATTGTATAGAATAAATTTTTATTATTAAACACTTTATTTATGATGCCTATATTGATATTGATGACTTAGTTTTATTTTTAAAATTAAAAGTTTTAAAAATTGAAACTAACATTACAATTGAAATACTAAACTAAATAAATAGACTAAATTTTTTTTTTCCTTAATACATGCATTACTTATAAAATTTTGTTAATAATAGGTACTTCAATAGAAAGAAGTTATTCAAAACTTAAATTGATAAAATATTATTTATAATCAACTATATCATAAGAAAAATTGAATGGTTTAACTATAATCTATTGAAAAAAATTTATTGACAAAACTTGAATATGAAAACTTGATCAGTATTTTGGTATATTAAAAATAAGAAAAATAATTTTTATATCAATAAAATATTCAATATATTAATTTTCGCCAGGCCCGTTTACATTGGGCCGCCCCTCACCTCAAAACTTGAAATCTTCAACAACCCTCTTCAAATATTCTCCTCCAATTATTTTTCTTCTATTTCATTCCTGTGGATGATCAATACTGAATTTAAAAAAAAAACAATTAAAACTTTGAAGGTTTAAACACACTTATGAACATCGTATTAGTTGGTGTATTGCAGATGGTGGCAAGATCGCCATGTGAGGCGTAAAACAAGTTGCTGGTCCGGGTTTGGACATTAGCATGCATTGTATCAGGTCCCATTGCTTACTGGTTTTCAAAAAATTAAGGAATATGCAGTGTGAAAACAGTTGACGTTTGGAGCATCCTTCACATATATGGCTTAGGTACTTGAGTCAGATCACTTCTTTATTGGAACATGCCGGCTTCTTGCATGAGAAGATGACCAATTGATGCCTACATTTGGATTCGTACAGAGCAATAAACCAGAGAGAACCAACAACTGTTAGAATCTCGGCTTATGCACAATTATATACAAACTACAAGTCGAACCCAAAAGTTTAAGCCTCAATCCAAAGCGGTTTCTTTTCATCCTTATACTTAAGTTTTGTAGACTTCTCGCTTGATAAGATGACCAGTTGAGGTCAAAGCAACGATACCCTCTATGTCGGGAACTTATAGCCCAAGAAAAGACACCGAATAGCTCGTAAACCAAGTTTGTGATTAACGTACAACTGGGTAACAAGCACATTCAAAGATACCTAACAACTTGAAATCAAGGGTCTTGTGAAATAAGATCTCCCATGGTTAAAGATAGAAAACCACCAAGTGGTAGAATACCGACTTAAGAAACCTAGGTTTATGTGTAGCTCCTTCCACTCATAATATTTAGGTCTTATATTTTATATCTTGCCTATGTCAGGTGGAATTCTTTTTTGCACCCTCACATTGGCCTCCAATGGCACTTGCCTATGTCATGTGAAAACTCTTTGTTTGAGTTTGGATCGATGTTATTATATAATAGGGAAATCTTCTCTGATACGTTCTTATACTAGTTTACTAACCATCAAGAGTTCCATGCTCAAGCTATAGGGCACTCTACTTTATGTTTGCCTGAGTTGTGCCGACCGAATGGATCACAATATGTTACCTACCTATATACTATTTAAGAGTTCAATAGTATAACCGTCGCATAATTTACTCCGTCGTAGTAGCAAACTTGTGATTTTTTTAAAGAAATTTAAAAAATATCTCTTAAAGAAGTATTTCACAGAAGGTGGTTTATAAGACACATTAATAGTGGTGGGTATGGTTGTGTCAATGGCAGCGACGGTGTGGTAAAGCATCACCAAATGATAGTAGAGACAAGGACACCAACAGACAAATAGGACACCATAAATTGTGAGACTATTTCAACCAATCCATAAACTTTGCAAGCATTGCTTGGGGCCTTTCTCTTCCATGTCTATCATGCCATCAATGTAAGACGCTATGTCTACCAAGCCATTTATTGTAGAGATAATGCACCTTTGCCAACTAGGATGGATTGTACATATTTTTGTGCAATAGCAATTCTATTGGAACTTAATTTGTTGATCTAATTTACTGTGACCTTCGAATTCACTGTAAATCTCATCAAATATTAGAACTTGGTGTTGATCCAATGATTTCTATAAAACTACATCATTTTGTTAACAAATTAGATCAAATTTTTAAATCTAAATAGTATTATTCTTTTTGTAAGGTTTGGTCGTTGGCGCATGCTATCAAAATTGGTCAGTAGATCTCTACGACTCATTAATCATAAATCTTTGATTGTCAAATGTACACGACGACACTTCTTCTGTATAAATTAAAATTCTTCCATTTTGAATGTATATTAAAAAGACGACAATACTATCACTTTTGTACAACACATCAACATTGCTCATTAGATTTGTAAGTCTCGTTTTGTGTATTAAATATTCAATGAATTTGACTATAACATTTCAATTTATGTAAGAGATCTAGTGTATAAAAGTGGAGAATAAAAGTGGTGTCTACAGAAAAAATAGAGAGTGTTGGTACAAATTCTTGCATAACTCAAGGATTTCAGTTGACCTGGGTTAACCTCTTGGGTGACCCCCCGTAGCCTTTTACCTCCATCCCACATCGGGTAGGAGTCGTCTCCCCCTGTCATATAAGTGAACATTTCATATGGAGGAGGTACCCACTAGCACTTGATCAGGTCGCTAGTAGGTACCTCCTCCATAGAAAGTGTTCACTTATATGGCAGGGGGGGAGACGACTCTCTTCCGATGTGAGATTGCCTTAGAAAATGGTCCTATTGGCGAAAGAGAGGTAAAGGCTACTGGGACTCAGTGCCGCCAAATCAACCGAAATCCTTCGAGTGGAGGGCTGAAATCCCGTAACGATTTCTATCCCTCACAGAGAGAGTTTGAACATCTCTCATTTGTATTCTTTGCAAAAATATTAAAACATTTTTTTATAATTGTCGGACAGTGGTATTGGTGAAAATGTATCTAAAATGAAATGCGCACGTGTAAAAATATTTTTGGAGAACTTAGAATTATCCTTTTTTTTTTTTTTGCTTCTACTTATAAGCTCATTTTAAGTGGTATAATCAATATTAGCTTATTCAAAAGTAATTCCGAACACCTTTTTTTATTTAAAATGCTTACCAATTGATAACAAACAAAATCTAGCTGGTCGAAAAGAAACATCTATCTAATAAAATAGATAACACTTTGAATTTTATTTTCATATTTTTTTCTGTCAATTTCTATCCTAAGCCGAATCATTTAATTTTTTTGACTATTTGAGGCTCAGTACACTTTTTATTTCTGATATTGTTGATATAAGATAGTGTACAAGTGTTGACATTTTTTGAGGTCATGTATTTTGAAAAAATATTGTTAATTTTTTTTAAGAAAATAATTGATAGAAATTAATTTTAAATTATTTAATTAAAAAAAAGGGAAGAAAAGAAAATTTACTATTGTAAAATTAATTTTTTTAGAGCTTGAATTTAAGTTGCATCGTGCCCGTATCTAAGGCCAACCCAACCTTGTGGCTGCGGGCCTCATATAAGGATCTCTTTTGTCAATAGATTCCGGCCTAATCTTTTTGAATTATTAAGTACACATGTTACATACTTTTTTAAGTAGTTCCAAAAGTTTATTTTCTTTCTTTTTTATTTGCTATTATGTCCACCGATTTATTTCTCTCTCTCTCTCTTTGTGCCAAAGCAGCTCCGACAAATCCAGGCAAATCAGCGATTTTTCTTGGTAATCCTAACATATTTCTCTCTCTCTCTATGTAAAAGGGTGTCCAACAAGAAAAAATATTGAGTATAGCCGTTACACCATGTCATCCTATTGACATGATGTAACCGTCCAATAAAAAGATAACACGTGGACAGATAAATCTTACGTATTCTAATAATTATCCTAACATATCAATATCATCCGAAATTTGCTTCACTGTCATGTTGTCGTCAACTAAGTGATGACAGATGAGGGATGTGGGGTGGTGGAGATTTGGGGGTTGGGTGGGTTTGATCTGATGGCGTAGGTTGTGGTTGTAGACTTAGGATTCACTAATCACTAGAATGAATTTAAAATAGGGTGGGAATAATAAATGGGCTAGGGATGAATATTTTAGAGGGGGAATGGCCTCACCCTTCCATGAAACTGAGCCTAACACTGCTGCTACACTTACAACTGCCCATTGGCCATTGGTATGAGTTGGCCAGTGGCCCACCAACCCAACCCAACTAAGGGGGGTCAAGAGTCCGTGAAACTTTCTTTCTCTTGGACAAAACTCTCAATTTCTCTCTTCCTCCGATGCATCCTTAAAATTGAGTGCCTTATTGAATCTATTCACTATATGCACACCACTTACTTTTTCTCATTTTTTTTAGGATAAATATCATAATTATAGTTAGTTCTCAAATTTTTTACTTTACTTTTAGCAGACTTTACTTTTAGTAGACTTTACTTTTTTTTACTTTATAAAGTAAATGATTGACTGCATGACACAGCCGTTTATTCTAACGGTTGAAATTGATGAAAGAATGTCACACGGACACAAAATTAATAGTACAAAGGCTCAAATAAGATAATTAAAAATTTAAAAACAGTTTTAAAATAAAATTAAAAATATTAGAATTAATTATGATGTTTACCATAAAGAAACTAAAACCTGGCACAACCCCGGGGCCGAGGAGAGAGTGAGCTTCTTGGAATCAACCAAAAAATTATCATTAAATAAAATTGAATAAAAAGAGCAGACCTAAAGTACCCGATAACATCATTAATCATATACCCAACGTTATTAATAACGCAAAGAAGAATAAAAAGGCACAAGACGAAGGATATGTATAAAGTCTGGCCAAACAGATCCATCCTCCAAAGCATGTTATCTATGTATAGTCACTGGCCTTTATTGACAAACTTCCACTAGCTCTGGTCCACCAGAAGAAACAGAAACAAAACACCCCAAAAAATAGGTTTCTTTTGGATTATGACACCATATATTCCAAAGCATATTACCCTCTTTTCATTATTTAATTTAAAATCTTCCCCACAATTTTTGACTACCTATAATCATCCTTTAAATAAGTCCAAATTGACTAGAAAATGGAACGTAGTGACTAATGTGTATGAATAATATTATCGGGACTTAATGTAAATAACTTAATATATTGTAATTTTTAGATTAATTGCACTTATTAACACTCAATAAAATCTATTATTAAATTAATAGTCACAATAAATAGTTTTTCATCGTTCATTTACAAATTAATTGGTATTGTTGTACTGGTATTTGGTCACGAGGGTACTCATTTATAAGTTAGATAAACTAGCTAGTATATATCCCCACAAATTCTATTCACACCATGCACATAGCGAGTCTAACAAGCATT
Source organism: Ilex paraguariensis (assembly GCA_963454935.2). Taxonomy (NCBI): domain Eukaryota; kingdom Viridiplantae; phylum Streptophyta; class Magnoliopsida; order Aquifoliales; family Aquifoliaceae; genus Ilex; species Ilex paraguariensis. The sequence goes on from CAUOFW020001251.1 coordinate 88,919, forward strand.
CATGTGAAGTAGATCACTAGATCACCACCTCTTCACATAGACAATATGCCGAATACATCGTCTTCGTTGTCAGATACCGGCGACCATGACCTCCGTTTACCCCTAATACCTCCGGTCAAAACCCTCGATGGAGACCGGAAACCCCAGAAGCTGTGCATCGACGACATGCTCCGAAAATATTGCGGCGAATTTGGGTCTTGGCAATTAAGACACTTCCTGTTGACAACCTTAGCTTGGGCTCTGGAGGCTTTTCACACCATGGTCATGATCTTCGCCGACCGTGAACCGGGATGGCGGTGCTTGGATGGTGGACTTGGGTCGGGTTGTTCGCCGGAGGCCAATAGTGTTTGTGGACTTGAGCCCGGCACGTGGGAGTGGATCGGTGGTCCGGGAAGCTCAACGGTGGCCCAATGGGGTTTGGTATGTGCACAAAAGTATAGGGTTGGATTGGTCCAGGCTTTGTTTTTTGGTGGCTGCATGATAGGTACGCCGTCCGATTCTCTCTCCCCCTTTCCTATCGGTTAATAATTATTGTTATATAGAGAGTTATTCCAAGTATAGCTTTTGCCGGTTCAAAAAAAAAAAAAAAAGTATAGATTTTGTTTTTGTTTTCCCTTTTTCTTTTTCTTTTGTAGAAAGGGGTGAGATCAAAAGATAGGGCATAGACAATTTCGATAAATATTCGCTAGTAAAATTATAAGATCTCTAATCATACATGTTATTCTTCTTAATCGAAAACAAATATAGCTAGGATAGCATAGTCGTCAACCACTAAACCCTAATGTGAACTCCAAGACTTGAACCGATAAGAAATTTGACCGATTTCCCATTGAATCACTTGACGTAAATAGATAATAAATTTATTTCTCAAGTTATCCATGTTTTCTTAATGTTTTTTTTTTTCATATTATCTTCATTTTGTGTCTTGTCTCGTATCTAAATGTGCAGGTAAATTATAACTATTTGAAGTCTAGTTACAAATTAAATAGGTCAATTTAGAGACTCATACTCTAATCTAAGGAATAACTTATAAATACAACATGAGAAAATATTTATTCGGTTCCACAAATTTATCCTATACACATACTTTAGCTGTTTGAGAAAGTGACAGACTTTCTCCCAACTAGCAGCTTGTCTGTCCCCGACCACCGTCACCACCATAATCATCACTGTTGCCCACCACCACCCACATCCACCACCACCACCTTTGTCATCCATGATTCCCACTATTATCATTACCGTTCTCACCTACGATTATCACTACCACCACAGTCATTATTATCCACCACAACTATTTCCGTCTCCTACGATCACCACTACCGCCCATTACCTCTTACCCCTCCACTGTAACCGGTGTTTAAAATTATTTATCTATTTTCTATGTTTGTGATTTAATTTTAGATATGAATATAAATATATTTATTATTAACCATTTTTATTATTATTAAGTGACTTTCGGCCGAGATAATCGATTGTGTTTCTAAATTAGATCCTTTACTAGAAAATCATAAGAAACAATAACCACTTAGTTATTCAAATACCCCAATTTTAAACTTATTTAGAATCTTTGCACTCATACTTGGTGCATATAATTTTTCAGGCGCCGGAATATTTGGCCATCTCTCCGACTCCAGACTGGGAAGGAAAGGATCTCTAATGGTGGTGTGTATTTTGAACGCCATCTTCGGCTGTCTAACGGCACTATCACCGAACTACTGGATCTACGCTTTGTGTCGTCTTCTCACCGGCTTTAGCACCGGTGGTGTTGGCCTTTGTGCCTTCGTCCTCGCCACCGAGCCCGTTGGCCCAACCAAGCGAGGCGTCGCCGGAATGTCCACATTTTACTTCTTCTCAGGCGGCATTGCAATTCTCTCCGGCGTAGCTTACATTTTCCGATCGTGGCGAGCTCTTTATATTGCGTCTTCCATTCCCTCTATCCTCTTCCTGGTCGTAATCCTCCCCTTCGTCTCCGAGTCTCCTCGGTGGTACCTTATTCGTGGAAAGATCGATCAAGCGATGAAAATCATGCGGAACATTGCCAAATCCAACGGTAACCACCTACCCGACGGCGTTTCTCTTGCCCTCGATGACGAAGCCGGCGGCAACCCAAATGTTGCCCAAATCAATAAGAACCCAGTAGTGGAAGAAACTAAAGAAGCCATAACTGGGTCTCTCATAGACGTACTCAAGTCACCACTGACTCGCCGGCGTTTATTCCTCGTCATCGCCATTAATTTCTCATGCTCAGTGGTGTACTATGGCCTTAGCTTAAATGTCGTCAACCTCGAAACCAATATCTACCTCAATGTACTCCTTAATGCAGTTTCAGAAATGCCTGCGTTCTTATTAACAGCAGTTTTGCTGGACAAGTTTGGAAGGAAGCCATTGGCGATTGGGACACAATGGTTCAGTGGGTTCTTCTGCATTATAGGGAGCTTGTTGAAAAGCTATGGAATGTGGAAGACAGTGAGGATGGCCTGTGGAATTTTGGGGATTTTTGGGATGGCCGGAACGTATAATTTGCTGTTTATATATACAATTGAGTTGTTTCCGACTGTGGTGAGAAATGCAGCTCTTGGATGTGCAACACAGGCTGCTCAAATGGGAGCTATATTGGCACCATTTGTGGTGGTTTTGGGTAGTCACATACCGTTTGCGGTGTTCGGAGTATGTGGGGTTGTGGGTGGTGTTCTTGCCTTTTACTTGCCGGAGACATTAAACAGGCCGTTGTTCGACACCATGGCCGGGATGGAAGGTGGAGAAAGTGCATAGACGGTTGCTTAGGGGGATCCCAGGTTCTGATTTTTTCTTCAAAACATTTCATCAGGTTGAGAAATTAAGCTTCCTGTGTGTAATAGGGCTTTATGATGTTATCTTTTTGTGTTTGTGGGAGGATTTTTCTTTCTATTTCCTTCTGTTATTCGGTTGGGGAAACAGAAAAGTGGTGTTTGATGAATAGCCAGAACTAAGCCACTTGATCTTACATAATATTAAAGTTTAGAGTAATGTTATAGGAATCTAATGATGTGATTTCAATACAACTATTGAATTAGTTGTAACTTTCAATATTTGATATAACTCACAACCAATTCAATGATTATACATCATTAGATCTCTAAATAAGGTTTCATAATAACATTTCCCTAAAATTTAAGAAGCTAATTAATGACCATTTACACATTGCTTTTGGTTTCCCTATGATGTTACCCATCAAATGATTTATGGTTCAATCTCAACCCAAAATTCCAAATTTTTTAGACTTCCTCCACACGACCCGCAAACAATAATCTACAAAATAGTATTACAGATAAGTAGTACGTAATGAATTTAACGGAATCCACATGAATAGCAAACCAACAGAGTTCTGCAGATAACTGATTAATAAGCACCTTTGAAATAGAAATACCTCTCAATTCAACGAGTTCAGTTTCATGTCAACCATATTCAAAAAGTTCCACACAAAGGGACAATAATAAAATTGTGATCGAGGCAAAATCAAAAGCTATGATTCATCAATTGCTCTCTTTTTTTTCTTCCAAAAGTAATCAGATGCTCCTCTGAACAAATGAGTGCAATATCTGAAAGAGAGAAGCTTCTTCTACCGTATACAGGAGCTATTGGCGACCATACATAGATCCATTGCTCTCAAGTGGGGGAGGAGGCAGTCTAGGTCTTGCATACTCCGCAAATATAACCCATCCCTCCAAGAACTACCAATCAAACAGAAAGAGAGAACATTATTACTACTGATATACATTGCAGGGAAAAAATGACGATGATCATGCTAACCAGACCACCGCAACATTTTGCGCATGATGAGACCACACAACTCTTTATATGCCTGTTTTTAGAACCCGTATAAAGAGTTTGGGTTGTGTCAGCTCACCTGGCCATCCATGCCCTTTATCCCTGCCGCAGCCTCTTCTAAAGTATTGTATCGTACAAAGCCAAACCCCTTTGAATATCCTGATGCCCGATCAGTCACAACTCTAGCTACAAGAAACAGGGAAGCAGAAGTTCAGTAAATTTTTTATAAAGGAGCATTCCTCTCCTGAAATTTTCTACAGACATGCAGAAGTAAAACGTACCATGCGCCACTTCACCGAACTTTGCGAAGGCATCTCTAAGTCCCTCTGAAGTTGTTCGTTTGTTAAGCCCTGAAAACAGAACAGGAACCAAATCTAGTCAAAACTGCATCGATAGAGAAAAGAGCAACCACCCGTGAGAAGCCCAGCACAAATATAAAAGCAAGATTGATAACAAAATAGTATCATGACCATAGAAACCAGCAGAAGAGAAACAAATCAATGAAAGCATCACCATAGTTGTCAAATCGCGATTCGTATCGTGAATCGAAATCCTAAATTTGAGAATCATAAATCGTATCGAATCGTGAATCGTAAGATTCAATAAATAATTTGAACAAAAATAAAAAATAATACTACATATTTAAAATATTGAATATTGAACATCGTTGAATTCTAAAAATAATCAATTGACATAATCACGTCATCTAAATAGAAAGACGCTAGTCTTTTGCTTAACCATTTTAAATTCAGCAACTTGAAGATAAAAAATTCATTAAAGAACCAAGGCTATTCAAGAACCAAAATAGTGACACCCAGTATAAATTAGGTTATAAATATGAATGAAAAAGAAAAAATAAGAAAATTGATTGGGATAAAACATACAGGTCAATATTTTGAAACAAAAAATTAAAACCTAACAAATTACCTATGAAATAATTGAGAGCAAAAATCAACCGATCATGCGAGAGCCTTAGCTGTGACCTTTAGCTTTAGATAACGCAAGGCAAGCTTTAGATGACGTGAGAGAGAACGAGCTAGGATGTTGAGTTTTTATTAGGGTGTGGGTTCCTCTACAAACAAAACGATGTCGTTTTATTGTTTAGCGGACAAAATGACGTCGTTTTGCCAAATTTGGGTTTTAAAACAAATGATTGAATTCTGTGATTCGGGCAATACGAATCGAATCGTACGAATCGTAAAATTCTGGTGTGATTTAACTGTAAAACGATCTCATATAAGATACGAATCGTTTTATACCTGTATCGATCCGAATCGTACGAATCGAATCGTGAATCGTACGATTTTGATAACTATAAGTACCGCAAAAAACAATATTTTAAGTTTTCCAACAGTAAAAAGAACGTCACTAACTGATTTTTCATTTAGGCTTAGAACCCTGCACCTGTCCCACTGGAAAGGCTAGAAATATTACTCAAGCAAAAGATGATATATACATCTACAGACGGCGACGCACATCCTAACTATTTATCGTAGAAGATACAAAACCATAATCATCCAGGTAAGAAGGCACTAGATGATTCATCATCTCTTGACAAGATACAAGTGAATGTTTTAATTACCACATCATTAAGAAATTTTTTGGTCGCAGATAAGTAGAAAACAAGAAAACTATCATCTCCAGAAAAAAACCATTTAGATCTCAAGAAGTTCTTAAAGGAGATCTCTATATATAACCTATCAGGTTCATTCCGTGGGATGAGTAACATTGTTTGACAAGTAAATGGCATCCAACACAGTTTCTTACTTTATTCTGAAAATTGTAAGGTGTTCTCAGATATAGGTTTGGAAACCAGAAGAGGAGACGGAAAACTCGATGCTAGACTCAGCTTCACTACGTTAATACAGTAACTGCAAGTATTATAAATCTTCCTATACTTCATGTGACACTTGAAGCTAGAAAGTTTAGCAAGATTTAGTGGCTCCTTTGGCCATTTAGCAGACTTTAGTTTTGCTCTTGAATCCTCCAATTTGACCGAATAATCCACATTTATTTTGTTCTACAGATAATGATCACTGTTTCAAGCTCTCAAAATATGTTATCATTAACTTACTATGTAACCTTTAATCAAGTACTTCCAAGTTCCAACTGCAAGGGGCCATATAATTAGTTCAAGGCCTTCATTTAACTTTCAACTCAAATTCCCAAGCAAATTTGGCTCCATGATCAGTAACTCAACTTCATAATGTGCTACTTCTCCAGCCAGTTGGGTGTAAATGAAAAACTACACCCTCAATTACATCCAAGGCAATTAGACGGTTAAAATAATTCAATTACGTTGGGTCTCAGTTTCAGTCACCCACGATTCCTGTGCTAAATAATAATTCTCCAACTTTCGAATATGCCACAAATCCAACCAGCATGCATATGTGCAGACACAGTCTCAGTCTCAGCACCCACAATTGTATTCACTCACCATATCACTTAAAGACCCAGAAACAACCTTTCTGGGGCATTATCCAAGGGGATCAGGTTCAGGTGCGTGATCTGGTACATGTATCTATCTAACCCAATTCAGAATCACAGCTACTTTTTCACTCAAAAGCCATATTTTTTTATTTATGCTAATTACGTATACTTGGGCAAGCAATATGTTTGCACCCATATCCCACATCCACCTGGTACTTGAGCTCAACACGTCCCCCTTTGTGGATGTAGGCAATAGCATTCAAGATTACAACTTCTAGATTTCTACTGACTTGCACACGCTTGTTACATATACTTATCAGCAAGGGACAAGTATGACAGATGAGCAAATAACAAACGGTCACCCATTGTACCAAAGGTGCATACTATACCTAGAGATCAATACCAAAAGATAATTAAATATGTATACAAACAGAATCCATCAATAGATGCACAATCAAATCATATTACCCAGAATATGAAAATCTAATATATTTTCCACAACACAGCAATTAATCAAAAAATCTTTACGCTGTAATCATTGTATCTACGTATGTTGAAGAAAATTTCTCTTACTTTTTCATTTCTTCGAGAATCAGAACTACGTATTTCTTTTTCGCAGTAACCAAAAATAGAGTCCATGGATCTGCTAATAGCGAAGTGCGGAATCCTTGATATTTGTGTGTTTGTGTGCGTAAGTGCATATTTTTAACGTATAAAACAGAGCTACAGATAATAATACGCACCAAAATGAGAAAGAATCGAAAGATTAAGAAAGAAGCATTGAAAGAAATGAAGAGTATTTGGGGGAAAGAGAGAAAGACATGCCAGAGACAAAGAGGTTGGTGGAGGGTTCAGCAGGAGGAGGCTTCTCTTGATTCGTCGGCGGTGGATTGAATGGAAAACTTGATGATAAAGTTGAGAATAATAACCCTCTAAGTCCTCGAGGAGTCCCCGCGGTCACAGTCGCCGTCGCCGCCGCCCTCATCATCGCCATCGGGTGTTTAAGCTTTTTCTACAAACACAAGTGCAGGGTTTTAGCGAGACTTTAAGAGAGAGGGACCATGTGTAATTTATAGTTCTGATGTCTGAGGGAAGAACAGAGTTAATTAAAATTATTTTATTAATATTAATGCCTAAATTTTGTGGTTAATTCATTCAATTCGTCTATAAATAAATAATTTGCTTATTTATATTTATAAGTGGGGGTTAATCCCACGTCACAACTCTCTATTTTTATCCCATTTAATTTTTCATTATCAAATTACTAAGTCCATATTTTTTATAATCACCATATTAATAACTAAATTTACCTCATACTTCATATATTCTTTTTAATAAGTAAATTCACTTTATATTTTGTCATAATTAGAGTTTCGTTCTCTATCTCATCTCATACACTCACAAAAATATTTTTTTAATATGAATTTTTTCAGTGGAATACAAGTTAGTATTATTTCTCAATTTAATTCTATGTTTGATTTCATGTTTGTTATATGGATTTTTATTATTTTTGGTATGTTTCGATATTTCTGTTAAGTTTAATAATTTTTTATTTAAAATTTATATGTGTATATGTATATTTATGCTTTTAGATTATTTGTTCTTTTTTATTTTGTTAAAGTTTTACATCTATATTTATTATTTTTTTTCTTTTCGATTTTGTGATTATACTTGATACTTATTTTTTTTCTTTTCGATTATTTGTACTTGATACTTATTTTTTTTTCATATTTGATTTTGCGTTTTGTAATTTTGTTTGTTCTTTTAATCTTTGCTTAGTTTTTTTTTTATCTTTTCTTCTTGTTTTGGTTTGCTTATTTCTTTCTATATTTTCCTTATTTCGTTCTTTTCTTTTTTCTTGTTTGGGCATGTTTATTTTTTTTTAACTTGTTTCGTTTTTGTTGTTTTTTTTTTCTTGTTTCAATTTTGCTTGGTTCTTTTTTTTCTTATTTCATAAATATATTTATATATTCAAATTAATTGTCTTCTTCCATTTTTTTTTTCTTATGATAACTTCTTTCATTAAAGAGGTGTACATAAAAGAGTGAATTTATCTATTAATGGAGTGCATATAGCATGTAGTGAGCTTAGTTACTCAAGGGGGGTGGGTCTAGAATGAGTGGATTTAGTAGTTTGATAATGAAAAATTAAATGAGATAGAATGAAAATTTGTGGGGTGAGAATAATTTCACCCTATATTTATTAATGTGGATTTTAAATGAGTTAAATAATATGACTCATTTTAATTAAGTGGATTGAGATGGATTATAAATGAATATATATTGTGTTGAGTATTTATCTTTCCATCAAATAATAAAAGCAATAAAATTTAATTTACGTATTAAAATATCAAAATGCACACACATTAGTACATTAAAAACACAGTAATATATCAAAAAATACATTAGTACACCAAAACAAACACACATTAGTACATGAAAACATACACAAACACACCCCCGGATTGGACCTCTACCATGGACTAGACCCTGACCCTAATCCTAAAATTGGACCTAAGCATGGGCGGAGCTACCATTGGACTAGGGAGACACATGCCCTCCCAAAAAATTTTTTACTTGACATTGGTTTTTTGTTTTTAAAATAAAATTTAAATATATTTAATTGTGTCCACTTAATTATTGTGTTCATAAGATATGGATTAGAATAAAAAAACTTATACCTAAAGGATTACTAACTTTTGACCAATTCTATTGGAAGCTAATTTCACTATCTAATATATTGTGACATTAAGTTTAATAATGAGTTCCAATATTTAATCCTTCTACAATCAATTAAAAAAAATAGAATTTATTAATGTGTGCACTTTAAACTAATTTTTTGGCTATGCACCCAAGCCCAACCCTCATCCTGTGTGTGTGTTTATGTGTATAAATATGTGTTTTAATGTATTTGTGTGTTTGTGTGTTTTGGTCTACAAAACAAACAAATCTGAATGACTTAATTATTTTATATATAAACAAACTCGAACCAAGCTTTTTTAGTCTTATTTTTCTAAATAAGTCTGAATAATTGTTCAAATTCAACTCGTTTAAAAACAAACAAAGCCAAAAACGAGTCAAATTTGAATAACTCAACTCGATTATCAACCTTACTTTTAACATCATGGCTTGCAATCTTCATTAGAAAAATCATCAACCTTTCATTAGCTGCAAGGTAAACTCACCTTATTCAGCTGACTGCCCAGCCAGAAATAGCCAAGGATTGGCACCTTGCATGATTCAGTCACAGTTGGACCTGTTTGCATAGAGGATGGTCTTTGCAATCAATATTCGGTAAATACTAGCTATTTCGTACCCATGATCTCCCAATTAAACCATCAATATGTAAACAAAGACTAATTCTTACCCATTCAAACCATCCATTGATGCCAAGATAAATGCTCAAAAAACAGCTATATTTCTTTTCCATGACCTCCTCATCATAAGATTGCATTTGAGTAATGAACACACATTCAAACCACCCCATGAAGTCATGATATATGTTAATAATGTGACCTTTTGCATTAGGGTGCTCAAAACAGCCATTGAATGGAAATAATGAACACAAGCAAACTGAATTTAAACATATTCGTCCAATAAAGTATCATAAAAACTCCAATTACTGCAAAAGTTCCCATCAAAACTTAGTATTTTTCTACCATGGCAATGTTGCAATGCAACAACAAAACTAAAGAAAATAGCAAAAATAAAACCATCCTTAAAAGTTCCACTAAGCACCCTTATCGGCCTTGGCAGCAGTAGCAGCAGCTTGTCCCCGGAGACGACCAGTCCTCCTGGCAGCAATAAGACCAACCTTTTGGCCAGGTGGTGCATCACGACGAACAGTGCTAGCATGACCAATATGCTGGTGGTTACCACCACCATGGGGATGTTCCACAGGGTTCATAGCAACACCACGAACCTTGGGCCAACAGTTCCTCTTCACACGGTATTTGTGATACGCATTGCCAGCCTTGAGGAGCGGCTTCTCAGTACGTCCTCCTCCAGCAACCTGGCCGACCATAGCTCGACATCCACTGGGCACAATTTTCTTGGATCCAGATGGGAGTTTGATCCTGTCAACAGCAATAAAATGTCAACTGAAATAGCATAACAAACTACAAGACAATTAAAGTAATAGGAGCTACCTTCAAAAAAAAAGACCAACTAAAAGATATCCACATCCCATCAGATCCTCACAAACCTTAACTTCCACACTATGTATATAAGAACTGATTAATTAGGTAGTACTTAATGAAAGATGCACATGAATTGCTTATGGCATATTCCATATGAATGTATCCAAAATTAAATCTAACTAGAATATTGGTGTTGATGGGGCCACCATAGGTTAGTATTAGATGCAGCGGGTCTCAAATAGTCAAGATTTAGTTCATAAAAAATTATATCTGCTAATATGCAAAAACAACTCTAATTTTTAGGGGTTCAGTGGCGCATTTCACAATCTATTTACCGTTCAGATAAATTTATTAACGTGCATTTGTTCTCATAAATACCTTGAAGAAACAACTTATCAGACAAACAAATGGAAACTCAAGTGTTTCGCATTAACTATCAAACAGCTTCGAAGGTCTAAATTCAATTTTCTTTTATTAACCGAAAGCAACAAACATTATTTAGGCCACTTAATTCACATATCTGTAAGTGTCCCCATTCACAACTAACATTGATTTTAAAACACTGAACCTTGCCAGATATTTTTATGGTGGACAAGTATGAAGAATGCCTTCATAACAAGAAAGATGAATAAACCGTAATAAACTAATGCTGTGTTTGGGAGCATAGAATTTATGCCTTCGAGTTGCAATTGGAATAAAATGAGTTTGATGCTTCAAACTAATGTGGACTCCAATTCAAATTCCAACAAGTGGTTCCCGTGCTCCATAACAAAGCCTAAAATCATAAACAAATTCAAAATCCTAACTCACTAATTCCATTAGACTTCACATTCAGATAAATTCATTCCCCTAAATTAACAAATTTCTCTTTTTCTTTGAACGACGAAACTAACAAGCTTTAAAACAACCAAGACCATTAAATCCTTGTCCCAGAATGAACTAAAACTAAAATCTCTCAGAAAAACTGAATAATTTTCAATAAAGATAAATTTGTCAGTTTCCAAATATATAAATGTCAAAACTAATAAAATCCATCAATTAAACAAAACATTAGAAAAACCAGGTATAAGCAAGAAAATATTTCCGCTAACAGAGTTGAATAAACAAGTAACAAATTCTCAAGCCCTAAATCATAACCAATGATATCTGGATCGTGAGACGCTTTGGTACGTGATACAGATACGGGTACATAGTACGACACTTTCTTAGATACGCAGTTCGAAGAGGGTAAGTTTAACTGGTACGGTATTTTGGATTGTAATTCGTTTTAAAACTCTTATGTAAATCATTTTCACTATTATATAACATTATATATTATAGAATATTCATAAACACAAGTTAGTCATCGTTTATCTTATAATTGTGCTTGATTTTCTATTATCTAAAACAATATATAACTATAAATCTATATACATGTAGTCAATTAATATATATTTTATATTTGTGCTACATGTTCTAAAGTGAATTGATTTAGAGTTAGTATTACAATTTTAAGATCGTCTATTTTGGTGATTTGAATCTCAGATCCATGTAGCCAGATTGTGGGTCATTTAAGGTATGGTGAATTGTGGTAACCATAATCATAACAAATGGGACCAAAATGCACAAAAAACACTACAACAATCAATCACATATAAATACACAAATTAAAAGCCTTTCATGTAAACCTTTTTACCCATTACCAGAGGATGCAAAATCACATTACCAATTCAATCATATAGTGATAACTAAACAAATCAGTAGACACCAAAACGAATAAATTCATTAATAATAAATATACGCATATTAAAAAAGCATAGGCTTCGGGTGTTTACCTACTGGTCCCATTATCTGGGTTGTGGCTGATCACAATCGCATAATCCCCAGATGCTCTGGCAAACACACCACGATCACCCACATGGTGTTCGACGTTACACACCACAGCACCTTCAGGAATAGATCTGAGAGGCAAGACATTTCCGACGACAAGATTGGCTTTCTTGCCACAGTACACGAACTGGCCAGTGTACATGCCCTCGGCGGCGACAAAGAGCTCCTTCTGGTGCTTGAAGCGGAAAGGATGGCGGAAGGTGACTCGGGCTAACGGGGCGCCTCGACCCGGGTCGTGGATGATCTCGGTGATAACGCCCTTCAAGTAGCCGTTGCGCTCGCCAAAGTCGAGTGAACGGAAACGAGCCGGGCCTTTCCGGTGGTGGGTGTGGGACTTAAAGACGGAGCCTGCTCCTTTACGCTGTGCTCTGATCACTCGACCCATTGTTGACTCTCTCTCTCTCTCTGTTGGCCCGCCGGGGGGGGGGGGACTTATTGGAGTTTGGGAGCGGCTGGGGGAAAATCGGATGAGGGGGTGAAATAGGGTTTTGAAAAGAGAGGGTGACAGAGAGTGAGTTTGTTGGGTTGCCCTAAATTGTGTTTGGTGACAGGGTTCTACTGTTCTCCGGTTGGGATAGCGTAACTTGGGCGGGCCAACCTGACAACCAAAAAATATAAGACGTGGGCCAAGATCTCCAACAGTCAGGTTGGGCTTGGCCGAAAATAGTCAAATCGTTTTGAATCCGGGAAGTGTTCGGGTGGGAACCTCGGCTTATGGCAATCCAAACCCGAAGCATGGCTAAATTCATAAAATCGGATTAGATCTCCAGTATGTGATCCAATTTGGTGACAATGAATTTGGTTGGTGGAATTAGTTGGGGCTATTCCCACCCGCAAAATATCCATTCTCACCTCATTTACTATTCCCACCCTATTTTCATTCTAAATCTATGGCCACCATCTAAGCCATAAAATCCACCCAGCACCCAAATCTCCACCACCCTACACCCACCATTATCACCACCCATATCGTAGCAGAGAAGCTAAGTTGGGAATGATGTTGGTTCTCAAATGGCAAAGACTTTTAAGTGGAATTGAATTTCGTCCACATGTTATGGAGATTCAGTGTTAGTGCAATATATGGTAAATGAACTTGCAAAGTTAGAGTTTTATGTTATAGTCGAAAAAAGGGGAATTAAGGTTGCGAATGATTTTTTGAAGACTATGAATAAATAGACATCTTCCAAATAATAATCGGTTATGTAAGTCAAGGTCTCAAGGACGCCATGACACTGATGTGCTTTGAACATTTTTCATTATTTATTTGATTGATTCAGTTAATAATAAGTCATTATCTCATTTTTTTCATATGTTGGTTTAGATAACTGTGATTTTAAATTCTTTTAGTAGAATTGAAGATAGAATTTAAGGATAGGGGTGTTAGGGTTTTTAAAGGTGAAAGGTGGGATGGGGTTATGGTTAGAAAAAGAGATGTTAAATCTTATATGTTGGGATGAACAAGGTAAAAAATAATTTTAAGTGGAGTGCAAAGTAGAAATGGGGTGAGAATGAATATTTTAGGGGTGAGAATAGCCCATAAAATATCCAATTCTCATTCCATTTGTAGTGAGTTTTTGATTTCAACTCTGAGTCCATATTGAGTAATACTTAGGTTAAACTATTCAAATTAAAAACTGAAAGCAAAATTGGGCTAGAGTTGAAAGCTTTGTAAGTTGGGTGGGTCGATCATAACTTGTCTAATAGCATTACCAATAATGTTTTTGTATATTTTAGCTATCCAAAGTACTTTTTTTTTAATTTTAGCTATTAAGTTTTTTAATACACATTGCAACAGAATTTTTATATTTTAATTATTATTGGAGAGAGAAAGAGAGAGAGAGAGAATGGAAGGAAAGATAATGAATGGACAAGAGAGGTAAGAAAAGACAATAGGATAAAAAATATATTATAAATTATTTATACGTGATGTTATAGTGATACTCTAAATATAAAAAGCATCACTGTAGTGAAATTGTATTTTGGAGCATGATTTTAACCTTTTAATAATTAAATTTTACCTATTTTAAAGTTTTAGCCATTTTTTCTTAAAGATGCTCTAACCGATTTAAATTACACCCCTAAATTGTAAAATTCGGGTTCAATTGTGTCCAAATCACGTCTTTGTCGCACATATAAATTCTAATTCAAGTATGTACTAAATAGTATCAAATATTTTGATATCAATTTCATTTATTTATTTTTGATCAATTATATATATATATATATATATATATATATATATATATATATATTGTAAACCAAAAATAAAAAACTTAAAAATAACATGATTTCTTTACTAACAAAACTGAGTAAAGTAAGAAACCTACTAATTTTACAATGATTCACACAATTCCTTATTAAGAAATAAAAAAATAAAAGATAACAAATATTTTATACAAAAACGAGTTAAACTGAATTATTGTATCTAAATTAGGTTATTTGTATTTAATACTAATTTTTGCACGACAAAAATACTAATCCTAATTATTTGGAATCGACTATCCGGCAAAATCACTATGTGCTTGTATTTAAATTTTTTTTTTTTTGTGTTTTTGGTCGTACACGACAAAAATATTAATTTTAATTATTTGGGATATATTAATTTTAATTATTTGGGATCGGCTATGCGACAAAATCAGTAGGTGCTTGTATGCAAATTTTCTTTTTTTCTTTTTGGTTTACACACCACCGTACAATCAACATTCCTATGTTGACCAAAACTTTTTATTAAATTTTTTATGAGAAATGCTATATGAACTTAAAAAATAAATTTAATAATTTCAACTATTGATTTTATTGTGGATCTTAATATTTATTGGGACCCACTATCTATTCAATGATTGAAATTATCAAGTCTAATTTTTAAATCTACTTTTAAATTTCACGTAACATTACTCATTTTTTATTCATGTATCAGAGTTTTTACAGTTAAATATAAATATAAAATTTTATTAATATTTAATGATAAAAATTTTGACATATTACTTAATACGAAAAACTTGATAAATATAATATTGTGTATGTGTGAAAGTGATGCGTATACCTAAAATCACCACGTTCACAACGCCGAATCGAAAAGTACACATACTTCTCAGGGACAGCAGAGGAAAGCCTTCTGCATCTCTCTCTCTCTCTCTCTCTCTCTCTCTCTCTTTCCCTCCAGACGACGTCTCTCTGTGCCAACTAAAACCACAAGATTTTCAAATCTATGAGATAAATACAAACTCTACTACATTTCATCCCTTACACGACTCCAAAAATTTGTAGATTTCATCGTCATTAAAGTTGGGGGATTTCTAGATCACAGGCCATGAAACGAGGTTACTCGGAATCTTCACCATCGGCCTCTCTTGGACCTCCTCAATCCAAATTTAAATACAACCCCGAAGGTATGTTTTGTTTGTCAATAAAACCCATATTACTTGATTTCGTTTTCCTGGGTTCATGATGTGTTTATTGATTATCTTGGTTGGTTTATACATTTTTTGACCTGGGTTTAGCTACTAGAGAAACTTTAATACCAAAATTTGCATTTATACTACTTTTGGGACATGGTTTTAGAAAGTTGTAAACATTACCCTGCATATGGCTGCTGAAGAAATCAGAGCAAAATGAAAGGAATACATTTTGTTTTTTAAAATCCTAGTTCATATGTTCCCAAACGTAATCTATTATTTTGCTTGATTTTACTCAGCATCTTCATCAAATGTGAGTTGTTTGTATATGTTTGTTCTGAAGTTTTGTGCTCTGGTCAGGTGATGCAGAGTTTCTAGAGGATGAGAGTACAAAGATTTTTGCCAGGAAAGTGGCTGACCATTACAGTGCGAGGACCAATCAAACTCTGGAAGAGCGAGAAGCAAGTCCTATTATTCATTTAAAGAAACTCAATAATTGGGTATGTTTTACTATATCATTGAACACATTGTTCCCTAAGTAATTTTATGTTATGCAATGTAATGAAGTGGTTTAGTTTGTCTCAACTTTGTTCTGTTCAACAGATCAAAAGTGTCTTAATTCAGCTTTATGCGAAAAAAGGGGATGTAGTTCTTGATCTTGCTTGTGGCAAGGTACTACAGATTCCTTTTCCGTGCTATTTTTTCAGCTAACATTCACACCGATATGTATGTGTATGCATATTAATCAATAATATTGAGGTAATGTTCTGTTTCTGTATCTCATCTATTTACACCAGGGTGGTGATCTGATCAAATGGGACAAGGCAAAAGTTGGATATTATGTTGGCATTGATATAGCTGAAGGCTCGGTATAGTGATATAACTCCTGGATTTTTTTTTTTTATACATTTATGTGTTCATGTATTTTCCATTGATGTTTAGCTGGGCTATCTGTGATTATTGTGTCAGAGTGGATCACCAAGGCTCTTTGAGCATCCATTATAGTATATATTAAGCTAATCAATAACGGATATCTTTCACAGTGCACACACATTAAATTGAAGCTGACAATTGGTGCGTGTTTTTTATGATATTTATTTAGCAAAGAAGTTTAGCAGCTGGAAGGTTTTTTTTTGCCTATTTCATTGCTACTTGTGATTTTTTGGGGGTGTTAGCCAGCCTATAGCAGAAACATGTTTCAAATATGTGGGTTCAATGCGACTTTAGCTTAAAAGCTTGATGGAGCCATTGGCACCGACAATCACTTCTAGATAAATTCGGAGTCTAAACGACCATTCGTCCTCGAAGGATGACTTTAGTCCAGCATATAGTACCTCAAAAAAATCAATTGAGTACTTATGACGTGCCTATTCATGTATTGTTCAAACAGGACATCAAAAAGAAATTAAATTGTCAAACACATTACCCATCAATCCAGACATGGATGTGTCCCATTTTGGTCATGGAATTTTAATACCCCAATGGATCAGCTTCAAAAGGTCGACATTGGCCTTCATAATACATAAATAATAGTCATCGGAGCTTTAGGCTTCCATAGTAAATGAAGAATGTAGCCAGAAAAATCGGTGTCCATAGCTATAAATGGATAAACATCTAGGATACCCAGATTAATGCAAACCCATCATCAAATATAACAATCTTGACAAAATTGGCATTTCTTCATGAAATTAAAAAGCAACCTGTTTGGATGAGAAAATAAGCACACATAGTGACACTTTTAAATCAATACAAGGCTCTATTTTACTAAATTCTGCTTCCCTTGTCTTTTCTCTATTAACTGTTATATAGACAAGGAAGTTGTTTCCTGGTCATGTCGTATTTTCTTCTGAAATCTTTCAAAATCCTGGATGACCACTAAAATGTCTCTTTTTCAAGCCAAGAAACGTCTGGCTGTAGCACTCGCATTCAAATACTTTCCTTTTGCAAAACTGAACTCTGATGACATATCACTATGTATTGTCAAAAACTTAACAGAAGTCATGTAGGGATGACTTTAGTTATTTAGGGCCAATATATCCTGTCTATCAGAAGAAGACAAGGCGAAACAAGTGACAATTAGATCACCCTTGATCAGTTACTTTGACAGAATGGAAGATAATTCAAGATGGTATTTTGAAGTTCTTGTTTGAGGGAACATTTAAGACGTACCTCCATCTCTTTCATCGCATTTTGGAAATTAAACGGAGCTTAGTTTCATTAATGATAAGTAGAAGTGTGGAGGCTAAATGCAAATATTTATAAGAATACATGTAGCTAATTTCAGTTCCTCATTACTCATTTATTGTTATCATAACACAATATACCGATGGGAATTTTTCTTATGCCGCAACAGAAAACCTTATACCTTGATGCAATAGATTTTTTGGTGTTACCAGTGCTAGTGTTGTATTCAAAACAATAAGGGAGTTCAAACTTCTGACGTCTGCATACAGAGCCTGTTACCACTGCTTGGGTATCAGCTGAACTAGAGCTCCTTGGAATTCTTGAAGTTTTATATTTTAAGTGAAAGATTCATGACTAATATGAACATAAATTTTGGATGTAAAGGATCATTTATTAGATAATTATTATAATATGAAGCGATTATCTTGATTTAGATTAATATTCATAGTGACAAAAATCTGTAGTTTTGTATGTATGTCCATGTATGCCTTGTTATGGTATACTCCTCTCAAGCCTTAGCCTTACCTTGGTTATAGGATTGTATCTTGGTGGGCAGAGTCTTCTGCAACTAAATGACATATCATTCCTCATAGTCTTCAGTCGTTTCTGTGTTCAGCTTCCTTGCCTATGTCCATAGGAGCACAATAATAGTTCATTTCATTTGATAAGAAAACGGTACAGAACTTTTAGCTTTGGATGAAACCTAGATGTGAAATCACCCACTTCCTTGTAAGTTCTCATTTTTGGAGAAGATTTGATGTTTCTTCTCTTGTTTTCATTAGTGTAAGCATGTACATGTTTTGGAAATCTATTTTTTGTTTCAGCATGCAGTTTTTAGAGTGTAATGCAGGACAGCATTACCTGATAAGTGATAACTGAATTTTGTTCCAAGTATTTCTGCCTTTCACACACTTGTTACGATTATCCTTGTTTTGATCATTTTCAACAATTATATACAGATAGAAGACTGTCGTACGCGCTACAATGGTGATGCAGACCATCATCAGCGTCGTAAGAAGTTCTCATTTCCTGCCCGACTTATGTGTGGAGATTGTTTTGAGGTAACAGCAGTATTTATGTGAGAAATTCTCTTTTTGGCTGTACTCAAGACACGTCTAATGGGGAATCCCTGTCTGCCATCCTACTTTATCACCAACTCACTTGGTTAATCAAGTGCCACTTCATTTGCATAATGAGTAACTAATCAACAACCGAACCAGAGCCTTTATGAGCTGCTGTGATTATTGTAAATTCTTCATCAACACATCACTGCAAATAATGCTGGTTCTCATTTGATGGATTGCAGGTTCGATTGGATGAAGTTTTAGAAGATGATGCACCTTTTGATATTTGTAGTTGCCAGGTGAGACATTATCTTTGCATTTGGGAGGACAAAAGTAAGCGACATATGTCAATTATTGTATCAGTATTACGGCATCTAGCCTAAGGCAACATACTTCGTCATTTGTGCCTTCTAGTTATTATTTTCAGTCTCTGTCTTAGTTGATGCAAGGAATATTACTACAATTTACAAATTATTTTACTTGAATAGCCAATGAGCTACAGCCTTGTTTTTAATTAGACTGAAAACTGTTTGATGACCATTTCTTCTAAAGATTACATCTTGTTTGTTGTTTATTTGTTTTTTCTTTTTTTGGTAAATCCAGCTATTTAGTTTAGAAAATTATGGAAGGATCTCTCTCAATTTTTTTGCCAGTTCAACTGCTTCTGTGAGATGGGTTGCTATATGTTTTGTCTGTGCTGAAATTTCGCATACTCTCAGTTGTCCAGCGAATATTCAAGAAATAATTTATTCCTCTTCAAGCTTCATTAAAGTGTGTTTTAAACTATCAAGACTTGTATATTTGCTGCAGTTTGCTATGCATTACTCGTGGTCTACCGAGATACGTGCACGGCGAGCCTTGGCCAATGTTTCAGCCTTACTTCGTCCTGGAGGCATCTTCATTGGAACAATGCCAGATGCCAATGTTATCATCAAAAAGCTTAGAGAAGGTTTTTATTTTTTTAACTTTTTCCGTGTGAAAGATAAAAGAGTTTTGAGTCTATCGTCACTCATAACGCTTCTTTCTTCTTCTATCATTTTTATTCTTGTCTCAAAAAGCTGAAGTCCTTCCAATAATTCATTTCATTGTCATTTCTTTTTTTGTTGGGGGGTAGCCTTCTGCATGTTGTTTTACTTTCAAGATTAAACAAACAGTATTTCATGGACCTTGGACTAATTCCAGGCTACAGTTTCTTGGGTATGACATAGTTTGGACATCAATATTTAGTTTTGACTTGAATTTCTGTGTGCTCTTCACATATTTTATGGTTCTTATGCCCCAACCCCCTCCTCCTAGGATGCGGTGTCTGTTGCTTTTTTGAATTTTTCTTATCAACTAATGGAATATTTTTATCAAAGAAGAATAAGAAGACTCTTCCTAGAAAGGGTTGCTCATGGTGATGATCCTGGGAAGAGTTGTTCCATCTTTCATCACATCAGATAGCATAGCAATTGGCTTCTCTTTTTGCTCACCCTTTGGTACAAGGGTGGAAGGGGAATTCAGGAATTAATGATTTTTGGAACCCTGATTATCACGAATTCTTAACAAAATAATGCATTGATGATTGATCAAAGTGTTGCAGAAAATGATTTTCAATTAATAAACTCTGGATTTTCCCTCTGTAAACTGGTTAATGTTATTTGATTTAGTTACAAACATGGTCTTACCTTTAAGACCTGTTTATATCTTGGACCACATAATATGCTCATGTAACGCAGTATTTCACTCTTTTAGCTTGTAAGCTTTAAAATCAATGCACATTACATACTGCTTTGCATACTATTTTCTGATTCTTGGTAGAATATGCAGCTGAAGGATTGGCTTTTGGAAATAGTGTCTTCTGGATACGTTTTGATGAAGAATTTTCTGAGAAGGTAAATTAAATTGTCATTTCTTGCATCTACATTTCTGTAGAAACTGCTCTCTGCAGTGTATTACTGGAACCGTTCTGACAGTAGAAGTTTTTTTGTCTTGTTCAGAAATTTAAGTCTTCAAGCCCCTTTGGAATTAAGTACAAGTTCCACTTAGAGGTGCTATTATCTATTTTTTGTCCCTTTTCTCTGATTTTTTTCAAAAAGTTTGTCCTCTTATCCATCTCGATGTATGCATTTTTGTTATGGCCCTGGGGTAAAAATTTTGAGTAGACTACAGGATAATAGGTATACAGCTACAAAGCTGGTAAGATATTTCTACTCTCTCTCTCTCTTGTTTATATAAATGCTACAGGTTCATTTCTTTAACCAAAAGAAAATAAATTAATATTTCTTGCTGGAATTTTTTCTGGTCATGTTGTATATCTAGTTCATTATTTTCCACTGATTTTGATTGTATTTCTGCAAAGTGGAACCTTTACCTTCACCAAGCTACTGTTTTGTTGTAGTTCTGCCAACAATATAGAGATTAATGAGCCTATTGTTTCAGGATGCTGTTGATTGTCCTGAATGGATTGTCCCCTTTCATGTCTTCAAATCACTGGCAGAAGAGGTACAAATTTATTTGCAAAATGTAATCTTGCATTATAGGTCATTTTCTTCTATCTTATTTCATCACCTCTTTTTTCCTTGGAGAAAGGAAATGATGGGGCAAGAAAAGTGAGCAGCTGACCTGATAAAAGCTAGAATGTCTTTGAAAAAAAGATGTATAGTTTTGCCTCTTAGAATGGATGCCTTTGCTTACTTGAGAAAGGGCAAGAACATAGCCCTATCATATACGAAGCGGAAAGTAAAATCTTGAAAAGCTATAAGAAATAGAAAACAAAGCCAAGTAGAGAGCCATTATATGCTCTGTCACTGAAATAGAAGTTCATTTATTTCGTGACTTGGTGTTTGAGCTTTTAAGACATGCGAATGCTATTACTACCCAATCACACTTGAAGATGCACATGTGCCTTTCTATCATGGGGTGCTGTATATCTTGTTCCTAACATTATGATTGTGTTTGAGATGTGCAGTATGATTTGGAGCTAGTTTTCGTGAAAAACTCGCATGTATTTGTGCATGAATACGTAAAAAAGCCAGAATTTATTGAGCTCATGCGGAGGCTTGGTGCATTGGGTGATGGAAACCAAGACAAAAGTAAGTTTCAGAACCTTGATTCTGATATTGGTGGTGGAACCTATAGCTTTTGCTTCTTGTATTTTGGGGTTGCTATGTATTTCATGGTCTTGCCTTTGGTTTTCATGTTAAATGATGTACTTATTCTATTTTATCGTGTAAAATTTAGGCACACTATCACCAGATGAATGGGAAGTAGCTTATTTGTATCTGGCGTTCGTGTTGAGGAAGGTAAGCATTAAATTCTGTTACTGGCAAATTAAACTGACACGTCTCTGTATGGCACTTCCAAGTACAATTGTTCATTTCTTTTTTTGTGCATGCATTTGTGTGCGCAAATGTGCACCTGTGTTGCATTGATATTCTTTATGGCGTTTTGAGTGGCAGTATGTTTTGATTGCAGCGAGGGGAACCGGAGCAGCCTCGAGCAAATGGTAGAAGAGATAAAGGCAAGATGCAAATAGGAAAGGAGGACATAGCATATATCAGCAGTGAAGTTTGATGGGAGCAACACTTCAAATTCGAATAATCATCTTCAAACCTGACAATAATGTGGTCAAGTGCGGTGCCTCCAGACCAACTCGTGGAGTTCATTAGAGTTCCAAGTGGCTATACAATTTTGTAGAATGGTGATTCTAATTTTAGCTGTGGTTCATCACACAATACCACCTATTTTGGCACTCATATGTATACTGTCCGATTTGATGTGTTGAAGCCGTAGAGTTGAGTTGGTGGCTGATTTCAAAGGCAGTTGTCACCACAAGCGAAAACAGTTTGCATTATCAAGCTGAATATGTAATTTGCTTCAGTTACACAATGCATGTAAATTAAAATGATTGATGAATCTAATCACCAAGCATTTTGCTTGTGAACACTGGTTTTTGTCTTTTTGGAACTGAGGTGGTGATTCAATTTGTCTTTTTTCTTTTTTCATTTTATTTCTACAATTATATTTGGTTCCATTTTGTTTTCGGTAATGGGAAACATCTTCAAAACAGGGCATTTTGGACTCATTTTTGCGAAAGTAAATCCGGAATACTTACAATCACTCGTAAATTACATGTATCTGTTAAGTCTGGGTCTATAATTTGTCTAAGTTCAACTTCGGTTCCTGTTACCCTTGCCCTTGTCTGCGTAGATCCAATTCAAGAATTCCCTCCCCCCCAAAAAAAAACACAAAAATAAATGTTTATTCATAAAACTAGAAATTTCAACAACCATTTGCGACATCTTTTGTCAGACCATTAGAGACAGGATTCGCCTATATGCATTTGATATTTGATCCATCGGAAGTAGTTTGGAAACATAAACAACCATAATCAACATGCTGTATCTCCGAGGGGCAGTACATCCCACTACAATGAGGGAAGTGACCCATAAAGGTCCTAAATCCTTGCGGGATCGAGTCAGGCAGAAGCAAAAATGTCTCATGATATGGTTCATTGTAAGTTCCATTAGCATCAGCAGAAAGAAAGGCGAACTGTACAAAGAAACTTCTCATGAGTCATTTACTTGCTAACAGTTCATTAGACCAACTGATAAGCCATACGAAAGATGTTTATTCAGAAACAAGAGTAATAAACCAGTGCAACCAAACTTCGATTACATACATCTGTAGCTTCGACAAATTCTTGTGTAGGTTGACAAGAAATGAGTTCTACACTCGCTTCAGCACGACAACCATAATCACCATGACTACTAATCCCATGACGGACGCTCCTATAGCTGCATCCACGCAAGTTGTTCTGGCACTTCCATCATCATTTGGAGATGGTTTTTCCCCAGCTGAACCACCAAAGAAACTCTGAAAATAATCAGATAAGTTGCTCATCATATCCACCACTGTGAGCCTAATGCTCTGCAGGTAATCCATAAACCCATTTCCAGAGGCAGACTCCTTCAAATCAGAGGACTCATCAAAGCTCTGGGGAGACTGCTCATTTTGAAAATTCTCTTCAGCAACAGATTCCTTTACACCAGGATCATCAAAGCTCTTGGGAGACTGCTCATTTTGAAAATCCGCTTCAGCAACAGATCCCTTTACACCAGGATCAATATCTGAGAAGGAAGCATCGGTCAACAGATGACAACGAGTGTCTTAACACCAAAAAAAAAAAAAATGGCTAAAGTGGCCAAGATATGGGTACAATTCTTACCAGTTTTATGTGACTGGATGAATTCCAGTAGCGCCTTATTTTGCAGCACAGCATTCCATACATTTTGGTCAGAAGCAATTGAAGCAACAACAGTCTAGCACAAAACCAGATTCAGATACCAAAATTCCCAAATAAATATAATAGTCAGTTCTATTTATCATCCCATTGCGGAACAAACAGCCCCAACCCCAAAAAATAATAAAAAAACATAGAATAGCGCAATAAAAAAGGAAGCTAAAAACACGAGACACGGAACGAATATAAAGGCTCCAATAAAGCATTATGTCAGTCAAAAAAATGTGAACCAGCATTTTAACACCTGACAACATCAACTAGAATGGAAAGAGTTCCAGAAGTAAACATGACATCAATGTCTTTCCCATTCTCAAAACTCTGCAATAAAATTACCTACTACATCTCCAATGGAGGAATTTCTCTTTACAAAGTGTCATAAACTGATATATTTCTGCATATTTGGGAAAAGGACACATTAGCTAAACATCCTTTTCATTCTCTCCAAGGTTTACTACGCAGAATTAAAATGCTCATAGGCAGCTTACAACTTAGAAAAGAGTGAAATGCAATGTGATGCCCTCATATAAATAGCAGCAACACCATTCGTGAAAGTCAGAATCCAAGGGCGTGTTTGGATTGCATCTCAGAAAATAGTATTCGAAAACATGTTTTTAAAGAATTTTAAAAAAGTGTATTTTGAAATTTTTGTACCGCAAAACTTGTTTGATTATATAATTCTAAAAATAGTTCTACAGAACAGAAAATAATAAAATCTGTTTGGATCAACTATTTTATAAAAAAAATTCGATATATTAAGTTTGATAAAATGCAAAAAAAAAAAAGAAAATCACAAATCTGAAGTAACGAAGAAAATACAAAAAAAAAAAAAAAAAAAGGAAGAAAATCACAACACAAAGAAACAAGAAACCCATAAGCCATATCAAACCCATAAGCCACATCAAACCCAAAATCGAAAAACCATAATCAAAGCGAGACCTGAAGTAAAACCCCTAGAAGTCGCCGGATCTAACACAAATATGTTTGGATTTAACACAGAGATATCAGATCTGTAAAAAAAAATGAGTTTCTGAGATGCCGTCTTGATGCCGCTAAAGAAGATGACCTCCAGTCGCCGAAAAGATGACCTCCATCGCCAGCATATAAGCCTTGCAATCGTCGGAGGTGTTATTCGTCGTTTGGGTTGGAATCAAAGTGGAGAGAGAGGAAGTCAGGGAGAGAGAAAGGAAAAAAAAAAAAACTTTTTTATAGTAGGATATCTTTTCCTTATAAGGGGGTTTGAAGGGGAGACCTCATTAATGAGCCAAACTTGGTCTCCGTGTTTTCCTTTTTCCCTTATT